>JAZDUH010000130.1:17102500-17420000 GCA_036419115.1 Scarus forsteni | reverse complement strand
TATAAATAGACTTTTATGCTCGTTTAGTCCAAGTACTAAAACATTATAGTATACAGAGATGCAACGTTTGTGTTTTATACGCCTTAACTTGTTGCTCTTCCAGGAGTTTCAATCTGTGACCACAGGGAGTTTATGAAGCTGTTACAAACTTGGAGCATTAGCCAACTCTGTGTTTACATATTCACATCAATCACTGCCTGTCTGCTCTTGTTTATATTCCTCACATTGTTACAGCACACATTTTTGAAGCTCCTGTGGACATTTTGTCACTGGTAACTAAAAATCCAAATCAGCAGATAGCTCTTTATGACCACAAAAGCTTGTAGGATTGTAAGCACAAAAATTATACTAAAGAACATTTACTATTACTGGCACAAGAACGGTATGTACAGGTAAAACCTGAAAATGTGATTATCCGCAAGGCTGGGAGACTTGGCCTCAAGTAGTGTTTTGACTCCACCAAACTCGATATCTGATTTCAGTTGACCGTTCTGAAATCAAACTAAGATAATGACTCAGAAGGACAGAAATAAACCAGAATAAATTTACTGTAGTTGTATAAGATGGTATCACAAAAATGAACTGAACTTCCCTTTTTGAATCTGTGCAGGCTGTAATGGTGAGTATCATTTAATCTTGGTACTGGAGCACTCCCTATGGTCATTATTTCCCACTTCATAATCAGACATCCTTAAGATACCCTTATTTTATCAGGTCATTAACAGCATCTGGCTGGGTCATGGAAAGGTTGCCAGTGTTAGCAATGGATACGTGGAAAAAATATGAAGGTCTGCTCAATATTATCGGAGCAATAATGGTATCTGCAGATATTTGCCCAAAAAGGTAATTATCAATATTTGCAAAGATGCAATTTTTTTTGTGTATTTACAGCAGATATTTTAGTAATACAAAATGTCCATAAATATCCCATATAAGTACAACAAAATCGGGGGAAGTGTTCAAAAATCAAATATTGTGCATCCCTAGAAATCCACTCTAGATCAAAATCTTCACACCAGGTTAAAAATTGCAATAATTTTCATTTTGCTCTGTTGGACCTTAAGTACGCTCCACTTAAAGCTTCAAAATGCAAGAAGAAGAAATGGGAGTGAGACAAAAAATTGGAGTAAACAACCTATTGAACTGCATTCTCATCCAGAGATAAAAAAAAAACAAATACCCTAAAGCAAAAACAAAAGTGTCAAAAAGGACTCAGTAATAAATAGTGCCACTTTTCCTGTTAATCACTTTTAAAATTATATTTTGCGTGCTTGATGCCACTTTTTTTTCTTTTTGTAAACTTCCCTTTCTCCCCCAACCAAAAATATTCTTAACTGGATTAACATCAGGGAAACACACAGGATGGTCCAAAAGAGAGACAGTATTCTCCTGGAAGAAGTCCTCTGTCAGGCGGACACTGCGAACCTGTTGTACCATCGAAAAAACCCAATCATTACCACACAGATGAGGGCCCGAAGTCACTGCATGCAGACAAGGGCCCTCAGTCATTATTACACAGACAAGGGCCCTCAGTCATTATTACACAGATGAGGACCCTCAGGCATAATTGCACACAGATGAGGGCCCTCAGTCATTATTACACAGATGAGGGTCCTCGGGCATTATTTCAAATGCCAGGGCCCAAATCTTTATTTCAAAGTCAAGGGCCCTCAGTCAGTATTACACAGATGAAGGCCCTCTGTCATTAGTCATTATAACAGCCAGTGGCCCTCAGTCATTATTTCAAAGTCAAGGGCCCTCAGTAATTATCACACAGGCATTACCACACAGTCAATGGCTCTCAGCCATTATTTCAAAGTCAAAGGCCCTCAGTCATTATTACACAGTCAGCGGCCTTCAGTCATTATTAAACAGATGAGGACCTTCAGGCATAATTACACAGATGAGGGCCCTCAGTCATTATTTCAAATGCAAAGGCCCAAATCTTTATTTCAAAGTCAAATGCCCTCAGTCATTATTTCAAAGATGAGGGTCCTCAGTCATTATTACAAAGTCAGTCGCTCTCAATCATTATTTCAAAGTCAAGGGCCCTCAGTCATTATCACACAGTCAATGGCCCTCAGTCATTATTTCAAAGTCAAGGGCCCAAATAATTATTTCAAGTCAAGGGCCCTCAGTCAGTATTACAAGGATGAAGATTCTCTGTCATTATCACACAGTCAATGGCCCTCAGTCATTATTTCAAAGTCAATGGCCCTCAGTCATTATTACACAAATGAAGGCCCTCTGTCATTAGTCATTATCACACAGATGAAGGCCCTCAGTCATTATTTCAAAGTCAAGGGCCCTCAGTAATTATCACAAAGTCAAGGGCCCTCAGTCCTTATTACACAGATGAGGGTCCTCCGTCATTATTACAAAGTCAAGGGCCCTCAGTCATTATTACAGAGATGAAGGCCCTCAGTCCTAATCACACAGTCAATGGCCATTAGTTATAATCACACAGGTGAGGGCCCTCAGTCATTATTCCAATCAGTGGCCCTTAGTCATTACCCTGCACATGAGGTCTGCATCTGTCTTTAATTTAATAAGATCTGCAAACGCACAGGAATATTTGTGTTAATAACTGTTTTTAGTATGGCTCATATTTATTAGGTTAATGTAAGTAAAAAATAGTTTTGGTACCGTTTACTTTTTAATATTTCCTTATAACTTGTTTATGAATGTTACCTTTGTACAGGGTTAGCAGAAACATTTTGTTCCAGTCCTGATAACTTATATGCCCTCAGAATAGTCAGGTGTTGGTATTTGTATAGATGTTCTAGCCAAGAATTGTTGCATAACAAACACCAGGCTGTGCTGGTGTGCACAGCAACATATAGTGTAGGATATTGATGTGTGGATTGAACAGATCATTGAAATTTCCTTGCAATCAAATGTTCATAAAGACTTTGATTAAATTCTTTCTTCTTTGCTGTTTTAGGAGTGTCGCATTGCTCACCCAATTGTGAAGTGCACGTACTGCAGGTCTGAGTTTCAGCAGGAAAGGTAAATATGTCAGCTGATGAATCTCAACTAATCATGAAAATGACATGGAGTTAAGCTCACCTTATACATTTGGATTTGGTTTCATTTACAGTAAAACTAATACAATCTGCAAGAAATGTGCCCAGAATGTCAAACAGTTTGGAACAGTGAGTATATTTGTGATCATTCTCCCTGAATGCTGCTCTAATGCTGATGAATCTCATGTTCAGTGTAAATCGCACTCTAACATTCTTCTTTATCTTTTTTTCATAGCCCAAACCTTGCCAGTACTGTAACATTATCGCAGCTTTTATTGGGACGAAATGCCAGCGCTGTACAAACTCAGAGAAGAAATATGGACCTCCACAGACCTGTGAGCAGTGCAAACAACAATGCGCCTTTGATCGTAAGGAGGAGGGAAGAAGAAAGGTATAAATACAAACCCCAGAGTTTAACTCAACTCCTGAACCATCACCCTGAGTCTAATAAAACTGTCTCTCTATGTGTCACAGGTGGATGGGAAACTGCTGTGCTGGCTCTGTACTCTGTCGTATCGCCGTGTCCTGCAGAAGACTAAGGAGCAGAGGAAGGGCTTCGGCTCGTCCAACTCCTCCTCCCTGAATGAGAAAGACCATCACTCCAGACCTCACCATCATCACCACCACCATCAACACAGACACAGCAGTTCTCACCATAAGTACGTCTGATGGGTTACTTTTTGTTGTTCAGTCCCTTTGTCCTGCTTAAGATCTGTTCTTTTCTGTTCTGTAGGCTAACTGAACAAGTTGTCATTCATGTTTTGCAGGCTGAGTGGGAGCTTGAGTCCTGAACAGGAGCCAGGATTGTGGAAGCAGAGGTAAAACTTTACTCTTTACTTTACTCTCACCTTTACATCATAGAAATCATCACAAATCAAAGACTGTAGTTACACTCACACTTCAAAACTGCTGATGATCTGACTGCTGTGGGGGATGCCCGATATTATTGGCTTATCGGTAAAGGCATATATGTGTTTAAAAAGTGCAATATCTCTATTGGCAGATATGAGCAATTCTGCTGATGTCTACAGCCAATATTTTGGCCATACTTACTAGCCACTTTTATCACATACATTGGTTTCAGTGCCCACAGAATGTGTATACATAGCCTAGTGAATCATCCCTGTTATTGCTGAATGCTGGCATTTTATAAATGTCGTCTTCTGTTAGAGAATGAATAGTTGTTTTCCTCAGTTGACATTAATTTCTAACACGCATGCGCTCCCTAAAATGAGAGGAGCAGGTTTGTTTTAATAGAGGCGATACCTCATACTCTTGCCAAAAAATATCAGTACATGCAATGACATGTTTGGTAATTTCAGCAAATCAGATGTCTGCAGATACCCAGTACTGTCCACCCTGACTAACAGCATAACGCTACCTGCCCCATCAGATAAAGGCCATCATTCAATTTTGAAAAATCTGATAAACACATTTAGCTTTTTGTCAATTTATTTAAGTCAGTGAACTCAGTCAATTAATCTGTTTCTTCAGTTCTGAAATATTTGCACTAGTTAAGTCCATGGGCAAAAGCAGAAAAATAACAGAGTGAACAATTTAAGCAGTAGAAAGGGCGTTTGGTTCAGCACTTTCTGAGTAAAGCTTAGACAAACATTATACTTGTGAAAAGAAAATGAATTTCCTTCACACCTGTGTTGCGAGGAAATAACAAACTTGTGGTAAAGTAAGTGTTAACGAAACTGTGAGAGTGAGGTTTTTAAGGAGTGTAGAATATGTTTGCTGCCAATGGGAATTATTAAGAAAATGTAACACACTAGTACCATTTGCTTTGCATTCTGACACCAAATTATAATCTTAAATGCTTTCTCTGTGGTCTTTGGATTCACTCTAGAGATGACTGATATCTGATGTCTCAGGCTGCAGTGAACAAACCCACTGTCTCCATTTAGTATGATCTGATTTTTTTTTTTTTTATTAAACAGTGCTATTGGTCACCTTTCGTGTTGGTGGGTGGGTTTTGTAGACTTTAAAACAAAGTAGACAATATAATTTATTATCAGGATAATATATTATTTAATTCAGTGAAATGTGGAATGGAGTGGTGTTATATTAATTTCCCTAAAAGTAGCAGTTTTAGATATAGGAGATTTGTGCCCGACAGCAGGATGCCCTCATTCATATTGAGTTTGTTGTGTGTGTTTAAGAAGTACCGGCACATTTTAAAACTATCAGATGGGAGCCATCTTTTGTCTTATCCTTAAAGTCAGCTCTAGAAGTGCATAAAAACCACAACATTAAAAACCACATACCACTATTTTGCACTTTCTTTGGTTTGAATTAACCCTATAAAGCCAATTGTATCATATTTAATACATGCTTTTATAATACCTCTATCTACTCAATATGATCAACAAATTACAAAAAAAGCATCTGAATACAATCAGATAAATGATAAAAATCTCCTCAAATGGATTATCAGTTGCCAAAAACACCTAATGTATCAAATGAGATATGAAAAATCTATATGTTGAATTTTATGGACATTTTGATTTTTAGGGATTTTAGCAGAAAGTGAAACAAACATTTCAGCTCCAAAAAATTAGAATTGTCTGACTATAATTTATGGTCTTGGGCCTTAAAGGGTTAAGTTGTCATTTCAGTCGAAATCCCACAAGGTCGTTTTTTTGCTGTTGCATACAATAATCACTGTTGTGTTTAATAGCGTGTTATCACAAAATGAGAGAGAATTATTGCTAAAGAGCGACGCCATCCCCTTGGCCTAAGGCTAGTAACCCTCATTTATTTTAGTCCAACATTTGGGAAGGCAAGAAGTTAATTATGTTTCCAATCCATTACTTAAATTATATTGACAATACATGATGTGACTACACTCTGTCAACTTTGTATCTTAACACCCAAGACACATTTAAACTGTGTGATTTAATAGAGCCGTGGACTAGTTTCTTCAAAGGTAAACAGACAAAACATCAGCAGCAGGTCTCATCCACGTGTCCATATTTGAAAGCTCTTGCAAACAAAGAAAGTTTGTATTTGGCACCCCAATGCTTGTGTAAAGAAATCCGTCTAATCACAGAGTAATAGGAACAAGGTTTTTCCCGTTTCCCCTGGTGAAGTGCATGTACAGTGCTCAGCATAAAGTAATGCACCCTTCAGATTTGTCAGAAAGCCTTTAGTTTCTTTTAAAAATCTAATTTTCTATGGCATACTATACTAAAAACTACTGCCCCCAAATGTGGGCCATTGATTGGAAACAAAAAATTTTAAGTAGCACACAAAAAAGTATTTTTCTAAATTTGAAATCAGGATGTAAAAATGAGTACATCCCAGTCAAAGGGGTGGGAGCAAAACTAAATATAGGCTAAGTTTTAGTAATCATATTATTTTTATTTTATGGTAAAAATAATATTTTGTTAAACTCAGCTTTGTCAAAACTGGGGATATTGTGCTTTTGTTCATTTAGGTATTGATTAATACAATACTTTTAATGTGTGTATTCATGTGTACTCACTATATATAAGACATATCCGATAATTCCATTTCCTGATTATTCCCAGTTTTCATATTGATCATGTAAACGTACTCAGTGTACTTTGTAAGTTTTTAAGTCCATAATACTCACTGCAGTTTCCACTGTTCTTTGCAGCCATAAACCTTCTTCTATCCAGAAGGAGACTCCAAAGAAGAAACCAAAACTGGAGTTGAAGCCATCCAATGGGGACAGGTAAGAAAAATGTTGTTCTTTTGTATCAGTTATGCTCCTCCCTACACTCAAATCAGCTGACCACACACTCTTTCTGTTCTCCCATCAGCAGTTCCATCACCCAGTCAATGGACTCTGGAGGAACTGATAACTTCATCCTCATCAGCCAGCTGAAAGAGGAGGTGATGTCTCTGAAGAGACTTCTGCAGCAGAGGGATCAGACCATCCTGGAGAAGGACCGCAAGGTAGCGCTGTTAGCCCATATTACATTGTGTTTCTGTTTAGTAAAAGCACCTGTTGATTGTATTTTTATCTCCCTGCAGCTCACAGAGCTTAAGGCTGACTTTCAATACCAGGAGTCCAACATGAGAGTCAAGATGAACCAAATGGAGAAATCACACAAAGAGGCCATGGAGCAGCAGCAGGTAGGATCTTATTGGTGCACGTGCCACAAAGACACTCGTGCACAAACAGAGGGGAGCATGTTCCTGATAGTTCAAACATCACAAGTGCTGCAATTTCAAGTTTTTAGTAGAATTTGAAAGAAAGTTAAAATCTTTAGACCCAATTTTTATCCATCCTCTGAATCTCCGGTGAGTCCCTTGCTTGCTAACAGTATTTTAAAATACTTTCAGTACAATCTGATGGATATGATGTTCAATACTTAAGTACTTTGTATGTTTCAATACTTTTTTTATCCTGAAAAATGGATGTGACCAACAGAACCTGTATGAAAATTTTGAGAGATGCACTGTTCACAATTGCAGCTGCCACTATTAAAGATTTCATCACTGCTCAAATATAGATGTGCATATATAGATTAATTTGTGCATATAGATGGATAGATAGATAAAGATGGTGCATAAAAGTCTGTTATCATGCATTAGCTCATAATGCTTCATTTAAAGACTTCAGCAGTCCTCTGCTAAAAACAAGTAAACAGTGGAGGTAAGTAGCTCACAGAACAGATCTGAGCAGTCATAGTCTGAGAGACTTACTTTTGCGATATAACTGAATACTCCAACAGATTTTGCCGCTGAGTGGTATGGAGACTGCACTTAGTGGATTTTCCCAAACAAAACTCAAATCGTCAGGCTTGAAGACATCATCACCCAACCTTTTTTCTCTGAATCTCCCAAACACACTGCTTCATATACAGCTGTACAACTTAGTTTTAACAACTTAGAGATTAGACAGTAAATGGCATCTTTTTATTATTTTTATTTGATCTTTATCTTAATTATTTTACTTTATCTTTATTTCTATCTTTAATTAGGTTGTGCAGATCCAAAATGGATGAAATATTTTAGTTTTTATCAGCACATGCCTGTAATTTCTGACTTTGATTTAAGTAAATTTCTGTTCATTTACATCACTATCTCCTTCATCACTCCTAAAATCCTTGTAGAGCAGCAGTCCAGTCTAAATCCTTTTCACTTGTACTTGATCTCCACCATTTGTAGCAATAGCAATAAAACTAAATTCAGAAGTTTTCATTTGAAGAGTGCAGTGAAGTTTAAAATCCTTTTTTTTTATCTTAACATAATTGTATTTAACACAGTTGGAAAGTTAAATTGATCTACTTTTTACAATCAAAGGTTGACTAATCTGTGGACCTGCAGATATGTCTATCACACATCATTGGGCCAAATGACCATCTGTGCAATTGTATGTACCGGTAATCCATTAACACAGTTTTCCCATAAAATCTACTTTGGAAACTACTTGCTTGGTTAGCATGGCTTAAAGGTGATAATTGTACTTAGTGTTCTTCCAATCCAGCTTGATTTGAGAGTATGTATAAAAAAACATTCTGTTCTATCACAGAAAAATAAAGTAATATAGAAGAAAAAATCATCATAAAAGAAAATTAAAGAAACATTAAATAATTAAAAAAGGTGAAAGCAGGAGGGCCAGAGCTAAATCCACAGGATTCATGGTTTTAGTTTGGAGTTTAGGCGGGCTGTGTTACCCTGAAAGGTGTTCTTAACATTTTTAAAGATTTAGTCACATACAGGAGGGGAGAAAAGAATTAGGATACATGGGAAATTGAAATGCAATAAATGACTACTTTGCATCTGTGGTCAAAACATCTTTTTTCTGTTTAGTTTCAAAACATGGAGGAGTAAGATTTTTCCGTCTCTTGCTTTGGGTACAAGGCAAGCATCAGCTGAGTTATTTCCTCTAAACTTCACAGTGCTAACTTTGTATTGTCCTGTTTTTTATTTCATAACAGTGGCTGACTTCATCCTTGTTATTGTTTCATAAATAAACTTATACCAGAACAGTTAATATATTTTTAAGTAGTCCATGCTGGAGTAAACTTTCTTTGGCATTTAATGCATAATGACTTGTTGTTTTGAACTGTGGTATCAACAAAGAAACTGAATTCAGTGCATTATTAACAAATTACATCATACACTGATGTACAACTGAGTTTTCTTTTTCTTTTTTCTGACACAATGTCTCTTTTGTCTTCACAGTCTAAGAACAGGGAGCTGATGAAACAAGTGGCAGCCCTCTCTAAAGGCAAAAAGTTTGACAGGACAGGAAGTTCTCTGCTGCTGCCCTAACAGGAGGTCGGCAGGCGGGTAACAACACAGAGCGGCTTCATGTAACACTGTGAAAGTCTCCCTCCTGTGTTTCCTCATCGCCATGGACATCATTAATAATTTCTCAATTTGGTCTAGTCAGACACCATGTTGTACATGGTAAACAAGCATTGAGCTAAAGAAACCTTTCTTTTAATTTCAAAGTATTTTAGATATTTTTTGTTGACTTTTCCAAAAGATCTCTTAATGTTACTGTGGATGGAGGATGACGCCCTCAATTTTAACACTGCCGGGCCAAAACAAAAAGCATGGTGTGCATACGTGGGTATCAATCTGTCGACTCAGTGTAGCCACTGAATTTTTATGGATGTCATGCAATTTTATTTATTCAACTGTTTTTCCTAGCTTTTTTATTTCCTCACAACATACTAGGAGAATATCCCGCGTTTTGGGGTTTTCTTCAATAGGGATTAGTTCTATTTTTCTAAATTGATTGTGGAGGACGAGTTCTCCTGAATGGAGACCCTGTGCAGCTTTACGATGTATGCAAATGTGGGAAGGGTGACCACTGAGCTGTTGCTCAACAGGAGAGAACTTACTCAGAAATGATTCATCAACCAACCGATAAAGACTTGGACAGGCTGTCTATTGGAGCAACACCTCTCAGCTGCCCTCTCTCTCTCACTGTGTGACAGCTGTAGTGCTTTGCTGTTTCTCTTTAGTGGAACGATTGTAATACTGCATGATTTTACTGCCAGACACCGGTTGGCATTGTGGTCAGACTTATTTTTCCCTCCCTTTTGATTAGTTTTTTAAGAATCACTTGTAAATGCATTATTGGGGTCAGCCGTTGTATTTAAACTATTGCTTGTATCTGTTTTAGTGAGTACAGTATGTGTATGGTAAGGCCAGTTGAAATTAACATGTCTGTAGAAGATGTTTTTAAAAGGAGAACACCTTTCACCTTGCGTTGTTGGGCTGGTTTCATACTGTGGCGTCCAGGATCACTTTTGTACTTTTTCCAAACCAACTGTTTTAAAACTATTAAAACTGGCTAAACTGTTATTGTTTGGTGTTTTTATTCAACTTTCAACTTTTTTGAGGTGAAGATGTTTGGAACCTGCTGTAATTAGATTAAATAAATCCTAATAGAAGGTTACTTAAACACTTTAACTTGAATACTGCAACATCATGGGCACCAGCAACTCTTCATATACAAAATGCACAGTCAGGCTGAACAATTAATTGCAAATTAGATTAAATCGCAATATGGCTTGTTGCAATTTTCAAATCGCAGAAGGTTCAATATTTTTAGCCCAAAATGTGTTGAACATTTTAGCATTGTGATGTAGTTTTTTTGCAATTTCATGCCTATTTTTTATTTTTTGCCTCTATTCATACACTTTTTTTCCCACTTTTGGACCATTTTTACCTTTTTTAACCCCGTTTTTACAACTTTATGCCTATTTTGCCCCCATTCATCTTTTTTTAGCCACTGTCAGAACCATTTTTGGAATTTTTACATGGTTTTTGAAATTTAATTTCAAATTTACTTCCCAATTTTGCTGCCATAATCAATTTTCCTAAGCCACTTTTGGATTTTTTTTTGCCAATTTTTTTCCCTTTTTTTTTGCAATTTCAAACCTATTTTGCACCTATTTATTAACCTTTTTCTGCTATCATACCATTTTTACCCAGTTTTACAAGCTTCTGTTCTTCACTTCTCCACTTTTTCTCAAATCTTTTATCCTTAGATTAATTTAATGTCATATTGGTTTTACTATAAAATATCTACTGCTTATTTTTGTTTAAGAATACATAAGATGAAGAACATTAAAACAATTGCAGAGTAAATTGCAATATTGGGCAAAAAAAACGCAATTAGATTATTTTCTCAAATCGTTCAGCCCTATTGCACAGTCATGTCAGCGTGGGTTGTTCTAATACTTCTAATCTACAAATGAATCCACATTTGTTTTTAAAGTAAAGATGAATTCTGATGCTGCTGGGGATATTCAATAGTCAATATATTGAGTATAAATAAACTGTGCACAGCATTTACAGACCTAAAGTAGCATCGAATATTAACGGTCAGTTTCAGTTTGACTTCCTGTTTTCTGAAATAAAGGATGACATATACGAGCTCACTTTTTGAAGCATTACTTAAAAAAACTGCTGGGCCCTGCTAAATTTTCTTGGTACATTTGCCCCTACACTTTCTTCTAAGTAGATAAAATAATTAACTGCAGACCTTCGGTGACATGGAAAGATTTATTGGATTGAGGAATTTTTGATTCATTGTTCAAACAACATGAATGACTTCAATTTCTAGCACCCATTTCACAAATTGCGGATGGATTTTGATTTGTTTGCATTTTGTATTTCAGTTTTGAGTAGCTGTATAAAAATCAGAGCCAAGATCTTTTCTTTTTTATTTGCACTTACACTTGTATCTTAATGTAACTCCAATCTTTCACATACCTCTAATAAAACTTAGCTTTCTTCAGGTCCTGTAAGATACACCAGTAAATTCAAGTGCAGTGAGTAAGGATGTTTACGTTGAGGGTGCTGAGTTGGTCATACAGTGTAGACCTCTGAGTGTTGTTGCTCAGCAATTGATAACATACATTTTTTATATATATTGTATTGCTAAATGCAAGAACTTCCAACTAAAAGACAAAATAAAATCTTATTCAAACAACTTTGTCAATGTCTCACTTTATATGCAGTATATATACGTGTGTATAAACTGACATACTAAAAACAGCAGACATACAAAGTGTATTAATGAGACCCTAAACTATTTGTCAGTATTGATGGAATTTAATTGAAAAACATTTGAGTTTAGACTGTATGATAATGGCAAAGGAGGAGATTTATAACTTTATGAACATTTCCTAAAGGTTTGACACCAGGTACAGAGACATTATTTTCAAAAGGTTAAAGGAATGCATAAAGTGTCTTAGTCAACAGGTTTTAAGTGTTTATTTTATAGTTATTTATTCTTTGTCCTTATGATTTCACAAGGATCAAAAGTGCTTATTCTTAATCTAAAAAGTAATATATCAATATGAATACTAGTGTTTTGAATATGCTTTGTATGTAGAAATTTATTAATATTGATATGTTTTGTAATATTATCCCATCATAAGAAAGTGGTAAAAGTTACGTTTTTTCATAGAAATTAATGATTGTACAATTACACATCAATGAGTAAGATGAATAATTGACTCTTTATGGAGAAGAGGTGATGTGGTATATGTTTGTACTTCATACCACTAATTTTCGGACATAAAAAGAACAATAGAAGTTCGTCCTAGTTCACTTTTGTCCTATAATTTTGCTCTTGTTTTGTCATTTATTTGTACATTTGGATTTGATATATTTTTTTATTTCTTCCATGTTCAAAATAAACTACTGCGTCATAAAATCTGATGTAGAGGACTGTTACACAACGACGGGTTACCATGGAGACAGTTAACTGTGATGTAAGTTTTAGATTCCTCCTAAAAAAATGTCATTTTATGATGTGTCATTTTGCCCTTTGGCTGTCTTGAGCCTGTGATGACTTTCCCCGTCCCAGTAAAAGCTTACTTTTAATTTGAAAGTCAAAGGGCGTTTCCTGTCGTTCCCCTCGCTGGATTTCATAAAAATGTTCAATAACTTACCAAAATAGGAGTGTTAATGCAACTAACAAACACTTGTGGTAACATATAATGTATAAAGGGTATTTCCCTGTGTGGTGCGAACTTAAAGGACGGAAAAAGGCGGAAGGCTTCGATGTCACATGCAGTTCTGTCTTTTCCCTGTTTTGTGGTTGTACGTGAATGCCTCAGTAAATCAGTACATCCGGGTAACTTGTCGTTTTACCAAGTTAGCCCACTAGCTTAGCTGTGTTGTAGTTGTCCGCCGCGGAGAAGCACCGAGAAACATAAACAGAGACGTTTAAGCCAAACCTACACATGTAGAGACTAAATTTAAGATATTTATTGCAGTTTTATTTGATGTTCATGTAGCTGGCACAGTCTACATGTTCATATTCTGTGTATTTTAATTTTAACATATTAAAAATGAAATTGTAAGTATGAGCTAGCTTAGCTTATCTTGGGGGCATATTGATATTGAATGTGTTTATTTAAAATTTCATCCAGAGGAAACAGAAGGCTGGATATTACTCAAGCTGACTGAATAGAAGTCGAGGGGTCCAAAGGTGAGTTTGGTATTATTCACGATTGACCTAATTTTTTGTTATCCAATAGATATCATGTTAGTCTACAGTTAGCATACAGTGTGCATCATAGCAGCATGGGATTCTTGCAGATCAAAACTTCAAATAGTTATGGTCCCTGTATGTATTAGACATATCTGGCGATCCTGGAGACAAAGTTAAACTACAGAAACCCCTACAGGCTCTCATGTTAGTGAACACAGATTGATTTGATGTCAGAATGTTTGCTGTCACTCAGTTTATGATGATCCAGAAACCTAAACCAGATCTTTTGCTCTAAGGATGTCGGACTCTGAAAGTGACGAGGACCAGGATCGTCCTTTCTCCATAACCGGCTTTCTCTTTGGAAACATCAATGAAGATGGGCAGCTGGAGGATGACAGTGTTCTGGACAATGTGAGTGTTTCACAGGGGGGATGAACGCAGTATTTGATCAGACACCAATATAAACACAACTTTAATCTGTAAATACAGCAACACTGTCCTGTATTGGAATTCATCTGTTACTCATGATGCCACAGTATATTTGCTCAAACATTATACAGAAGGAGAAAACATTTGACCCTATAATAGATGAACCGTGTATTGTTTTGCAAAAGCTCCAGTTGCAAAACATACTTTAAACATACTTTCAGTATTTGGAGGACATATTTCAGTGGCATGATAAAGGACTTTTGTCAACACCCAGTATGCTGATATTTCTGAACTCATCATTGCAGACACCAATACTGATGTACTTTCTGCATTGTTTTGTCAAGAACATCAAATTTGTAGTGCTCTAAAACTGATCTGTTCCCTTTATTTTGACAGTCTATTTGTTTAATAATACAATTTGATTTCTAAATAATATTGCTTGTTTTAAAATGTACACATACAGTGATGATAGGAAGGAGCATCAAGGTGAATCTGTACATCCAGCTGATGTTACAGACAAAATATTTGTGTAGAGCTGATGTGAATGGTTAGGATTTTTTGATACAAATATATGTAGAAATTCTCATATCTGCATTTATTGTCAACTTTTCATGCTGTTAGCTGCCAATTCAGTTATTATTCTAATATTATCATGCAAACATGGAATATTTAAGCAGTGATACCTTTTATGGTATTGCAGTAGATAATCAAATTTGTTTTGAAAATCATAAACAGTATGCTATTTTCTGTGATTGTTATTAGATTGATTTTAATTTCACTGCTTATAATTCTTTTCCCATGTATTTTGTCCTGTTTCTCTCTTGTCACATCAGGAGTCCAAAAAGCATCTGGCAGGTTTGGGCTCTCTGGGTCTCAGTTCACTCATTACAGAGATCACTGCTAATGATGAAGAGGAGCAAGACGAACTTAAAGAGTCTGGGAGTGTTGATGCAGAAGGTTAGATCAGTATCAAGTTATTTTTCTTAATTAACCAGAAACAGAATGGATTTTACATTTTGATATTTCTATAATACAGGCTGGGTGAAAAGCACAGAGGATGCTGTTGATTACTCTGACATCAGTGAGGTTGCAGAAGATGAGACCAAGAAGTATCGTCAGGCCATGGGGACCCTGCAGCCCAGCAGGAAAACAGGTGATCAACTCGCTGCTTCTCAGTGGCTTCCTTCTGTTTACTTGTTCTAACAGATACTCAAATATTTTCTGATACAAGTCAACATATGATGAATCATTATTTCAATATTACGCCCCCATCTGTGGAACAGTCTACCTGAGCACCTGAGGGCAGCACCTACTGTTCATATTTTTAAAGGCAAACTCAAGACCTACCTTTTTAGTCTGGCTTTTATCTGAATTTTATTTTAGTATTTTATTCTGCATCATATGGGGTTTTCCTCCAGTTTCAGAGTTACTATTTTATGTTTTACTACTGTTTTACCACTATTTATTTATTTATTGTTAACAGTTTTATCTTAATCATTTTTTCACTTTATTACCTTTGTTTTATACTATCATGGTTTTATTTATTTATTTAGTAAGTTTAGTCTTAGTTCCTGTATTTCCTCATCTTCAGTTCAAGTCCTCTGTGGCTTTTTAAAGAGTCCTGACTTAGGGGTCATTTGCACGAGGCCTAAAACAGTCAAATACGATATGTTTTCATTGCGTTTTGGCCTTGCATTTACATGGGGACTCTATGTGGATTGCCCAAATCCAGAAACTTTTGACGCTCCTCCGTGCAGCTCCGTGTAAACCCATAACAGAGCATTTCAGGGCTGACATCACCGCAGTACTCATGTGTATGTGTACGTGTATGTGTATGTGTGGGTGTGTGTGTGGCTGTCTGTGTTAACTGTGGGCGGGGGGGGGTCTGTGGGGTTTTCTTTTTTATGCTGTAATCCCCTTACTCTGATCTACTTGTTTATTTTAATGTACAGCACTTTGTGCTACACTTTATGTATGAAAAGTGCTTTATAAATAAAGTTTGAATGATTGAGCCTTTCAAATTCTTTGTGTAAAAGATTTCTCGTCTTAATTGTAGACGATGAGGACGACTATGACGCTGACTGCGAGGACATTGATTCTAAGCTTATGCCTCCCCCTCCGCCTCCAAGTCTCCCCACAGCTGCTAAGAAAGATGAGCCCTCAGCTCAGGGTGCAAATGGTAAGAACAGATTCACTCATCATAAGTCTCTGAAGAGAAATTTAGGAGAATGAAACAGACAGTTTTTAATAGTGGACACCAACTCAGCAAGATTTTTCAGACTAAAAAATGAGGTAGTATTGTCTCTGCTGCTGCTGCTGCTGTGATCTGTCTTGTCTCTGCTCACAGAGGAGGGTGATGGCATCATCTTGCCCTCCATAATCGCACCATCATCCACTGGGGATAAGGTTGACTTCAGCAGCTCCTCAGACTCAGAATCAGAAACTGACCGTCCTTGTCAGAGCATGGGAGCTGGAGGCCCCCCTGACAGACTCAACCTCCCTCTGGCTGGCATCATGCAGAAAGATGCTGCCAAGGCTCTGCCAGATGTCACCGAGCTCTTCCCAGAGTTCAGACCTGGAAAGGTGAAGAGGTTTTTTTTTGACATAGTACAAAATTAACTTTACTGCCATTTTAGAACAAGTGTCCTAACCTCTCCTGTGTCAAACGTACCACCAGGTGCTCAGGTTCTTACGGTTGTTTGGTCCTGGAAAGAACATGCCCTCAGTTTGGAGGAGTGCCCGCAGGAAGAAGAAGAGGAAGCACAGAGAACCTCAGCCAGGGACCCCTCCTCCAGAAGGAGAGACCACAGAACAGAGCCAGGACAAGAAGTCAGGATGGGTTTATGAGTTTGCACCCCCTCCACCTCCAGAGCAGTGTCTCTCAGATGATGAGGTAAGTCTTTCATTGCTATGGACTTCTTTAGATGTTGTTTGGTTCCGGGGCTGCAGGATTCTTACCTAAATGTGAATTACATTTTTTCTCTGCAAGATTCTCTTGCATTTTCCCCATTTTCAGCAAAAATTAGAAATTCAAAAATCTAATCAAAGCACAGGCTGACAAAGGATTTCAATCCACACAACCTTTAATTAAATTATTAACTTGAAGTCTAAAGTCATTTATCAGTGAAGTATTTCTTTGTTCTTCTTTGCCATATCAGACTGTATTTTTCACACATGGACTCCTTGTGTAGTTTTGCAAGGTTAAAATCCAAAACATTTCTAATTGCTGAAATATCCCTCCTTTTTATGCTCCAATTTAATATCTCTCTCTAAATGGCTCTTTCCCTCACTGTCACTTTAGTCCTCTTTTCATATGAAAAGGATGACTCTTACCTCCACATGAGTTGTTTCCCCTCCTTTCTTTTAGACTTCACATGCCACACACGCTGACCATCTGTTTCATTACTGCAAACCTGTTTCATATTTGTCAGCTGTCCAGATTCAATGCTGTTTGAAGTCTCACTCCTATTATTGAGCTGATCCAAATAACCCAAATTGCAAAAAAAAAAAAAAAGCTGTAATTCTTGTTATACTTCAAGCAAGGCTGGACAAATGACAAACTCCACATTTTCTGCACACTTTTTGGCTTTATTGAGGCTTACCACAAATTTTATCAACTGGGGCTGAACAGTATATTTTTGAAACATGGCAAACATCACAGGACAAACAATGGCAGTTTTTGACTCCAAGTCAGTCATGCTGCCATTTATGTGTCGTTTAATGAGAAATAAATGCCAGCTGTCTTGATTACTTGACTTTTACTTGTCTGTCTGATATTGCCATTTGTATTTTTAACCGGAGAGCAGACTGCAGTACACGCAGAGGTTGTGTATAAAATTAGTATTGATAATTTTATTTGTATAGCGCTTTTAAAAACAGATGTGTACGTAACAAATAGACAGGAATACACTGAAGGCAAAGCTCAAGAACTTAGTTAGGAGGGGGAATGGTGTTTGAAGGCTTTGTGGGTGAGGAGGAAGTGGGAGTGACGTCATCTCCGAGTTATCAGCGTTCCAATTACAAAGTCGGAAAAAAACATGCCGATCTACCAGGCTGTTGTTGGCTGTTGTTAGCCATTGTTGTAGTTCACAAATACCAGATGAAGAATGTAAATAACACTATAGCAGCATTTCTATAAATATAAGTCAAACAATACTATGTATACAGATAATATAGTGCAACACATACTAGTCAGAAGTGCTAATAAATGGATTATTACAGGAGCTTAATAACTGTTTACACTGGGGGCAGCCATCTTTGATTGTCAACTCGTGGGTGGTGAGGATTCCCCCGAGTTCCCAGTAGTTAATTCCGACCTCAGGGATCGTTCCAGATGCAGATATTCCGGCTTCCGACTACAACTGGAACGTACCATATGAGACAGGGAGCCAGTGGAGCACCAGAGTGATGTGGTCTCAGTATCGAGGTTGGGATAGGAGTTGGGTAGCAGAAATTTGGATGCAGTGAAGTTTATTTAAGAGTTTGAATGATGAAACATAGAGGTTGTTGTTACATTAATCAAGTCTGGAGATGATAAATTAGGGTTTCAGCTGCAGTGAAAAGGATCAGTGGACGGATGTGGGCTCAGTTTTTAAGGTGGAAGAAGGCGTTTTTAGTGAGCTGAGTGACCAAAACAGCTTTCTTCCACTTTAAAAGCATAGCACGCACCTGTCCACCATACTGTTTGTATTCTGGTCAAATACTTTGTTCAGCTCCTAGCATGTCTTTGTTTTGTCCAGATTACCATGATGGCTCCAGTTGAGTCGAAGTTCTCTCAGACTTGTGGTGATGGAGACAAGGAGGCAGAATCTCGGCCAAAGGTAGCAGAGTGGAGATACGGCCCAGCTCAACTCTGGTACGACATGCTCAATGTCTCTGAGGATGGAAGCAACTTCAACTACGGGTTCAAACTAAAAGAAGAGTCCGGTGAGCCTCAGAGGCCCGAAGAACCAAAAGAAACAACAGAGACCCCACTGGAGGTGAGCAGACTTGAACTTCTGACATAACAAAGGTGTTTATTCTCAGTGTTGCTTACTTTGTTTAATTCATCTGTTGTTTCAGAGGAGAGAAGACGACAGTAATGCTGAAGATGAAAATGATGATGAGGAAAAGGACAAAGAGGCTCTGGAGAATGAGCTTTTCCTGATGGTCACTCAGCTTCAGTGGGAGGACGATATCATCTGGAACGGGGAGGAGGTGAAGCACAAAGGCACCAAGACCCAGCGTGCTAGCCTGGCTGGATGGCTCCCATCTAGCATGACCCGCAATGCAAATGCTTACAACGCACAGCAAGGTATGATAGAAACATTTAGAATTTAATGCTAATTTATCTTGAAGTGTTAATTTTTTGATGAAGGCTTCACCTTGAGGAAAGCATGCAGGACATTGTAGCAGCTGGACAGGAAGGCAACACCTACCTCAAATAACTTTACTTTTCTGACTTAAATGTTGAATTGGAAGAAGGATTTTTTTTCTTAAAGATACAAATTTATGTTCACAGGTTTGGCAAGAAGTAACTCCCAGCTGGTGCCACCCACTCCCCCCCCTCTGCCCAAAGCTTCTTCAATATCTGGAACAAAGAGGGACAAAAACAGCCATGATAATCAGAGTGAGATTTAGGTGCAAATGATGAATTCACTGTCGCTGTTGGTTGTTCTGAAATTCTCATTTGTGTGTTTTCTTGTTTCATATTTGTACCCGTGCAGCCTCTCATGAAGAAGACTCCCCCTGGTTTTCCATTTTCCCCATTGACAGCGAGGAGTTGGTGTATGGACGCTGGGAAGACAACATCATCTGGGACGACCAGGAAATGGAGCGCATGCTTGCACCACCTGTTCTCACTCTGGATCCTAATGATGAAAACATCATACTAGGTAGACTTGAAAACTGAGACTAAAAGCTTTAAAGTGTGTATGAAAACAGTGAGATATTTATCCTAAATTATATATTTTTCTTTTTTAATCACCAAATTGCTGTTTTATTGTTTTAAGTGCACCCAAATTAAAGACTTGTAGTACCACAGAGACTGTATGCTCACGTTAGCACCTCTCTGCTTTCACAGTGATATAAAATAAGGACACTGCTGCTACTTTGAATGACTAACTTTACTCTGAAAAGAGATCCCAGACAGCTCAGTGTTCACATCTTGTGTTATCAAACTATTATTATGATCAGTAATCTGTTTTTACTTTCTATTTGTCACAACTTCTCTTCTCTGTTTTTCTTGACAACCAGCAGTTTTCTTTGAAAGTAAAAGCCTTTTTAATCTAAACTAGTGATAAAACAATATTATTCTTATGGCAGCTCCTTCAGAAAATGTGTTTGTTGATCTTTAACCTTAACTTGGTGACTTGCTCAGAGAAAAAAAACTGATCTGCAGCTTAGGATAAATGTAAATGCTGTCTTTTAACCAAACATCATTGTACTTTGACAAGTGATTTTGTACATGCACCTCTTCATAGTTCTGACTGTGTTACAGTCTGGAATACTTAATTTCACAAATAAACTAATTCAAGCTGTCAGATACCTCTGGGTCGGTGTTGCAGTAATTTGCATAATGAACATTTACATAATCAATAAACTTAAAGTTTATTGATTATGCACTGTATGTTTAAGGTTACTTAATTTGTTGGCCAAAGAAAGCTATTAAATACAAACGTAAAAACTCAAATCAGAATGTCAGGGTGCACCTTATTGCATTCAGGTGATTCCTCAATCAAAAAACTAGATGAAAGATGTGCCTCACATAAAATATGGAGCTGTTGTTTTGTAATGGAGTTTAGGTGGTTTTTTTTCAAACATTCAAATGACTGTTAATTAACTCAATTTTAAAAAGTATGTTGTTGGAAAACGCCCTTCAAGACTCCTGTTGTTGACCATCACATGTCCCCGTTTTGGTCCTCTAACATGACATGGTCTCTTTCAGAAATACCGAATGAAAAAGAGGAGATGACCTCAAACTCTCCATCAAAGGAGAATAAGAAGGAAACTGCCATTAAAAAGAGCCGCATCCTTCTGGGGAAGACTGGTGTGATAAAAGAGGAGCCACAGCAGGTACACTGCTTCACCTTAAGGATTATACACACAGCTGATACTGTGGATTTGCAGAAATAAGATAATGTGAAGATCTGGGTGATTTAAAGCAGACAGTATTCAAATTAGAATCTTATAAGGACACTCAAGGCTGCGTTAAGACAAAGGCAAGGTGAAGTGAATCTGATACAAGAGTTTCACCTTAGGCTGTGAAGTTAATTCTGTCAGGAGCAGTGAAAAGAAGTGTGAGTATAATCTTACATTGGGGTCAGTTTGAATGACATTATTTTGAAAGTAAAAGCTTTTTCTTTCTCCTCAGAACATGTCCCAGCCTGAAGTGAAAGACCCCTGGAATCTCTCCAATGATGAATTTTATTATCCTAAGCAGCAGGGCCTAAGGGGCACGTTTGGTGGAAACATCATACAGGTAAGATGAGCCCAGCAGGACACGATCAAGGTGGAAAACTTTTAAACTTAGATTCGTGCATAATAATGAAAAATGGCTGCTGAGCTAGAGTCAGAGGAAAAGTAGATGAATCAAGGTTTTCACCTCGAAAGTGTTACACAGCTAGTTAGAAAAAAGAGGGCTAGAATGTGAAGAATACTGTGACTATCTTATGTAAACAGGTGGGAAAAAGAGACAAACCCAAACAATAAAACTCTTAGACAGTCAGTAAACAAAAAGTCCCATCTTGCCCCACATCACAACAGAAAAAAACTTAATCCCATAATTTGTTCTTCCAAAGACAGCTAAAAAATACAGAGAGGCATCTCCATTGTTTTTCATCATGTGTTTTAACTTCTGTCACAATTAACACTCTATCTAATTATGTGTTCAGTGACACTTGTGCAGGTTGGAGATCAGAATAAAAAAAAATTACATGTTTTATTACCCTGGAGGTCCTTTCTTGTTACCATGCTGTTGAACTCATCAAAATGTTCGGTGCTAAAGAAATTAATCATAAGCCACCCCATACAAGGTTTATGCCAATGCTGCCCAAAACAACACTGGTAACTAACAGCATTATTATTTATGTTTCTGTAATGGTTGATACACCAGTATGTGGAAGTTTTTAACTGTAGTGATATTTTTAATAGTACAGTATAACAATTGTTGTTATCCATTGATTTCAGATTAGTAATATCTTTGTCACATCCCGGCTTGTAAATGAGGCCCACCTCTTGAATTTTGCTCTGGTCATGTACCCAGAAGCTAAAATTAGACCTTTTATGAACTTTATTTAACCGGAATAGCCTCGCTGAGAATTAAAATCTAATTTGCAAGATTATCCTGGCCAAAACAGGCAGCACATTCACAAAGTTACGGACAAAAAAAACACAATTACAGACACCAACACATACATATGAACCAATCAAGTCAGAGTCACGGAGCAGCAAGTTTATCAGTCAAAGTATCGACAGCCTGCTTCTTACTCCAATGTATTTTACCTGCTCTGAAAAAGATATAAAGCAACCAGCTCTCCAAACACAGTTTTTTTTGTAGCAGATCCAGCCTGCAGGAGCAGCATATCTGAAACTCCTTTTACCTGTTTCAAGATGAACTTTGGGGAAAGAGAGCAAACGTAGTTTTTATGACAGAGTCACAGTATGAAGACTGTAGCCTCTACAAAAACAAAGAAGAAAGGGTAACACATTTTATGATGTTGTGATTGAGATGTCAGCTTATAGATATTTACTTGCATTCATAACCAGAATAAATAGTTTAAGCAGGTGAATGTTAGGCTGAATTTATTTCTGACTGCCCAGAGAAGCTCAGTGAGCCGACTCAGATTTGGATATAAACATGAGGATTCAGTTTGAAATACTCCATTCCTGTATGAAATCTCCAAAAACAATTACATTTTTAGTTCTAAACCAGTTTTTGGAAGATCTGTATCTTTTCTCATTTTTTTATGACTCGTGATCCAATAAATTGTCAAGCACAGTATATTGTGGTAGAAAAAAACCTCCCTGTTTAAATGTGTTGTGGTTTTAGACTAAAAGTAAATGTTTGTCTTAATAGCACTCGATCCCGGCGCTGGAGCTCAGGCAACCCTTCTTCCCCACTCACATGGGACCCATGAAGCTGCGTCAGTTTCATCGTCCTGCTCTGAAAAAGTACTCGTTTGGAGCTTTAGCTCAGCCGGGGCCACATCCTGTCCAGCCGCTGCTCAAACACATCAAGAAGAAAGCCAAGGTGCAGCTCAGCTTGAATCAAAAGCACAAAAACTTTGAGGTGGTTTGACTGAATGACGTGCACTGAAGCGTTTGTTTTGGGTTATTTTGTTCAGATGCGAGAGCAGGAGCGTCAGGCATCGGGAGGAGGAGACATGTTCTTTATGAGAACGCCACAGGACCTGACGGGCAAAGATGGAGACCTGATCCTGGCAGAGTACAGCGAAGAGTACCCACCTCTCATCATGCAAGTTGGCATGGCCACAAAGATCAAAAACTACTACAAAAGAGTGAGTGTACACGTTGTTTTCTATCTGTGATCAAAAACATTTCTCTATTATTAATGAAGACAAATATCTTAACATTGAAACCTTCCCTTCAATAAATGAATAGATTTTTCTCTTAGAAAAGCAGACTTGCACACAATACAAGTAATTCCGTATTTTTTAGGATAGACATTTCTTTTTGTCATTAATTTGATTTCTAAATGTGATTAAAACATTGCACAGCATGATTCATTTGGGAAGAGTTGTTTGAATCATATTTTGGTTTACTGCCTAATTTTTCAGAAACCTGGAAAAGATCCTGGAGCGCCTGATTGTAAATATGGAGAGACTGTGTACTGCCACACGTCCCCTTTCCTGGGATCTCTGCATCCAGGACAGCTTCTCCAGGTCAGCCATTTTGGTGCTCAAATTGACAACAGCATATCCAGCGTCCATGGTCTGATTCTGTTATAAATCATGAAATGTCATTTGCTTTTGTTTTAGGCATTTGAAAACAACCTTTTCCGTGCGCCGATCTACCTTCACAAGATGCCAGAGACTGATTTCTTGGTTCTACGCACACGACACAGCTACTACATCAGAGAGGTTGCAGACATCATTGTCGTCGGTCAGGAGTGCCCGTTGTTTGAGGTTCCAGGTCCGAACTCTAAACGTGCGAACACTCACATCAGAGACTTCCTCCAGGTTTGTTTCAGTTTGATATTGTATGAATGATGTCTTTGCGTGGCTCTCAACTCTAATGCTTTCCTTCTGTAGGTGTTTATTTACCGCCTGTTCTGGAAGAGCAAAGATCGCCCACGCAGAATCCGCATGGAGGATATAAAGAAAGCTTTCCCCTCACACTCAGAGAGCAGCATCAGGAAACGACTTAAACTCTGCGCTGACTTCAAACGAACAGGTAGACCTCACTCATGAATAAACTTCAATCCCCTTTATGTCCATCATTCGGTGATCACACATCTCACTAGCTGTCACGTCAGGGCAGTGTTGAATCAGAGAGAGAGCTGTGTGAGCTCAGATGTGTGTGTGAAGACATTTTTACAGCTTCTATGGGAGTAAGAATGTAGGCTAAGGAGATAGTGTAAGGACAGTATCAAGACACATGGAAAAAATGAGCTGATACTCAAAGTCCTCAGATAATAGCTGATTGTCATTTAATGGTCGTACCTGCTGCTACAGGGTCAAAGTCTGCAAAAGCAAAAAGTGTTTTGGATTTTTCTGAAGGTTGGAGGCAAAAGAGGGTCATGGGTCAGTCACTTGACTTAGTGTCAAGAATCAAAGCATTCTGTAAAAGAGCTCAGTGTGGTGAGGACCCAGTCTGAGTAATATGCACGGAAAGGTCAAGGTTGATTACATGACCACTGAACAACTGAAAATCACGTCATGAAAGATTGCAGTCAAGGGCAAGGGCAGATATCTGGTAAACAACTTCGACGAAGACAAAGTAAAAACTTGCACGATGGCTGCAGAGGCTACAAGGTCTTAATCTGGGCTTCTGGGTACAAATAAATCCAAAATAAATATTTCACAGAACAAGAGGCAGGCCCCCTTTACAAGTATTGTGAAGATGTAACTAATTAAACCCTCTCGCGTCTCAATTTTGAACAGTGCAGCATAATGTATTTAACTGTAGTTTAATTTAAACTTTGTAGCTTTGTCCTGTCTTAGTAGACACGTGATGTCACCAAGTCATTTAATTCTTTACTCGGACAAAACTTGTAGTTTAAGAGTCAGACAGGGAAGATTTAGATCCACAGTAGGTCAGCAAAAAGTTACCTTTTAGTTCTAAAAGAAACAAGAGCTCTTAATTAATAATGGTAGGACCATTAGATGATTATTCTCCCACATGAAAATTTAGCAATGTGTCTTCTATGTTTATTGTCAAATATAAATATTACAGTAAGAAAATGCACATTTTTCAAATTTGTGTCTTCCCTGATACACAGAAGTAAATGAACAGAGCACCCGAAATGATTTGGTGCTTTTCCATCTGTGATATCAGCCCAACATGACTCACAGCCACTTAATTTTGTCACTAGATGCTTTGTTTTCCATAGCAGCGTACTTTTGCAGTACCTACTAAACAAAGATAAGTTAATAAAGGTATGGCTGAGTAAACTTGCCATGACAACTTTCTACAGCCTAGGTTGACATCCAAATTAATCAGTAAGGGAGGGAATAAAGGCACTGGTATGTGGCCCTTGGTGTTTTATTTTGGTCACTGTAAGGTGATCAGTTTTACTCCAAAGACACTTGTGGAAAAAAATGAAAAAATACTATTAAAAATAACGGCCAGTTTGGCCAGTCAGTTGACACCCATGAAATCTTAATATGACCAATCACAGATGAAAAGTGCAGATAGTTTTCTCTTAAAGTTACTTTTGTTTTGATCAAAATAAAAAATGTTTTTAATGACTCAGGGGTTCAGGATCTTTATTGGCGAGACAAAGTCAGCTGATGATTTTAAGTATGCTGAATATTTATTTGAATAAGGGGATATTTGAATTCCCTTTTTCTTTTATGTGTATATCTCTATTTTTAACATTCATATAACCCTAACTTTAATTACTATGCTCCTACAAAATATGCATGTGGTGCTGAATGAGAAATAATTGTTCCAAGTATTTGTGAGATGAAAGTTTGTAAATCAGACCTTGTTTAATTCTACGCCAAGACCAAGTTAATCTTAGCAACAGATAGCAGCAAATGACAGTAGTTATGTTACATTTGCAGAAACTTAAATAGGAAAAAGAGAAAGCATTTGCTTTGCACTGAAGCACTGACACTTGTCAGAGAGAGAATCCTCGAAAGGCCTGCCTCTAATCACAAACCTACCTCACATAAGGGCCTGATACCCTCTGCAGTTTGGCAAATCAGAGCCCTGGTTGTTATTTGAGGATTTATTGTACACCAGATGATTTTTTTATGGCATCAAGTAGAACATAAATGTTCTTGCAGTGACAGCTTTTACAAAGAAACCATTTCTTATTAATTGTACTGTAGCTATGATCAGCCATAAGACAGCAGAAAAGAAAGCAAACGTCTCATACTGCCTTGTTCTCTCGTCAGGGATGGACTCTAACTGGTGGGTGCTAAAGCCTGACTTCAGATTGCCCACAGAGGAGGAAATCAGGGCTATGGTGTCTCCAGAGCAGTGCTGCTCTTACTACAGCATGCTGGTCGCAGAACAAAGGCTCAAGGTAACTCACTCTACCTTCTTAGTAACATCACATATCTAATAGACAAATAGTGTTGAACTAAAGCTCATTTCCAATCCATTTAGGATGCTGGATATGGTGAGAAATCTTTCTTTGCTCCAGATGAAGAGAATGAGGAGGACTTTCAAATGAAGATTGATGATGAGGTATTGATCTAACTGCTTCCTCGAAGTGAGGTTATTTTTCTAGAGCTGCAGTAGCGAACTCTCTAATCCATTCTCTTTTATCTTAGGTGCGGACAGCTCCCTGGAACACAACAAGAGCATTCATTTCTGCCATGAAGGGGAAGTGTCTGTTGGAGGTGACCGGTGTTGCAGATCCAACAGGCTGTGGCGAAGGGTTTTCTTACGTCAAAGTGCCCAACAAGCCCACTCAGCAAAAGGTCTGACTGTCTGAAGAAAAAGTCTGGGACCAAAGCACTGCCTTGTTCACATGAGAGTATAAACTAGCAACTCATCTGTTTTCCAGGATGACAAAGAGCCACAACCTGCAAAGAAGACGGTGACAGGAACAGATGCTGATCTCAGGAGGCTTTCCTTGAAAAATGCCAAGCAGCTGCTGCGCAAGTTTGGTGTGCCAGAGGAAGAGGTAAAACCACAGTGATGTGTTAGCACACTAAATTGTCCATTGCTCTTTAAATCCTTGCTTCAAGTTGTACTTTCTGACCGTTGTACATCAGTCTGGCTCACCTGATGAACTGATCAATACATTTCATTAGTGCATCTGGGAAAGAGCCCATAGAAAGAGTTTGGGAATGGGCAGGACATTTTATGCCTAAGTCGCACATTCCCTTTTCTCATGGCGATTATGCATGACTGTACACGATTGAGGAGGCTGGTGTGATCGCTATGATATGGGATGAAATGACTATCTCATCCCTGGACACACCCTGTAAATACACTGTCAGTAGCGCTTCTACAGCGCTTTGGGGGCGTTCGTCCCACTCCAATTAGGTTAATACAACGATATGATGAGGATTGCATGAATATCCATCCCGCTGACACGACGTCAGCACCGCTCGAGCTCAGTTTGCGTCACATAAGCCCCGACTGAGCCCCATTGCTTGCGCCGTCTTGAACGGGACACAGTCGGGGCACAAACAGATACATCCTTGTCAATCGTCTTCATAAAGCTTTCAGGATTGAGCCACGATCAGCCCGACTGAGCCCCGTAAATGCCGCGCTATTAACGCTCGCCTTAGGACTGCATTAGGCTTCCATCCTGCTGTACTGAAAGCGGCGACACTCCACGACAGTTTTGAACAGTTCAAAACTGTCGGGACCCGTCCACGTTCCCCGCCATTCATCCACAACTATACAAGGCTGATCCAGACCAAGTAGCACATGCACCACGACCAAAGCACGTTTTATCAGGATTATGACAATCGTGCACAATCGCCATGAGAAACGGGAATGTGTGACTGGAGCATTAAAATCATATCCTGCAGCTGATTGGAAGATTGTTCTGTCAATCACATTCAATACAAGCCAATCAATAATGTAGTAGGTGGTTACTACTATTGCAGTGTTAAGGACAGAACAGGATTCAATTTGTGAAACAATTTTTCTGGGAAAACCTCTTCCTGCTTTACAGGACACTGATTGGTCTGTTCTGCTTCAGACCGCTCACAGTTGTTGCAGATTTGAGCTTAGTAAGATTGATCTGTCTGATTGTAGAGACTAAATTAGTCAGATCCATCTAGACTACAAGGCTAGCTGTACAGTGCTTTTTGAAAAAAAAAAGGGCTTAATTTGATTTAAACTTTTTTAAGATTGTTCCATAGCAAGCCTGCATTTGATTACTTTATAAAATGTGTTGGGTGGTAAACTGGTAATTGTACTGTAGGTATTACCTCTGCCACAAAATAGATTTTCACAGGACTGACATCACAAGTATGAGCACATGAGATTGGTAGTTCAGCTCACATGAGGCAACACCAGCGATTCAACTAGTCAGCCACAGCGTAGTAAAACAGAAGTCGAAAGTAACAGAGATGTGAGACAGACAGCACGTCATTTTGACTTCTGGTCTAAAGGGTGTCTCAGTTTGTCAGTCTGTTTTGCTATTAATGTTTGGCAGTTAGGTAGGAAAGGAAATGTTGCAACACTGTCATCACTTGTTAAAATCACACATTGAGACGTGCATAAAAGAGACCTGTCCATGATGGCTCACAGTCTCAAACTACAGCACCAGTGACGGGTAAAAGAAATTACTTTTAGATTTCTATTAAAAAACATACTACTATTTTTATGAAAATTCCTATCATAATACTACCAATCATTTTATTCACTTTTATCCCCTCTATTTTAAATTAATATATTTGTTTATTTCTCATTTTGAAGGGAATGCTTTGACAATAATGGTCTACAACATTCATTCCAAAAAAGCTCTATAATGTGGACTAAACTTTAAGAGTAATTTGTGACTTGGGACTCAATCTGAGCCCAATCTTCAACATGTTTCTGTTTCTGAAAAAGTAGAGCCAGGCAGACACTTAGCAGTAATATGGGTGAAAGAGGATGCTGAAAACACTGCAGCTCTGTACAGTCATTGGCATTTCACACTCTGTTACAAATCTGAGTTCTGTTGATTTCTTTACATCATAAGTCCTCACTTGCTTTTGTTTCAAACAGACATACCAGGAAATTGAGGCTTAACACAGTTCAGGAGAGAAAAACCAACACCCAACCCAGTTTTAGCTATGACACTAAATTTAGACACACTTCTCGCTGTGGTTTTATGCACACATTTAAGTTTGGTGTCAACATTACAGACTTGTGTAAGACTTGGAAAGTGCATGATCACTTTGATTTTCTTATACAGAGATATAATACCATCCCTGCAAAAAGAAAAAAAAGAACATTCTGATGACATTAAGTGGTTTAAGCGACTGTTTTTCAGTAAATGATTCTCAGGTTTGATAAATTATCTGACTTCAGGATATATCATCAACATCCCTTCTAGTTCGTACCCTGCAACTTGAGTATTGTTTAGAAAATCAATGGTACATTCTTATTGCTGTTCATGAAACATATTATATTGCTAAGAATAAAGCAAAATGACCTAAAATTTTGAACTGATTTTTTTTTTTTCACTTTACTATATTCTCGTCTTCAGAACAGGTTTGGTATTTGTGGATATTTTTGCTGTGCAGACCTGAATACACACGAGGAGCTTGACTTTTCTCAGACTGCCCGTCTGTCTTTCTAATTTGGTTCTTTGTTTTTGTGTGCTAGATCAAAAAGCTGTCACGTTGGGAGGTGATCGACGTGGTGAGAACCATGTCCACAGAGCAAGCCCGCTCAGGTGAAGGCCCAATGAGCAAGTTCGCCCGAGGTTCTCGTTTTTCTGTAGCTGAACATCAGGAGCGTTACAAAGAGGAGTGCCAGAGGATCTTTGACCTGCAGAACAAGTGAGACTCTTTATTAATGTCATCTTTTTTGATAGAGGTCTTCCCCAGGGCACACATTAAGTTGTTTCCCTTCTAACAACCCCACACAGAGTGCTGGAGTCCACAGAGGTGCTCTCCACGGACACAGACAGCAGCTCAGCAGAGGACAGTGACTTTGAGGAGATGGGGAAGAACATCGAGAACATGCTGCAGAACAAGAAGACAAGCTCCCAGCTGTCCAGAGAGAGGGAGGAGCAAGAGAGGAAGGAGCTGCAGAGGATGCTGATGGGGGAGGAGACTGATCGGGACAACAAGGGACGCAAGGAGCGACGGAAAGGTTTATGTACGTCTGTTTCTGAAAGAACTTATGTGCTTAAAACTGTGAACATTTTCTTTCTAATTGTGTTGTTTCTTTTCATTCTACAGCCAGCTCCTTATCAACCAGCTCCCACAAGGATGACGACACGTCTTCTGTCACCAGCCTCAACTCGTCGGCGACAGGACGGAGACTGAAGATCTATCGCACTTTCAGAGATGAGGACGGCAAGGAGTACGTGCGCTGTGAGACGGTACGCAAGGCTGCAGTCATTGATGCCTACACCAGGATCAGGACCACCAAGGATGATGAATTCATGTAAGTCCCAACATAAACACGCTGTGAGCTTTTCATAAACAGGTTCTTTTTTTAATTTAACTCAACCAACTCCAGATCCCAAAACTACTGCTGTCAGGAGATTAAAAAACGAAGAGATTAATTACAGGGTTCCTGCGGGTCCTTAGAAAGTCTTAAAATGTCTTAAATTAAAATCCAGGTAATTAAGGTCTTAAATTGTCTTAAATTCACCATAAATTTGCTGTAGGTATTAAATTTTCAGACGGCACGTTTAATGCTGATGGGAAAGCACTGTGGCCCCCTGTAAAACAAAACGGCGTCCATCGCTAAATATGGCATCGCTTCATTCATTAAGAAGGAGCCATCGTGCAGTGTCAGTGAGAAGACATACTGCATGTTGTCATGTTTGATGACAGCATGAACAAAACTATTAAAATTAAACAAGTGGACCTTCGTTTGCTGTTCTGGGGTGGGAGCACAGCACATCATTCCCACAAATAAAAAAAGAAAAGAAAATGCCCACTGTGTGCTAGAGGTCTTAAAAATGTCTTAAAAAGCATTAAATTTGACTTTAAAAATTGTGCAGGAACCCTGAATTAATTATGACCTGTAATTAATTAATCTAATTAATCGCTTTTTTAATCTCACTTTAAAATTGCGGAAAAAAGCCTCAACTTAAGGTGTTTTCATTGAAATTCATTAGATTATTGTGGCAGATTCAAAGATTGTTCCCCCTCCACAAAAACTAAAGCACAAGAAGCCCAATGCGTAAAAACTCTCAAGCTATAACAGATAATCAGGGGACAGAGGCGGAGCTGCAGATGTGACAAAAACAGGAAGTGATTGCATGTTTGAAAACAACAGCGGCGTGTAAAAGTGATCTCCATGGATGCTGCAAAATCTGCTTTTTTATCAGAAATGGACTTGTTTTCTCCTTTAAAAGAGGAGCAAAGAACGTCACACCAAGGTTTTTGGTTACCCTATGATATGAAATTTGCTCTCCTCAGAAGTTTACCAGGAGAATTTGGTGGGTTTTGTCTTTGACGAGATTTATGTCACATGTAAGTGGCAGATGATACATCTGTGTGGTATAATTTAATATATGATAGGAGGGTGGTCTAAGGACTGAAGATCTCGAAGTTTGACAACAGGGTCTAGCTGCTACATCATACTGTGGCTTGATGTGATTGATTGGTCTGTGAAGAGTGTGACGAGCGGACTGATCGTCCAATCACCAGCTGCTCCAGTCTTTTAAGTTTCTGCTCTCTGAAAATACCAAAGCATAGAAATGAGTTTAGAAATTAGATTAAAAATGAGATTAAAAAGCATAACGCGTTAATTGCAATTAATTAATTACAGTTGTGATTAATGTGTTATGTTTTTAATTGCATTTATCTCATTTTTAATCTTGTTTCTATGTTTTGGTATTTTCAAAGGGCAGAACCTAATATCTTGACATCCCTACCCAAACCACATTTGAAACAACTTTACAGGGGGGTAACAAACCTCTCTTAGGACTCCAAAACACTTCAATCAACTCATCTTGTTTTAACTATCTGTAATCCAACCAGAGGGGGGCAGCATAAAACCAAACCTAAACTCAAGAGCATGAAATGTACTCAGAAGGATGCATAAACAAAAGAATGCTGCTTACTTTACACTTTAACCATCATCTAAAATGAACTCATTTAATCTGCTTCTACAGACGAAAGTTTGCCCTCTTCGATGAGCAGCACAGGGAGGAAATGAGGAAGGAGAGGCGGCGTATTCAGGAGCAGCTGAGGAGGCTGAAGAGGAACCAGGAGAAAGACAAGATAAAAGGACCTCCAGAGAAGAAGACCAAGAAGGTCAAGGAGCGACCAGACCTCAAGGTAAAAGTAAGCTTGCCGACTTAATGCTTATACTCTATCTCTTTTCGCTTTTCTCCCAGCTCTGCAGCACATAGCTTTGCAAACCTTTTGCTAGTTTGTATCAGCTCATACGGCTGTTGCATCCGTTTGTGGTGTGTTTCTTCTCATTAATCAAAGCATGCAGCACAGGCTGATTGTTTTTCGCGTTCCTTAATGTTTCCCTCTTCCCGCCAGCTAAAGTGCGGCGCATGTGGAGCCATCGGACACATGAGGACCAACAAGTTCTGCCCACTGTACTATCAAACCAACGCCCCGCCCTCAAACCCTGTAGCCATGACAGAAGAGCAGGAGGAGGAGCTGGAGAAGACCGTCATCCATAATGACAATGAGGAGCTCATTAAGGTGGAGGGCACCAAGATTGTGCTGGGGAAACAGCTCATTGAGAGGTAACATGTTGTTTGATTCATCAAGTGTTCTGCCGCCTCTTCCATCTGCAGTTTTTGACCTGAATTTCTCTTTTTGCAGTGCTGACGAGGTGCGCCGAAAGTCTTTAGTGCTCAAGTTCCCCAAGCAGCAGCTCCCACCAAAGAAGAAGAGACGCGTAGGCAGTGCTGTACACTGTGACTATCTCAATGTGAGTTACATTTTTACATTATTTTCTCACTTTTCCTAAAGCATAAAAGTCTTGTCAGCTGATCGTATAAGGTGTATTTGTTGAATTGATCACAGAAACCACACAAGGCAATCCACAGGCGACGCACTGACCCGATGGTGACCTTGTCCTCTGTGCTGGAGAGTATCATCAACGACATGAGGGATCACCCTATGGTGAGATCTCACACTCTTCCACGTCAAAACATTTTGTCTGTCCAGGGTCTTACAGGATGTTTTTTAAGTATGAGGATTTCTAAATCAATTCAGCTAAATAAAGAATCTGTGCCTTTAAGATGGACTGAAATGTCTTGGATAAAAAGTTAGCCATTAATTGCACAGCTTGTTTGGATCATTCATTAGCAGATTGCAAACAGAAGTCGTTGGCTTAAGTTTTCCTGGTTGTGGTTATTGAGTTTAGTTTTGATCGTGATTGGATTTGGATTCAACCCAGCAATCTGACATAATTCTGAAAGCTCGCTCATGTTTCTGTCAATGCATCCCTGCAAAATGTGGATACCCTTGTAGTTAGCAAGTTAACTGTACGCAATCAGGTACGCATTTTATTTATAAAGTGCCTCTCATGACAGCCAAAGACACTGTACAAATTAAAAACAACAAAAATACTGGAAAGCAGCAGCAACCAGTCGTGCCAGCAGGTTGCAGAAAAGGAGACGAGAGGAGAGGAGAGGGGAAAAGAACTATTCCAAACTGGGCTAAAACTATGGGAGCACAGTGTAGGATTGGAAAAAAACACCTCAGCACATGAGCAACGTATTGCAACAAACATGGAGACGAGCACGTGGGGATAAAGAAGGCTTTGATTTGGTGGCGAATGTCTGAAGGTGTGCCATAGTGGACACATTTGCATAAGCCCTTGACCTTGATTCAGCTACAGTTCTGCACATAGAAATTATTAGAAAGTATTTTCCTGCCTTCTTGTGAAAAAACATCACTGAAGTCTAGAGCAAGTGCTTTACTAAAAATCACGCTGTTACCATGAAAATATGGGATAGGATGGAAGGGAAAAGCTCGCTAAATCATGATGTCTAGTTTTTTTCCTACTTTTTATTTTGGATGGTGACTCACTGCCTAATCTTAACCCTAAATTCATGCTGGCACTGTGCCTTCTTTTTGTTAGAGCAGAACATCAGCAATTATTTTATGTTTTACTGTCCGATTCAACTAATTTGGAAATTTATTTCCATTATGCTGGTGCAGTGGTGCAAACCTGTGATGTGGCTAGAAGAATATATTAAGCATTTTTTGCTCCAATATATTTATTTCTTTCAGTTGCTTTGTTTGTTGGTCAGTTGGTGATTTGAAAGCAACTACATACACTGTTCCATCTTGATATATTTATTTTAAAGTTAAAGAATATAATAAGTTTCATCAAGGAAAAGGGGCAAAATTGCAAACTTTAAGCACCATGTACGTCTCACAGAGGGTGGTGGTTCTCTCCCACGACGAACAACAACTCTGTGACACAAGCTGGCACCAGCCTTCAACTAGAAAGACAAAGCTTATCCCATCAGGGTGCTGTCTGACCAAATGGCTCAGACAAGAGGTGGAAGGAAACAGTGAGAAGTGAAGAAGAGAAAAGAAAGAGAAACTTACTGCAGCACCCGTAATTAGGATATCTCCCTGTGCAGAAAGTTCTGTATGCTTAGATCAAATCAGTCAATCAAACTTTATTTGTATAGCACTTTTCGTACAGAATGTTGTAGCACAAAGTTCATCACACAGAAATGAAAACAGAAAATAAATTAAAGTGATAAAAAGTTGAAAACTGAATACAATAGAAAAGACAACCCACCCCCGCCTCACCCCCTACCCTCGCAATCCACATACAGCACACACACTCACTTACACACACAAAAGACATGAGGAAGAGATTCGAACAGAAAACAGAATAAGAGGACTGAGGAAAATGTCAAATGTAAAACTGCAACTTTAAGTTGCATATTAATACTTTTAAGTTGCTGATTTTTAAAGATATAGCTTGCTTTGGGTTAGTCACTTGATCCTCTTTAATCTTGCTTTGTCCCTCACCAAATATGTAATGTTATGTCACAATAATGAGGCATTATCACAAACTAAGACTGTTTGGTAGTGTGGTCTTAAAATAAGTGCAAACAACTTTTTTTACTAGTGTATCCAGGTAGAGAGTGGAGAAGCAGTGATGTTTAAAAAGTTAGAAAACTGTTATGTTGTCCTCAGAGTCTCTGCGTTAACACTTTATCTCCTCTCAATTTCTTTCCTCTGTTCTCTAATCTTCCCTTTTCTTTTCCTTCTTGTAGACATATCCTTTCCACACACCTGTTAACGCTAAAGTTGTGAAGGATTACTACAAGATCATCACAAGGCCCATGGACCTGCAGACACTGAGGGAGAATGTACGAAAGAGGATGTACCCATCCAGGGAGGAGTTCAGAGAGGCAGTTGAGGTTATTGTCAAAAACAGCGCCACCTACAATGGTAGAGTATTTTTGTAGAACATTTCAAACCACTTCTCTGTGAGAAAGACTCAGGACTTCGTCGGTTGAAGATGGCTCTGTTTTTTTTTTTCATCAGGGGCGAAACATCCAATAACACAGGTAGCACAGTCCATGCTGGATCTGTGTGATAATAAACTCAAAGAGGTGGGTGTTCATGTTTTCTTGCATGTCACGGTTACCTGCATTTTGTTACACTTTTCACCATTTACTGTTGTGTGTGTGTAGAAAGAGGACAGGCTTGTGAGGCTGGAGAAAGCCATCAACCCGCTGTTGGATGATGACGATCAGGTGGCCTTCTCCTTCATTCTGGACAACATCGTGACACAGAAGATGATGGTTGTTCCTGACGTGAGTCGCTTTTTCTTTAACTTCAGATCAGTTTACATCAGGGTTTTATGTAAATATACGCCTCAGTTACTCTTATTCCTTTCTTCACTGTAGTCATGGCCGTTCCATCATCCTGTCAACAAAAAGTTTGTGCCTGATTATTATAAGGTGATTGTGAACCCCATGGATTTGGAGAGCATCCGCAAGGTGAGAGTCAGACAAGGTTCAAAGAATATGTATAGGATGTGTATTCTATATATAAAATCTGTATTTTTTTAATGTAATATTCCCTATAAAAATAACAAATGCCCTCTTCTTCATTAGTATCTTGTGATTTTCTTCTGTTACAGAACATTTCCAAACACAAATACCAGAACAGAGAGGTGTTCCTATCAGACGTCGCCCTCATTCACGCCAACAGTATTAAATATAACGGTAAAAATGTTTAAACTCTACTGTGAGCTCAAAACACTTGTACATTGACATGCAGTAAGAAAGTTAAACTATCGTGCTAGACTAACTAAAACTGGATTGATACTGTGTTGTATTGTGCTCTCATTATGATCTATTGTCCTTTTCTATGTCCTGCTTTTGTGTGTGTGGTGTCTTTGCCATAATGTTTATGTGTGACCTGCCTAAGGACTACGGATGTAAATTAGCATTGATGCTGTAATCCTTTGAATAGATGTTCATTAATGTGCACTGTCCTTGTTAAGTAAATAAAATAAATAGATACAATTCATGTTAGCATGTTAGTCTGACTGAATCTGTGATACATCTCGTTTATGAAAGTGTCACAACACACCTTGATCTGAATTAGAGATCACTTTAATCTCACATATTTATAGCTCCATGAAGCTCAAACTGGATTAGGCTTTCTACACATGCTCCACAACCCCTGAGCTGCACTCAGAAGTTAGATAGCATAAATGCTTAAGCAAGCAGAAGATACTGTCATCTGCCTGCCAGTATCACAGGAAGCTAAGAGGATGCAGTGTTTCACACCAAATAAAAATGTCAGCCATGTGTTGGTGCAGCGATGACCAGCTGAAAGGAAGCACTGTGTCAGCTAGCATTACAGAATCTCTCCTATCAGTCAGTACTTAGATTCTCCTTTGGTGCACATGTTCAGGGTAAAAGGAGAGTAGTTTAAGTAATTACCCTAACTGAGCTGTATCCATAGCTCAAGCTGTTTTGTCTCTTTTGAAGCTCATTTACCCTTGTTCATGTTTTACAGGTCCAGACAGCCCTTACACCAAGACCGCTCTGGAGATTGTCAACGTGTGCAAGCAAACTCTGGCAGAGGTTTGTTATACCTTTGACTTGTAATGTGCCTTTCAAAGACAGGAGACATTATATCACAGAGTATTTACATGACATCAGTTTTTACTGGGCTTTTGTGTTAAAAATGTCCCATGAGCAGTTTTAGGTGGTCATAAAACAAATCAAAGTAAGTTTAATACAGCTTATGAGCGTAAAAAAAGAGCCAAAAAAGCAAGAAAAAGAGACATTTTTTTAAAAGTTTATTTTAATTTCTTTAATGGCTGCTGGATGACCAAGGTATTTTTAAATAACACCTGTAGCAATTAAAATAGATAAAAATAGAGGCATTAAGTTGCTTCTCTATTTTGGCACAACCACACCAGGCTAGTACCGCACAGTCGTCCTTTAGAAAATGCTGGAAAGACAATTGTTTTTCGACAGGGAATGATCATTATTGCTGGAAGCTTTGCAAGATAAACCAGTCTGATGATGGAAATGGAAATGTAGCTGCTTTGATCGGTTTACCACAATCAAAAATGTCTTCATTAAAGCTTCAATTGTGTATCTTTTTACATTTCTTGCAAACTTGAAGGGAGGGGTGGGTTTTAAAAAGGCTAATTTATGATTGATTGACGTATGAAGCCTGTCACAGAGAAAAGTTGGTATATTTATAGTGGTTTTGTTTTTGTCATAATTTAACAAGTTGCTTGGAGAGGTTGATTTTTATTTGACATTTGTAAACATCAGACAAATTGTATTAACATTTGTTTTCCACATGCATATTGTAGCTGTTGTGCACAAACCTATCTCTAATATTGCTGCTTTTCAGGGAAATGAAAAATACTTTTACTAATGACTGAATGGATATTGCTTTTCCATGAGTACAAATTAGTTTTTGTATTTTATGTTAAAACATTTTAAAGCCCACACAGTAACATGGAAGGTGACCAACAGCACTATGTTTACAAAAAATGAGAAAATCATTAAAAAATTGAGATAAAATGTTTGTGTCCAACAGCAACAATATCATATGTATATGTCGGCAATAATTTATTTAAAAGCTAAAATAATTCTTACACAGGGGAAAATGATCAAAAACTGGTTAGAAGGACATTAACCCTGTTCACTGAGAGTGGGAGATCTTGCTCTAGCACAGCTTTTTGTTTCTTAAACCTAGTATCACGTCAATCAGATGTTTGTAGTTTATAATTTTTTCCACAGATGAAGGAAGTTTAAACAGTTAATACAGTAAAATAAGGTTGTTTTGATTTTGTGTGTGTGTCTTGTACACAGTACATGTATTTGAAGTCACCTGTGTGTTGTTTTGTTTCTTACTCAAACAACTAGATGTTATGAGTAAGAACAGCGTGGGTGTTTTAATTATGCTGTGTGTTTGCTCCTGCAGTATGACGAGCACTTGACTCAGCTGGAGAAGGACATCTCCACGGCTAAAGAGGCCGCCCTGGACGCAGCAGACCTGGAGTGTCTGGACCCGATGACGCCTGGGCCGTACACACCTCAGGTAGGAGACGTTGGCTACTTTATTACACACAAAGCAGACCTGAATAGCTTTTGAGAAAGAGCCACACCCACCTGCTGTAGTTTCTCCTCCACTCCTTTTAGACCCCCCCTGCTGTTTCTCCACCAGATCTGCACTTAACTCTCCTTTCCAGACTTTTACGTTTCACCTCTGTAATCTAGATTCCTCACTGTAGTGTTTCCTTTTTTCCGCCTTATTTTCCTTTCACTCCCTCTTCTCCCTCGTCCTTTGTGTGTGTCCTTGTGTGCGTGCGGATCGGCCAGCCTGCTGATCTGTTTGACAGCGGGCCTTCAGGGAGTCTGCCCAGAGAGACCAGCAGCCTTTTCTCTGAGGGACCTCTAGCGGTAGCTCCAGAGAAGAGAGGGGGGCAGGTATGATGAGAGACAGAGACAAGGCTCACACCCACTCCTCACCTCTCCCTCAAACTATCCTCTGATCCCCCTGCTTCATCACGGGCTTACTTATCAGACGTTGCTTTGTGAAGATGTAGATTGTGATTCTCTCGAAGAAAGTTTTCTGACTTGTTTTGTCTCATCCGTTAGGGTCGCCACAGAAGACCCGGGGAGGAAGAATCGGACGTGGACATCGAAGGCTTCGAGGAGGATGATGATGGCAAACCAAAGACTCCTGCTCCTGTATGCAAAAACAGATTTGCTCTAAGAAATGTAGTTTGCTTGGAAACATGTTGTGGGTTCTGCCAGTGCAAGTCTATTAACATAGTCCAACAACACATGGTGGAGCCTGTTTATCCCCCAATACAAAGTTTTTTAGATTCATAAGAGAGTGACAGAAGTCCTTTTTTTAGATTGTAGTTTCAGACTTCTTTACTTTTCAATTATTTGACTTTGAGCGATCCAACCTTCTGTTTTTTTCAAGGCTGAAGATGCAGACGGAGACCTGGAGGATGATGACGACGATGACGACATGTTGCTACCACCCCGCAGACGGCTCCACGATCTAGATGAAGAGGAGGAGGAGGAAGACGATGAGGACGGAAGGTCTAACCGCCCAGCTCAAGCCAGCGTGCTGTACCAGGACCTGCTCATGTCTGATGGAGAGGATGACGCCAGCGAAGAGGAGGGCGATAACCCTTTCTCCTGTGAGTATCACACCTAAGCTGCAGATGGAAGATCTATTTACAGTCTGCTACAGAGTGTTTCTGATTCGTCATGTTCCATCTGCAGCCATACACCTGTCAGAGAGTGGCAGCGACTCCGACAGAGAGATGGATGTGCGACCTGCACCACCAAGGAGAACCCAGGAGACGGCTCGTATGGGCATGGAGCAGGACGAGAGCATGATGTCATATGAAGGGGATGGGCCTGATGAGCCCCACATGGAAGACAGCAATGTCAGGTACAGCAGGCTGTTGAAGAAACAATCAAAGTCTTACTGAAGCTTTATGTGTGTGAATATATACTGTATCATCTTTCAATGTGTTTGTTAATTTTTCAAACTGGAGCAGATTTCAGACCAAAGACTCACATCAGACAGTTTTAGCCAGTTGTCAGTCTTGTTTCTTTGTAAGCAAAAGCAGATTTGCAACCTTAGAAACATAACTAACTTTCTCTATTTTTATTCTTGTCTTACTGTACAAGTAACACCACGAGCAACAACAGAACAGGCATATAGTGCTGTAAACTGACAGACAGAGCATCGTGTTTCAAGAAATTGCTAATTTCCGCTTGTCTTGTCTTGAATCTTTTAGCAGCCAAAAGAGACGCAACTTTTATGGTAGTATTTTGTAGAAATATGTCATGCAGCTGTTCCTTAAGAATTTGAAGAACAGTCAAATAAGATGATTTAAAGGATAAGTTCGGTTTCTACAGCTTTCACATTGTTTATAGAATGAAGTAGAACAATATACTCACCCAGAAAGGCTTTCCTGATCCAAACAGTGCTTCGGGAGATATTTAGATCCAAAATCGAGCGGCGGACATCCGTATAATGGTAGCACATGGGGCATGTATAGCGCCGCTCCTAAAACTGCATTAATCGTCCAATAGCTCATTGGTTTCACCAATATTTCATCATGGTCCGCTCGCGCTACTCCTCCACGACAGTCTGTGTCGCTCCAGACATGTCTTTGTGACTGTGCTGTCCTCTGAGCTGAAGAAGAAGGTTTGCCTCCGCACATGTGTAGTACAGCTCATTGTTTCAGGAGGAGACCGCCAGCTACACAACGACTTTCTTCTTCCAGTTTTGTGCAAAATGGATGAACATCTATCGGATGAAGATGTAGTGGAGGAGAACTTTGAATATGATGGGTGTCCTTACAGTTTCGAGCCAGAGTTTACAGATGAGGAGCTCATCCAAAGGAGGACGCGGAGGCAAAGAGAAGAACAGCTAGCCAGAGAGCAGTCTTCAGTTCAGAGGTCAGCACAGTCACAAAGACATGTCTGGAGCGACACCAGACTGTCTTGGAGGAGTAGCGCGAGCGGACCATGATGAAGTATTGGTGAAACCAATGAGTTTTTGGACGATTAATGCAGTTTTAGGAGCGGCGCTGTATGTGCTACCATTATACGGATGTCTGCCACTCGATTTTGGATCTAAATATCTCCCGAAGCACTGTTTGGATCAGGAAAGCCTTCTGGGTGAGTATATTGTTCTACTTCATTCTATAAACAATGTGAAAGCTGTAGAAACCGAACTTATCCTTTAATAATGAGGTTTTACTGTCAGGATCTCACCATCAGAGCAGCTACACAGAAGCTAAAGGAGATTAAATTAACCAAAAGTATTTGATTTCTTCTCAGTTACGGCAGCTATGAGGAAACAGAGAGCCGCAGTCATCTGCCGCCCTCAAGCATGGGCAATGGAGACTACGGCATAAGCGAGGAAGAGGAGGAGGATGAGGAAGACGAAGCTCGCAGGAGAGGTCCCGCCGTGCTGTCCCAGGTTCAGCTCAGCGAGGACGAGGAGAGCGAGGAGTTCAGATCGATCGGAGGAGACAGCGACATGGACTCCGACAACTGAGAAGAATTCTTCCTTTTTGATGAAGAAACTGTTTGGACTGCTGTTTTATGAGGAGGATTGTATTTTTCTGTAAATGACTGTTTAATGTTTATAGTTTCCTCCTGTACTCTTAAATTAGCAGTGTAAATTTCAACATGTCTTTGTTATGTTGAGTAAAAATTGTGAACTATGATGCTTTTTTAAAGATGTGTATCTGATCTTTTTGTACTCTGTTTAATAATTCACAATCTCCAATCACAAAAAATCAAGTGATTTTGTTTATTCTTCTCGACAGACTGATTAGAACTAGAATAAACATGAGGACGATGGACGGACGTTTGAAAGCATTTTTATTGTAGAAATACATTCTAGTTTTTTTGTTGTTTGTTGCTGGTATACTCTAATGATATTCACAGCACAAGTAAAATGTTTTTAGAAGACGTTCTAATGGAGATGTGATTCTCCAGAAATTACAATAGTTTTGATCTTTATTCATGAATGTAATATAACAGCATTTCCTGTGTGCTTCAGTCATTTTAATTTCACCTGAGAAGCTGACAGTTGTTTCCTCGTTGACAGAGTTTCTTGGCAGGACAGATTCAGAGTAGTCATTTTGAGTAAATGTCCTCTGCTTTTGTAGGAGAAATATTTTAAGTACTTCCTCATTGAATTCTTTAAATGTTTCCTTTTATTAAAATAAGAGCGCACGCACACAAGCTCAGGTCTTTAGTGTACAGCCATTATCCTTACCACTCATTCCTCACGGAGTCGTAGGGGGCCTGGAGCCTGTCCCAGCTGATTAGATGAGAGATGGGGTACACCCTGGACTGGTCACCAGCCAATCACAGGGCCACACAGAGAGATGGACAATCAATTCATGCTCACACTCATACCTAAGTGCAACTTATACCGCTTTAACACTAAAATTAGTGGGTCAGCACTTTTCTGAACTTTGCACTGTTGTCCCTCCTTAAAACTGTAAAAATCTTAGTGCAAACTGAACGGCATGCGAGTGCTGATGGAATTTGATACTGAGGTGGCAGAGAGTCACGTGAGTTACAGACAGAAAAGACAGGTGCAGTGTTATGTCGTGGGCACATTTTGCCAACGTCATGATGTAAATTAGGTCAGCTGTTCTTTGAATTAGTAAATTAGCAGGTTGACCCGGGTGTGATGTTTCCACTGAAGCTGATCAGAGGCAAGCCGATAAAACCCATGTCACTTGCAGGGTCAGTTGACCCAGGTCAAAATGCCAATTAAACCCTTTCAAACTGCAGGCAGGAGCTGATTGTTTCAGGGTCTAAACAGGTTTTTTGGCCAGTATGAAAGGGTTATTAGAGTCACCAATTAATCCAATGAGCAGGATTTTGGTCTGTGGGAGTCAAACCAGCTCTTCTGGCTGTAAGGCACGTGCACAAACCTGCCGCACACCATCAAGTATTCAAAACATCTTATAAAGAAGTGAAGTCACAAAGTGAAATTATCAAGTCTACAACGTAAACCAAGACTTTCCAGTTTGTAAATCAGTTTGTTGTACACAAAAACAAAAGGGACAGCCCTAGGGCTACAGCTGCTGAGTTCCTCAGCTATTAAAGACTGGATGGGCAAATTTAGTGACATTGAGGGACACATTTATGTTGTTCCAGAGACCAATGGTTATAAAATGATGCAGGTGCTCTGTAAAACAAACAAAATAAAAGCTATCACTGCTGTCAGGCAGAAACCACGTATCAACATTTTTCATGATTTTCATCTATTCATGAATCTGCCCTTTTGGTCCCCTTAGCCTCTTTGAGTTTTTTTTAACATATATATATATATATATATATATATATATACATATATATATATATATATATACATATATAAATTCTGAACTAGTTAAAAGAATATACAAAAAATACTTGGAATTGGAAATGTAAGGTTTCATCCTTCTCATGATGATATTGATCTCGCATCAGATATGATGCCAGTTGACAGTTTGAGCAAACAGCAAAGAGCGTGGAATTAAAGCCAATTACTGTATTTTAATTGTCAAGTAAATGAACCACTGGTCTAACTGACTGTCCATTTTTACAAATGCATTAATCACTTGTGGCCCCCATGCTGCCAGTTTTCATCCCTGTATTAAATAAGCCCTGAAAACAATTAAGATTAAAGCAGTTTTATCAGGAAAGACTTCATCTTTGATCCATTTTACACATTTATAGTCAGTATTAGTGAACATTTGACCAGAGGTCTGAGTGTATTAGTGCCTTACAGGTGATGGGCAAGGTGTCTGGACTTATTTGGCTTCTCTTTGCTGCTGTTTGAACTTTTTGTTATTGTAATTGGCACCAATTAACCTTTATTGTTTTCATTTTCACCATCTTAATAATGTCATTTTTGTGGACTTTTCATTTGGACGACAGGTGACTTTACTGAGAGGTGTCCTTAAAAACTCCCTATACTTTACAGATTCTTTTAACGGAGCTTCACAAACTTTAATCAGACATTGAAACCTGCTTTTCTAAAGATGGTGGGTTTGAGGGCACCCACACTTCGTATAAAAACAAAATATTAAGATTGACTTCACAATTTCAAAGCTCAGTTATAGATAACATTCAAACAGCATGGAGCCTGAAGACCATAAATGCAAACAGTCAGTTCTTGTTTTATTGTTTCCTGCAGGTGCCAATCCAAAACTCTGACATTTTTGTTTTAAAAAAAAAAAAAAAATCTTGCTGGATGGACACAACAGAAAGCAAATGAGAACCACTGATGTAGTCAAAGCTTAGTATCTATTTGTTACTGTTTTTATTTATTCTAGCCAAACTTTTAAACTAAAGTAATTCATCTGATCAAGTATGATTCAGCAGTTCACAATAGAAGGAATCCGAGGATGACTTTGTAACACTGCATGTGACGCATACTGGAGCATTCAGACACAGAAAGAAGAGTAAAGATTAACCAGCTGAACAGAAACTGACTTCAAAAGACTTTTCATAACTTGAAGAGCAGAACACCGCAGCAATGTAAACATCGCTCTGAAAGCATGAGTCAGACTGCAGAGGGTGACATAAGGATAACATCATGTCAAAGGCTGAGTCGGCTCTTTAGAGAGCACTACGGTGGACTGAAGACAACTGAGAACTTTATGTAAAGATTGTGTTTGACTACACAAAAACCTGAAAACAGACAACAGCATCTGTCATAACAATGAAAAGCAGTAAAAACATTTGAAGAGGAAGTTACATCAGACCGCACCTTTATTTCCTGCCAGCGCTCATTTGTATAGAAGGTCACCTGTATCTCTGACACGACAACAAGTGCAAACTTCCTGTCAGAACAAACAAACTGAATGCAATCCATTCTGCATCTCTACCAGGTCTGAGTGCAGTTTTTATGTTAAGGAGGCCTACAGAACATTCTCATACAGTCTGGGGCCCTTAACTAATTTAGCTAAAAGCATTTATAATATCCTGAGGCTTCTGAGGGTTTTTAATTACACAGATTTGATAATCCTTAGTCATTTAAAAGACTTAAAGCAAAAGTGAGAAAGAGCACAGTCAAAACTGCATGTTTTAGTTACTTTCAATGAGTACTGTAGCTTTTTACTTGAGTAATTTTAGAGGGAATATTTTACTTTGACACGTTAAACAGAATATGAGTAATAAGAAAAGAAAAATCAAAAGCTGAACTGATCAAAGTTTTCCATGCTTCTGTATGAAAAAGGCTAAATGGCTGAAGTCCACCTCAAGATTAGTAGACAACGATCAATTTTAATGTAATATCATCCAGATTCACAACCTCACACTACATTTATTGCATTTATACAGTGACATTGTTAATGTTGTTGCTCAAAACAAGCAGGTTTGAAGTTCATATCTTCTTGTACTTTATGTTTTGAGGTGCTTATGTTTTGCTTTAAATCATTTTCTTGTGTTTCTTTTTATCTATTTTGATAGACATGATTTTAATGTTTTGAGTGTTTCAATCCTTGTGAAGTGATTAGTTTTAAATTCTGTTAAGCACTCTGAAACTCTTCATTTCTAAATGCTGCTTTATAAATAAACTGGGTTCCTTGCCCTGCCTTGATCTGACCTCGTTTTGTTAAAGTAGTTCAACAGGCTGCAGAGCCTGGTCCTGTCCTGCCCCTTTCTTTTGAAACAACCTTAAAACACAAAGACCTTTCACTAGAACATAAAACCTGAAAGATTACTCTTTCTAACTTCATCTTTTACTAATGGTAAGTTTTAATAAACCAGGCCTGACACTTTTCTCTTTGTCTATCTTTATTTTCTTCTGCTGACGAGAGATTATGTAAGTTTCAATCCTTCTGGTGTTACAATAGAAAACATGATTAAAGTTTGCTGTGGAAACAGCTTAGTGCTGTCTGATTTCACGACACTGCTTGGCTTTCTGTCACATTCAAACAAACCAGGGTATCTGTGCAGGTTGATAGTTACAACATTGTCAAGTTGAAATGCATCACATAATATATTTCAGACAAAATGACCACAAACATTTACTCCTTTAAATGTTTAGTTAATGATATGATAATGCAGGCTATGTTTAAGAAGATGTATATGCTTTAAATCCACTTCATTATGCTGCTATCATAACTTAGGTGTTCACCTCCTAGTGGTTGTTACATTTCTGCCCCAGGCTAAAGAGACTGGCCTCTCAGGTGAAGCAAAAACCCGTCCCCGAAATGACAGGTATCCCTTTGCAGAGTGAGGGATCCTGCAGGGGCTGGATGACTGAGACCTCTGCAGCTTCTTTATCCGAGCAGTGACATCTCCCTTTGAGAGCACAGAGATGCTGGAGTTTGTTGGTGCCCCAGGAAGTGATGTACGCCAGAAACTTGATCCCTTTGTGGAAGGTGCACCTACGAATATAAATTAGGATAAAGTAAATGTTCCAAATCTGCTTTTCAGATGTAGCACATCCAGATAAGACCACCCTTGAATGTATGATGTGTGAAGACCCAGATCCAGACCTGATGTCTGATGGCTGCTTTGGTCAGCAGGTTGGTAGTCCTCTGTGTCTAAACTCCGACTGTTTCTGACAGCCTGCAGAGACCGGAGGCTCGTCCGAAGAGGTGACCTGGTCCTGCCTGATGATGATGCTGAAAAACCTCAGTATATTTCATAATTTTGGCATAGTATCAGTTTGAACAGGTAATGTTTTCCTCATCTATTTGGAGTTGGTATATAGGCCGTACACACTTTAAGAATGCAAAGATGTATCTTGATGCTTCATACTATTTGATGAAGCATCAAGTTTGTGGAATTTGGAGCTGAGGCATCCTTATATTGGTATTGGTGTGGGAAAAATTACAGTAGTTTGGAAAAAAATTTGGTCTCTAATAAACACACAAGAAAGTTCTTGATATTTTTACCATAAATGTATAATACAGATAACACATTCTCTTCTAAAAAAAAAAAAGTCTGAAAGCATTACTCACAGTAATGGTTTTCCCCGTTAACCAACTGGTATTTATATCAATTTGAAGTCTGATCAGTTGCCTTTACAATGAGGTAAAGCTTGTAGGGATCATGGATTCATGGAATGAGCAAAATAGGTAAAGAAGTGGGTAGAGCTAGAAAAAATGTGCCTCTCTGCTCACGATGAAAGCCCACATCTTCTCAGTGAAGCAGGGGCGAGGAAGCAGTCTTCTTTGAATGTGTCTTCTGGGACACTCACTTCACAACCTGCCTTTGACTCGACCAGTCTCACAGAGCTTGGTACTGACACCAAATAATCCTGCCAGTCTGCATCCCAGGACACAGCTTGTGTCAAGATTCTGCCAGCTCTGCTTTATTCTGTATGCCTTTTTTGCTTGTGTTACTTGTTTGGACCTCTCGTGTCTTGTGTTTCTGTTTTAGTGTCTTGATCCTGTTCCTGGTTTTAGTCAAGTTACCCATTTTGCTCACGTTACATGCCTTGTCTTTGCATTTCCTATTTTATTTTGAAAGTTCACCAGACTCTCCTTAGTTCCATAGTTTGCTTCTTATGTCATCCTGTCACACCTGATCCCTGATTATTCTTCCCCAGTTGTGTCTCATCAACCCCAATCACCTCATGTATTTAACCCTCGTGTTTTCCCCTTGTCTTTGGCCCCATCCACTTAACAGTCTCCAAAACGATTGTCATAAAGACAAAGGCGTCTCAGAAACTGTGTGTGTCCGTATGAATGCACTCGATATGCATGAAAACGCTGTAAAACACATGCCAGACCTCTAGGGGCGCTGTAACGATATGACGGAAACGAGCGGAAACAGACGAAAAAACAGTGGGCATGCACACTTGCGGCAAAAGTTGTAAATAGAGAATGTGATAAAGTGATCATAAAGTGCCGTAATGTGTCCTTGATAATCGTTTGTTCAGCTCGGTGGTGATTGAGAAGAAGGAGATTCTGCTGCAACAGGGATAGTAGGGTCACTAGCTTCATCAGCACATATGCTACACTGTACGCTGCCATTGTTGTTGTCATTGCCGCATGCGGCACATGCGTGTCAATTGTGTCGTAAGCGTGTCAATTATGATGTAAGCGTATCTGAAAACTTGCAGAGAGCCAGTCATCACGGAGCTGCGTATACGGCATTTCAAAATCCTTCCACTCTGGAACCTGGTTTCAAAAATGATTGTTTACAGACCCCCAAAATGCCGTCTTCATATGGATGATACTCAGATTCTGCAAAAAACGTATCCGTTTAGACCTCAGTTTGTCTTCGTGTGGATGGGGCCTTTGTGGGTTAATTCTCCTCATCTTCCCAATGCTGCTTCATGTACTTGTTTTCAACATTCTTGGTGTTTTCTTGTGTTCATGGATATTTTGTGTTACTTGGTGAACTTACTTGACACTTTTATTTGTACTTTGTTTCTTGGATTTGATTTGTTTAGAGATTCTTGTTTGGCACATTGACTTTTTGTATTGGATTAGTTCTTCTTCTGACTTTTGGTCCCCGTTTTTTTTTTTTTTTTTTTTGCCTGGTTAAAATAAATCATTTTGTTAATTTGCATTTAGGTCAGCTTTTTGTTTTTTCCTGGTTAACTCCGGTCAAAAATCCTGACAGCTTAGAGTTGCGGTGGATTTTGGCACTTTTTTCCTGGCACTACTCACACGTTTAGCTAAATCCCTCAATCTAAAAATGCACGATCTGTACAAGTTTTACCTCATTATAAATATTATTTGAGCCCCTTTGTCTCTGCTCTTATTGACTGATTGAAAAGTAACCAATCGGGCTTTCCATATACATTACCAATTTATATAATTAAAGGGGAGAAACAATCAACTGAAATGTTTCCAAACATTTATTGAGCTGTTTAAAAAAGATAATGTTTTGTGTACCTTGATTCTGAGCGAGCTTCAGCAGCTTGAACTGGGTGACCTGCTGTTGAATCCTGGCCAGTTTTGGACTTGGGCAGCTCTGTTTAGCTCCTGCTGCTTGAAGCTGACAAGAGGAGGAGCTCTGTGATGACAGAGAGGGCAGCCAGCAGGAGGAGGAGGAGGAGGAAGACTCGGTTTGATTTCCTGGAGTGAAAGCATCCTCATTTTCTGTGGTGGTGTTACTGTAAGATGAACGCATCACTGATGACTCAGGGCCTCTCCTGGGTGATGCTAAGGGTGGTGTGGATTCAAAGTCCTGCCTTAAACCTGAAAAACATACATCAAAGTTATCGCAGCCACCTTTAGTGATAGAACAAGATGATCTTAAATAGTCTGCACTCACTGGCCTCCTGTAAACGAGCGATGGTGCGCACATCTGTGATGTCGTGCAGTTGGTAGCTTGCTGTTGTGAAGTCTTTGGAGGTGCTGAACTCATTTCCTGCACAGTTCAACAAAGGAGAAAAGAAATGTGATAATTCAAAACTGCATTTGTGAGATTTTATCAAATTTACACAATGGTCTCTCTGACTCACAGATGACATGGTTAGATTTGGACACCAAAGGTCAAGGTCATTGTTTCTATTGTTCATAGCTTGCTTGTGAATGAGGCATTTCTTTAACATTTTCACAAATGCCCACTCTGACTAAAAATGAACTGAACCATTTTAGTTCAAGGTTAAATTTACAGTGACCTAGTCTTAGATATTTTTAACCAAGCCCTTTTCCACAAAAAAGCCATCACAGCTCCCTCTCTTGATCCATCATTGTACTTCTGCCATCTGGAGGTTGCATACCTTACAGAGGATGCCAAGCAGCATTTCAGGATATGTAAGCACTATGGTGGCCTTTTTACAGAAATAAATTCAATGGAAAATGACAAGAAGCTGACCAGTGTTTTGAAGTTTTAAGACAGTTGAGGAGACTTAACGTTTTCTTAAAAAACATACCCACTCTCAACAAATCTATCAGTTTCTTCTTTTTTAATAATTTTCTTTTTATTGAACATTTTGATATTCTGCATACATCTGGCACATAATAACTGACCCCATTTTTCTGCCAATACAGCATCCTTAAGCTTTATATGACGTCCGTCCTCAGTCTCTCAGCTTGTATCACAGTCATAAAATAATCTTACCCATTCATGTACACCTGAGGTCAACTACTGTCACATTTTTTAAAGAAAAGATAATACAGGGAGCATTACAACTTCAGTAGCTACAAACCAGGGTACTTTTCCTTCCAATAATAGACATCTCAAGTCTGACCTAATTGGTTTTATGTACCTAACCCAACTTTCCCATATTCTGTTGAATCTGTCGCCCGCCAGTCTCAAGGAGAAAGTTAATTTTTCCATCACATAAATATTGTGCGCCAACGTCAACCCAGTCCTCAACCTTAGGTACCTTCTTCTTTGTCCATTTTCTGGTAATCGCATTCTTGCTTGCCATCAACATTATTAAACCTAACAGTTTCAGTATTCCATTTGACCACTCCTCCATATCACCCTCCCCTCAGGTAAAGAGTATGAGTGTCATCCTCGACAGCACACTCTCCGTCACATCTCCACCCTCACACCACCCCCATTATGGTCCACAGTTTAGTCACCTCCCGACTGGACTACTGTAACTCCCTTCTGTTTGTTCCTCCAATAGATTCCAACTTATCCAGAATTCAGCAGCTTGCATCATTTCCAGGAAACCATCCACTCATCATGTCACACCCATCCTGCAGCAGCTCCACTAGCTCCCCATCATATAACGCATCCAATACAAAATCCTGCTCCACACCTACTAAAGCCATCCACAATCTCCCCCCTTCCACACCTCTCTGACTTCATTCACATTCCTGTACCTGTCCGTATCCTCCGATCCACTTCCTCTGTCAATCTCTGTGTCCCCTCTGCTCACCTTGTCACCATGGGGGGCATTCAGCAGCTCAGCTTCCCAGTTATGGAACTCACTCCCCCCTGACCTCTACAACACTAATTCCTTTCCCCCCTTTAAAACCGGACTCAAAACCCATCTGTTCAAACTCACCTACTCCCTCTGATCCTTTGCATTGTCTTTGTATTATAGTATTATAGTTTTTTTTACCTGTTTTAATGCCCTTTTTATTTTTTGTAATATTTTTTGAGAGTTGTGAAAGGCACCCTTAAATAAAAGGTATCATTATTATTACCTAAATTGTCAGAGGTGTTCTTTGTTTTGTCCAGAGAGTGTCCCACAGAGGTGTCGATGGTGTTTCGGAAAACTTTTGGACATCTGTAGGAGTGTCTGCCTGATCCTGTAAAAACAGAGAGTGGGCATGAGACAGAAAAACAACACCCAACCCATCCGTGTCTCTCTCTCTCTGAACCCTAAACTGATCATAGTGTAAAACGGTTTGGAAAAAACAGTTGCTGTTGTTCTTGTCACTTAAAGCAGATGGAAAAGTGGGTGAAACATGGCTGAGGTTTAGCTATCTGATTGTGCAATTTATGACTCAAGCCTGAATGATGATATGAAAACTATCACAGGTAACATTATAAATAAGAAATATACCTGTGTGAACTGCCTACTTACTGTCTTCCAGTCTATTTATCAGATGACGACACGCTGCCTCCACTTCAGGACTCGGGTTATCCAGAACTTGTCGACACCATTTGAGAGCAGACTCAGTTTTCTCCTCAGCATCACGCTTCTTTGGAGATTCATACAGCCTGCATTAAAAGAAAATATGATTTGTATTATTTTATTCACTACTAGCTCAGTCCTGCTCTTTGGAGCCTAAATAAAATGTCCATGCAATGCTTTGGTGAAGGTGCTATATAAAGGGTATGGAGGAATCGAAACAAGATGTTCCAGCTGTCTTTTGGGCTAATCTTACTACTTTATACTGTAGGGCTGGGAATTTTGTATCTCTCTGTTCCTCATGTGTGAACTGAAACAGGAAAAAAAGCTTTCAGTTGCTCTGCCCCCTCTACTTGGAATGCCCTTCAATCTTAATTTAAACTGGCTGAATTTGTTTCTTTGGAAGCCTTCCTCTTTACCTTGAAAAACCGACAACATGAATCCATCAAACAGTACCTGTGCTCTTAAATTGTTTCTCAGAACAACTCCTGCATTTTGTTGCTTGTATTTTAATGTCGGTTTCTATACCCTGTCTGTTTTGTCCACTGTGACCTGTGCTGCTGCCTCTCTACTTGAGGTCTCTACCTCAATGGGTCTTTTACCTGGTTAAATAAAGGTTAAATAAAGAAATTCATCAAGTTTTAATTTCGGTACCAACCATAAGAGTGCCCAAAGCACAGTTGTAGTGAAAGATGTTAGATACTTTGCTATCTCAACTTTTAGGAAATCATACAAACAATTTAAAAACCTGTTGCAAAGTCATTTAATTATTCGCAAGGATGTGGAAAACTGCTCTATTGTGCACTGTTAAGAAATCCTTAAAAAAAAAAAAACTCCTGGGTCTGCATTCGGGTTCAGTTCACCACCAAAACCATATAATTTTTTCCTTGTGCCATGACCAACACTCCCTGAAAATGTAATGAAAATCAGTTGAGAGCTTATTCAGATAGTGCCAAAAATGTTGAAAAATGCAATGATAACCGATTTTAAAAAATCCAGGAAATGCATCCGGGTTTTGATCACCACCACAATCTAAACACTTTTCCTGTGCCATGCCCTGTTATCCTGTTCATAATCAAACAAACAAACTAGCTAACAAATGCTGGCTAAACATAATCTCCATGGTTTAGGTATTTATGGCATCCACACGATATGAAAACAGGATAATCAAGATTGTTTAATTGTTGTGGTTTGTGTATGTTTTGTCATATGTGATCAATTTACAGTGTTAGTTGTAATATTTTGACTACAGGAGTTCAGCACATCTACCTGAAAGACATATCAAATATGTTTTTTTTTCACCACATGATATGAGATATCATCAGTTCATACAAAGCTCTTTTTTTCCATTTTGGCTTTTGCTTAGGTTTCAAAGTCTAACTGTGCTTGAAGATTATAACCCTTCATGTCAGACTGCTCAGTATATTCCCATAGAGGGGCCATCAACTTTATTTTTACAATGGAATTTTAAAAGAGTTTGATAATGTAAATATAAAGGTCTTAGTAACATACAGAAACAAATTTGCCCCTTCTAGCCTTAAAACTACTGAAAGTCCCATACACTTTACTGGCCATAAGCACACTGTTATTAATTTAATACTTTAATTTATCTTGCAATTGTATGTGTTTTTTAGCATTAAAAAGATTGGTTCACATCACCCCCACTCCTGCCATACAGCTGTTTAAATCACAATTGTTGTGGGGTTGCATTCATATGGGGATGTAACAAAATAAAGACACTTTTACCTGGCATTTTTTACAGTTTGTAAATACTCTTGGGACCAGATGGGAAGGTGTGTGATTTCTGCCATAGAAAGTGTTTGAAAATGGAAAGAACTTTTCAAAAGCATATTTGGCGGGTGACTGGATGATTGTTCCATCGATCACATTCATAATAGGCCATTCAGATTATGCAGAAGGCAGGCACTGCTGATGCATCATAAAGAGTGTAGTAAAATATCCTTAGTAAAGATAAGTTTGTAGTGTTATTTGTTTTTATTCAATAAAGAAATGCTGTCCAGATCGATAAAACTGCTACTGAAGCTGGTCACATCTATGCTAATCTCTGAAGCAGTCCCTTCCTGCTGTCATCTTGCTAATATCTCTCTCCTGCACCTCTTCCTGCTCTTAATAACACTGATTAGGGCCGTGCCACTTTGGGTTGCTCACACTTGTTATAAATTGGAGCTTGGCAATATAAATCTGCCTGACTACAGACATTGAATCAGAATGATCCATCTGCACTGCAAGGTTCTAACAGTTGTGATGTCAATATCAATAAAATAATCATGATAATGGTTTTCACATCAATCTCTGATCCATTGGATACTTGATTGGTTTAGAATTGATTTTAACATTTTATTGTTTGTTTTTAAATCTTTGAATCACCTCAACATTTAACTTTTATTTTAGAAGTCTATACCAGCTCTATTCAATTAGAGGCCCCTGGGCCACATGTGTCCAAAATCAATGTGACTGGGGCTTAGGTCCGGCAAGAAAAATAGAAAAACTTTTACAAATACTGACAAGGACTTAAAAAAAATTCCAACATTATTACAGACCTTGAATGCAACACGTTCTGAAAAGTTGCTGTTACTTTTAATGCGCTTTCAAAAGTGACCAAAAGATGGTGTTTTTAATCTGCACTTTTTTATGTTCATACACACCTTAATATGTCAAAAGGTGCTGGAGTTATCTGTTTTAAGTGTAACATTTAAACTAACAGTATTTCAGCAGAAGTTTAGTTTAGTAATTATCTTTTATAATTACTAAACTAAACTTAATAATAATCTAGATTATAGATAGATTATAACTTAGTAATAATCTATCTATTGAGTTTTGGAGTTTTTGGATGTGGCAATAAATTAATAAACTCCAGTGTGTTTGTTTCTATTTGTGTTTCTTTTAAGTGGTTCACTTTGCTCATGGTCTGCCAAAAATGCTCATGTCGTAAGTCTGAAAATCTGGCCCGACTGAATTTCTAATTTGAATAGCCCTGGTCTACGCTCTGTGGAGATCTTGGAGGTCTGTGGAGCAGCGTCTCCTTGTTGTTTGGGCTAAACTAAAAACTTGAGGTGACCAAACCTTTTCTGTCATGGCCCCTAAAGTACGGAATGAGCTACATCTTGAAAACATAATGCCAACCAGCTGACCTACTTTAAAATATCATTTTAAAACCAACCTTTACTTAGTGGACTTTAATTCAGAATGAGAGTTTTGTTGTCTCTTTTTGTGTGTTTTCATTTCTTAAGTTTGCCTTTTTTTAACATAGTGTTGTGTTGTTCTGTGTTTTCTTACATTTTCATAATCTTGTTTTTTGTTATTTGGTTTTTAAAGTTAGTTTTATTTGAACTAATTTTTGTATTACTCTATTTTATTTCTGTTTGGTAGTCATTCTGCATCATTTCGGTAAATGTCTTTTTTTAATGTGCTATAGGCTATGTATAAAATGGATGAATTGGATTGGACAATTTATAATACTATTATACCGTCACAAATGACTGGATGAAACACCACACTACAGCATATGAAAGTCCCTAAATAGTCAGTGCTTTATTTACATATTAAATAAAGTACTTTTTGTCCTTAGAAGATTCTCAGAGGCCTACTTTATCTGTATTTGAGTGAAGTTTATCAGAGTTTCTGTACTTGTGTACTCTTTCCACCTGTAGGCTAAGTAATCTAAACGGTAAATGTTGATTTTCTGCCACTAAGAAAGTTTTTCTTAACCATTATAACCGTGATCATTTCTCATTGTTGGATTAACGCAAAATCTTATCACAAAAGTCAAATCTATCTCTCAAATGCCCTGGCTCATTTTCTGTTACACTGTCCTACTTAAGGAGCTCTAATGGCACCTACCAGCTCTCTTCATCCTTCACATCCTCCTCTACATCAAGAAGCTCCACCAAATCCAAAGCAGACTCTTGCTCCAGTGGTTCTTCCTTCTTCCAGACATCCATTTGACGATTATAGTTGAACAACATCCCCTCTGCAAGGGTAGACTGCAGTGGATTACTCCCTGCCTTTAAGTTATTCAGTCTGATTCTAGCATCCAGGGCGTACGAGTGATGGTTACAAGTTTTGACATTTGGTTGATCAGCGTGCATCCAGATGCTGCTATATGAATCTGTGCCGTCCTCCTGTGTAACAGACAGACTTTTCAACTCACTGCAGAGGAGATGAAGGTTTGATTTTTGGTCAAACTCCACTTGAGGCTGATGGCAAAAATATCGGCTCCAGTCGCTCTCGATGTGACCTTGGTGGAGGTCCATTTTCTCAGCAGAGCCAGAAAACTTCTCACTTCTTCAGGTTTTTGTCCAGATGATTTTAGTCTCCCTCACCCCTCCATCATTAAAGTAACCTGGAAAGACTCAAATGAAATTATTCAATGTTTCAAGGCTACTGTGGTGTCTCACAACATATCTTTTGACCCACATTTGCTCAGTGGGGCTGTTAAGTAAAGACACACAACAGATTGGCTGGATTTAAAGGAACATCATGAGCTTACCTGGATTAAAGAGCCCAAGAGCTGCCACTAAGACAGACAGGGAGGCTCTCAATATCACAGCAATGCCAAAATAGAAAAAGTACATTTTAAAATGTCATTTGTTTCTCTGTTTAAGTTAGAATAAGGCAGGTTGGTGATTGAGCTAGCTGTCTGGAGCATTTCAACTCTTTCATTTGATGTACTAATAATGCTTTTTTAAGTCAGTTCTAGGTCCTGTTTCCTCTGTTTGTCCCACCTAGCAATAAATATGCTTCTATTCTTTTTCATTTCATAAGTGTGTAAATTTGTATGATTTCTTTTAATTTACTTATTGACCACACCTGAGGAAGCTGTACTCTGTAAAGTGTGTCAGGGAGTCGCTCTCTCTTGCTCTCTCTCCATCTTACAAGCACACAAACAGATTAACACAGATTTACTGCCTTCAAACAGACATGTGATACCTCAAATCCTCCCCCTTTGTTATCAGCATGCCAAAGATCAAGAGTTTCTGTGGTTTGAATTGTGAACAAAAACAATCAGGAAAAATGTTTTTTAAGTGTAATATTAACAGATACCAAATGAACTTGAGTGCTAATCGGCATGGCATTTATGTGGTGAAACTCATTGACACCATTGTTTCAAGCTTATAATTGAGACTGCAAAGCAGTGACTAAACTCTGACGTCACCATTTGGCCACTGAGCCCGCCTTTTAAGGAAATCAGCAATGGTTGCCATGTTGAAGATGAAGTCAACATTTAAAGAGGAAGCTGAGGTGGGTCTGTCTCAAAAACAGCCACAAAACAGAGCTGAGGCTGAAACATGAAGCCAATGCAGAAGAGAAGGACCAAAAACTGCAATTCCTCAAGTGTCCACTCGAGGTCGGCTGCAGGAAGCCTGAAAGTCTTATAATTGTGTTCAGAGAAGTTTTTTTAGCCTAAATAAACAAATGAACAGCCTGTTTTGATATGTGGCTTTGGTATCCCGAGGTGTTGCATGCTTTATACATAGAGACTTAATAAGGACATTTGGTCTAACCACACCAAAGCAAGCAAATACCAATTTCTCCATTAAGTTTTAAGGTCAAACACAAAAATTAATAGTATTTATTTTTCATTTTGACTTTTACACATGAATAAAACTTCATGTTCTAACCCTATCCTAAATGAAATATGAAAATAAAAAAAGCAAATAACATGTTTATTACATTGGAGAATAAAAGAAAATATAGAAGTCCAGAGTCAATTAAAGGTTGTATCAAAATCAATGATGGGACTAAGACAAAATTGGAGTGATAAATGTTTTAGACATAAAGAAATCCTGGACTTTCCATAGCTAAATTTCCTTCTTATAGCTGTAACGCTCTGTTTTGAGAAAAAACGTAAGAATAAAGAGTAAAGAAAAAAAGACTATAACCAACATTAACCATGTAAACCAAACAGTAGCCATTTTTATACACATATATCACACCTCAAACATGGCCGATAGCCATCACAGTGTAGAATGTTGGATGACACCTGGGTTGGCGGATCAAAATTTACGGTTGCCACAGCCTTGCCCAGACTTTCCTTATCTCTAATGTGTTCGTTGCTCCAATTTTGTCTTATTGTCCCATCATTGCAATGTCTATTTCTCCCTTTTATGATATTGTTCCTATGCAATGTGTTCAAATTTGTGTGACTGTGCACCTTTGGGGTCAAGCCCTTCTATTTGATATCAAACCGTCTAAATCCAAGTTTTAAACACAATTACACAAAGCAACACACACACTATTAAAGGTACTATGAGGAGACTCTCTTTCTGGCGACATAAAGACTCTACTACCCATGAGCATGCGCGGCGACTGTCATAATGCTGCGTTCCAGTAACCTTGGAACTGGGCATGACGTCATCTCCGACTTATCAGCGTTCCAGTTGAAGTCGGAAAAAAACATGCAGATCCACCAGGCTATTGTTAGCTGTTGTTAGCACGCCCTACGTTGTTGTTCACAAATACCACATGAGGAATTTGATTATCACTATGGCAGCATTTTTGTAAACATAAGTCTAACAATACTATGTATACAGCTGATTTAGAGCGACACACCCCAGTCAGAAGTGCTAATAAATTGATTATTACAGGAGCTAAATAACTGTTCACATGGGGGGAATCCATCTTTGATCGCCAACTCGGGGATGGCGAGGTTTCACCGAGTTCTCAGTGGGAAATTCTGACTTCGGATAACGTTCAAGTTGCAGTTTCCTACTTGGAACTCGGAAATTCTGACTTCCGACAACAACTGAATCGACCATAATAAATGCAGCTTGGACTTTCCTCAGAACTCTGCATTGCTTTACAACATTGCTCAACAACTTGCAGGATGCAAAGCGACAAGGTAATGTATCTCTTTCTAGTTACGTGGTAGTTTTTGATGTGTGACAACAAGCACTTTTTGGAAAACTTATTATCGTAGTTTTGTAGCCAGATGTCCGACCCGACCACGAAGCTAAGGAATAGCATTTATAGATAACCTATTTTTGTGCTATAAGACTTATCTGAAAGTGTGTATTTCAATCAGAAATCTAAAAGTGAGACTTTTTTGTAATTACTTAGAAACTCCTCATAGCATCTTTAATTTTTACAACATTAAGGTTACATAAAAAGATCCTAGATGAAGAGCCATTCGGGAGTTGAAAGAGCCGACTACTCTTTGGGAGTTGAGCCAAAAGGGCCGAACTTCCCATCACTATCTTTTACTCTATGTAATGAGTTGATGCAGTTTTCTATTTCTGTTTCAAAATATTGTAGGCTACTTATTTTCATATGTTATGAATACAAACTGCTGTTAAACAAGGTGCACATTTGGAGGGGGACAGTGGGGCTTATTAAAATATTCCACTTGGGGCCTCACTTTGGCCAGAGACGGCCCTGCGTGTTTCCTTGAAATAATCTCAACTTGTTTAAAACAAAAAATCTGGAGCTTGTGGCTGTGATGGGAAAAGTTACCTGGAATATATATCATTTGTTTTAAATAAATAACCCTCCTGTGCCATCTTTAGTTCCGCCCTCCTCTCCTCTCATTCAGACAAAGCAGGTGGAGGAAGCGTCCTCTCTTCCTCCGTGTGTTTGGTTCCTCCTCCACCTCACCGCCCACCGGCCTGCCTCCTCTCCGTCACCGCTGCTGTCTCCTCTCTGCCTGCGGTAACATTCGTCACTATACGGCCGTCAACACTTATTTAACTACCTCTAATACAGCCGCAGCATGGTGTACTTTCAAGGTTACTTTCCCGTGTAAAAGGATGGATTAAGAGCGACTAACAGAGCAGAGAAGCTCCACCTGTGCAACACCGGGAGGGAAATGCAGGACGAAAGCGGCAAAGCGGCACCAGGGAGCCCCGCAAACACAGCGCAGGTAGGGGCGGGTTTTTACATTCAGCCTCTTTACGCCAAACATTTCACTCTGTGAGGGTCTCAGACTGATTACAAACTCTAAAGTAGAGTGGGACCTTTTTAAAACTGGGTTGGCTTCACTTTCTAGGGCTCCCGGAGGTGGCAGTTCAGGTAAAATGTCTTTGGATGAAGTCGTCTAACCTGTTTGTCTCCATTACCCCCTCCTCCTCCTCCTCCTCCTCCTCCTCTTCTAAGGCTGCGGATATACTGATATATACCACAGACCAGATAAAACCTGAGCCCAGTTTACTCAAACAGCAGATGTGTTTGCTCAGACTTTTCACAAGTTTAAAGCAGAAGGATGTTCTGTTCACTCAGGGGTGGTTTTAGTAAATTTGAGGCCCCGGGCAAAGACCACCTAGAGAGGCCTCTACCATCTGACTGTAATTTGCTAAAGGTGGAGACTTTTGCGGGTCTTGTGGTACATAAATTTAATTACCTTAAGATGCTATGAGGAGTTTCTAAGTAATTACAAAATAGTCTCACTTTTAGATAGGGCTGGGTTAAAAAAAAATCAATAAAATCGATTTTCTTTAGCTGGTTCATAATTGATCCATAAAATGCAGATCAATCTTTTAACCTGGGTATTTTTTTCTTCTTTGGATGTGCAGAGAAGAGGCCTGTGGTATCAACCCTGGTAGTCTCGTGTGATCTGCGTTTGGCGTTGCTTTCCACTGAACAAGATCTCATGAGACGTTACTGCAAACAAACATGGTGGAAGCACTATATGGGCACCACTGGCAAGTTTAAAAGCTGATGTTTGGATGTGCAGTATTTTATATTTAACAAGTACAAAGGAGAATACAAGTTGGACAAAAAACTAGTAATATGCAGAATATGCATTAACACATATCAGTAAAATATGATTAATGTAACTGCTTTTGGTTTAATTCTTCATATTAAAACAATCTTTAATGATGTACTAGGTCAAAAGGTCACTTTTTAAATGTACAGCAATATTTTAACTAAGATATTCCAGACTGAATAAGTCGAATTGAGTCATGAATCAAATTGATTTGAGACCTTGTAATATTGAATAAAATCGATCTAGAAAATCTGAATCAATACCCAACCCTACTTTTAGATATATGCCTGATTGAAATACACACTTTAAGATGAGTTTTATAGCATCAAAATAGGTTATCTATAAATACTATTCCTTGGCTTCGGGGTCTGGTCGGACAGGGCTGGACTAGCCTGGATACTCAACTTCGGGAACAAAACAATTAAAACTAGAGCAAATTTATATTATTTTTACACGTCTTAGAGCACCAGGCTGTAAGTAGCAATATATAGCCGGCTACAAAACTACGAAACTAAGTTTTCCAAAAATTGCCTGTCGTCACACATCAAAAAGTACCGCTACGTAACTAGAAAGAGATACATTACCTCATCGCTTTGCATCCTGTCAGTTGTTGAAAAAAGAAGTTGTAAAGAGTTCTGAGGAAGGTCCGAGCTGCATTCATTAGCATCACAACAAACGCACGCTTTGGCTTGGGTCACGTCTTTACGACAGTCGCCATGTGTGCTCATGGGTAGCAGAGTCTTTATGTCGCCGGAAATAGATTCTCCTCACAGCACCTTTTAAGTCATATTGTTTGACAATGAAGTATGACTTTTCTTAAAAAAGAAAAAAACTCCTGTGCAAGCTGCCGGTCAGTTAGCAGGAAACCCCCTCAGTTACAATCAGAGTAACTAGGTCAATAAAAACAAGCCACAAAATGCAACCTCTTGCTATACGTGTGTGTGTGTGTGTACAATGCTTTACAGCTTTAGAACACCACCTGCTATAAGAGATAAAAACAGTGATATTCATGAAACCTCTCAAACTTTTGAAAATGTTTTTGTTACTGAACACACATTTTGAACAGGAGTGAGGAATTTAAACTGAATTAAACTGTGCATACCGAGATTTGAGCCAACTCTCTGGGCTTCTCTGAGAAGTTAGAAATTAATCAAGCATAACACTAAGCCTCTAAAAGCCTCTATAATTTGACACCTTAACTGAGGAATAAATATGTGTTGAACTTTTTTTCTGTTGTTTTTTTTTAAAACAGCATGAAGAGTTTCTACATACTGGAAACAAACAAAATGATTTCAGTGTGTATTACCAGTGCTGTTATTTTAGGGCAGCTTTGGCATTAACCTTGTCTTGGGTGGTGGTCTACGTTTTCTAAGCTGTATATATATATAAGTGTGTGTAATGATTTAAAAAAAAAATTCTGGTTTAGCTTTAATTTAGTTGTTACACATCCCTTTCTGCTGTGATGAAAAATCTTTTGTTAATGTGTGGAACCACCAATGTCTTACAGGACTTAAACCCCAATTTCATGGCCTGTTGTAATTTATAACCCTGCGTTTTCCTTTTACCGTCTGACCTTGGTTTTTGGGGCCAGATAGGCATAATCACATTTTTATGTTGCTCTCTAACAACTGTATTATGGTGTGGACAGCATGATGAAAGCAACAATAGGAACATTAGATATAAAATAATTCTGGCTGTAAGGATTTTTCGTGGGTGAAAACATATTTATTTGTGTTAGAGTGTGAGAAAAACATTTTGTGTGTCTTCCTAATTGAGTTTATGTTGATGACGAACATTCATCAGGTCTCTTCTGGGTTTGGGAGCAAAACAAACCAAAATAAATGACTTCACTTTAGAACAAGCCCCAAAAAAATCCAACCCTCATCTGCCAGTATTTACAAGCAGCTTTTCACGAAAAGAAACTCATTGTCATTTACAGTAAGTGGACCTGGCAGCTGTGGTTACAGCTGGCTATTTTCAATAATATCAACTAATCAGCAACAAATATTCAAAATTTTAGAGATTTAGAACATAAAATAAGGAGAGAGATAAATGTAGATTCTAGTTCTGTTGTCTGCAAAACACAGTATTACTTATAAGGTCTTAAGATCATTAAATGTTCCCGTATTTGGAACTAATATAATGAAAACAGTAAAAAACAGTATTGGTAGTTACTCATGGTTGTATGAATTCCCAAGGCACACAATTTAAGAAGTACCGTGATGGGCTATACAAACTTAGTCCTTAATACTGATAATATTATGATACAACAATACTGCGTTAATTAATGTATGGCAGGAGTGTAACTGGATGGTTTATCCTGATTTATAATAAATAGAAGAATATTTATAAATGTATATTTGAAGTTTGAAGTCATTTTCACACAAATTGTTTAACTGGAGATTTCCTATTTTCCACATTTTGTTGATTCATGAACAAAATATACACGTACTTGACAGACATTTTTAAGACATCTCACCTTAAGAGATATGTAGATATGTAAACATAACTCCCAATCTTTTAAAATGTATTGTTGATTGGGGTGTCCTGATCCGATATTGATATCGGTCCAATATCAGGAAAAAAAACAAATGTCGGATTATATTGGCCTGCATTTAAAATATCCGATTTAAGCACTCCAATACAAGCAGTCGATTCTCATTCATTTTTGATTGATTTAATTTAGTTGTAGAGTATGCTTGTGTTTAAGTTAAACACAGTGATTATTTGCAATTAAAAATATATATACTTTTGTTTTTATTGGATTTATTGAGGCTACTTTTCAGGGTCTTCTAATTTATCTATTATGTATTTATTTAATTGTAGTATATTCTTGTGTTTCAGGTTAAATTTTATTTAACCCATTGATTAACAATAAATGGGTCAATTTTTCTCATACCTACTATTTCTGACTGCTGTAATTTCTCTTGATCAAGCCTTTTCTTACAGTCAATACCACAAAATAAGTAATAAAAGTCTGTTTAATTCCTGCTGATATGTCAGATCAATATCCAATACTCAAGGCTGCAATATTGGTATCGCATTGGATGTGAAAAAGTTGTATCAGGACACCCCTAGTTATTGATACTTTATGCTTCATGCACATCCCTATTGTGATAATGTACCAATTTAAGATTAAACTAATAATTCATCTGCATTTTTACCTCCGCCAAGGAGGTTATGTTTTCGGGAGAGTTTGTCCATTCGTCCGTCTGTCTGTCCGTCTGTCCGTCTGTCCGTGAACAAAATAACTCAAAAAGTAATGGATGGATTTGGATGAAATTTTCAGGAAATGTTCAGCATGGAAAAAGGAATAACTGATTCGATTTTGGTGTTAATCTGAATCAGCGTCTGGCCGTCATGGCGAAAAATGTGGTTTCTGTGAATAACTACTGAACCAAAGTAGATATCATTTTGAATCCAGTTGCTAATGGTATGTTTGAATGGTCAAGGAATCTACATATTTAGATGAAATAAAGGTAGGAGTAATATTTATGGTCACAATGACAATATGGCTGAGGACTGTGGTGCTGGCGGAGGTCTGCGCTCTCCGAGTGCTTTCTAGTTTATTCATGTTTTTAATACAAAGTTTAAAACAGTGGAAAAAATTGAGTTGTTATTCAGTCATGAAATAAAATAAAAAATAACAACCAAAACAACCCTGAGAGACTGTTGGACCCCTTATTGGCATCTTTTACTGTACAGGTTGGCTTCTCCAATAGCCCTAAAATCATACAAATATTTTGACGAGTAGGGAAATTCCACTCTTCCGCATTCATTCATTTATTCATTTTCTATACCACTTATCCCACGGAGGGGATTTGAGCCTATCCCAGCCTTCACTGGGCCAATCGCATGGCCGCTCTCCAACAGTTTCACACAATTCTCCAAGCATTGTCACTGTGTCTGTAGTTTTAAGCAAGAGTCCATGTATTTGATCCTTTTTTTTTTTAGAGTTATTTAGTTGTATTTTTCAAAGGTGGTATGCTTTAAACAGAAATGACGTATTAATATGTTGACAGCAGACTGAAGATTAGACAGGGTTCAGGGGCTGTGCTGCAAAGTGGTTAACCGAAAGAGAGAGAGAGGTCTGTCCAATGTACGTTTCACATCTTTAGTCTAGAGATGCAATTACTTTTCTGCTTGACTTTAGTGGAATTGACTTTATAAAAGATTAGTGTACAAAAGCTGTTGTATTCCAAGTATGTTACGGTTCACTAAGACCTGCTCATTTTCTTTGTGCATGGCTATTGATTAACATAAGCCTTTGTTGAGTTATGTTGTCAGTACTATGCACAAATGTCTACACACTGTGCGCCTTAACTTCCTGGATCCTTCTACATCTCTATCTATGTAAACATGATCAGACCGTCCAGCCCACTTCTCAATGTGTGTGGCAGTAGTCGCACACTTTGTGAGCACGACACTGTACGTCCTCAAACCTTTTTTAAATCTGCTTGATCATATTTGTACCAGAATAGGTGACTAACTTCCCATCTTTAAACACAAAACAATGACAGTCACAGGCCATAAAGCAGAAGCCACGCTGTTATCTTCAGACTTCCTCTCTACAAACCTGGCCTGAGAGAGTGATTCCTGTCACGCAGAGATGTACAGTTTGAAGAAAGGCAGAGGCTCGGTGGCTTTTACACCTTTTACAGAGGGAAGGGTAAACGCAATTTAAGTTTCACAATGGAAATAAAGGCTTTGCAGTTTCTTGAAGCTAAATGGTGCTTTGACTTGATAGTGAATTAAATCATCCATGATAAATGATTTGTATTATTTAGGGCTGTGCACATGGACCCAAAATTAGAGATGTACTGATAGAGTAAAAATGATTGTTTGAAATAACAATCAAGCCAACTGCTAAGGGCTTTTTAATGATATTTTGCAGGCACAATTCTTCCACAATGCCAACTTTTAATGCATGTTTAGACATTAAACAGATCAGTTTGCATTGTCCTATCAGAAGATCTTCACTGAATCAGCTCTTGGCTGTGCTTGATAGCAGCATTCGTCTGCTGCAACACAACAAATAAGCATTTGCAGCCGACCTCTGTGCTAACATGACTTGCCATTTGAGGAAGATAGTAAAAGGAAATGATCTGATACAAGTTAACTGATCAGTACATTCCTGCCATAAGTATTTTGATATTTTTTAAGAAGCATGGTGTTACATGGATATCTATCATAATCTGATCTGTAAAGATATAACAAAAACAAAGTCAGTTCAAAGTCATATCCACAAATTACAACTGGCAAACATTTTAATAGCCAGCTTCATAATGTCAGCATGTACATGAAGATACAACTGTTTAATGCATATATATTATTATCAATAACAATAATAATCATAAACTAAAAGTGCTTAGAGAGCATAAATATCCATCAAGAAATGTCATTATTGCCAAGTGACTCATTGTCAAAAATGTGAAATATCACTCTACCTCACACTGTAAAGAGATCCTTGAAAAACTTCCTCACTCCACTTCCAGATTCTGATCATCACCAAAATGTAACCATTTGTCTCTTGTGCCATGACCAACATTCCCTAAAAGTGTCATCAGAATCCCTTAAGAACTTACTGAGTTATTAGCAAACATGGAAAACTGCCTCGTCATGCAGTGTTAAGTAATCCTTAAAACAATTCCTGGACCCGCATCCAGATTTGGACCACCACCAAAATCTCGCTACTGCCTTCTTGGCAGAGGCAACAATAACATTTCTTGGATAACATTAGCTGAGATGCTATTTCCTTCTCGAGGATGCATATCAAAAGAATCTAGCGATACAGTACCTACAGTGTAATGCACAATAATAATGTTTTTAACCACTGTTTTTAAATTAAGCATGGCCCCTGCAGCATGAATAAGTGTCAGACAGAAATAAAATCAATTACATGAATGGAAGAGATGGAAAGTCAAATGAATGAATTCATGCTACCAACAAGAGACTATAGACTGAACTGTGATATGAAACAAATATCTCAGATTTTGTATGGATTATTAACTAACAAAACGTCAGTATTGCTATTTTAAATATTGATACAGTATTGTAACACAAAATATCACAATGCTTTAGTGTATCAATATTTTCTTACACCCCCAGATCCTCTAAAGACAAAACCTTCAAAAATATAGTCTTTTTGTTTAAGACCAGTCAGCAAATTCCTGGAAGCGGCTGTATGTTAAACAAGATTTTTACGGAGCATTAGGCCTGGAATCTGTTTCATCTTTTCATACCAGCTAACTTAGCATTGCCAGGCCAGATGAAGTGAGGGAGAACATGAAATGCAAATAAACTACACCAAGAAAACCACATTATCTTATCCTGCAGTATATCTTATTTTACATGCATTTATAAATAGACACGTTGGAATACGTTTCCCAGCCTGCTGTTATTGAATACCTAACCTCTGCTTTTGTACAAGAAGTCCTTGCTTATCTTTAACAGTAAATGCATATTTCACTGACTAAACATTTGTGTGTGATTTAAATTTTCCAGAATTCATTACATTTGAACGGGCACACTGTAACTCAGAATGGACACAACACCAACGGTGCACCACAGCAGCAGCTTTACGCCAGAGCCTCAAGTCCTACACCCCCACAGACTGCGATCATCCCGAGGGAGCAGTGGGAAGGAAAGTACGAGTTCCTGCTCTCCTGTATTGGGTACTGTGTGGGACTGGGGAACGTGTGGCGGTTCCCATACCTTTGTTACCGCAACGGAGGAGGTGAGCAGCGTACAAAAGTTGGCTACTCTTTGATGTCTGAAATGCTTCACATGCCAGGATGTGCGTCTGCTACGATTTTTTTCCACCAGCTTGGGCAAGAGGCACCCTTTGCCCTGCCCTTGGGCGTGCACTTGTCATGTTATTGTGCGGCATATTCTGAACACTCAGGCTGCAGTTTTCCTTACTTGGAGCTATCACACTGAGCATGAACTAATCCTCTTTAAGTAGAGGCAGCATTTTCCTTCATTACACATGAGACGTGAGATCTGCCTCGTAAATCTTCCGTACATCTTCATATAAGTCAAACACGTCAAAGCCTGACCTACACTACAGCAAAGGAGTTTTTCTGTTAAACTGACACCTACACATAGCTTATAAGCCAGCCTGCCTCAACCTGTAGCTGCATTAAGGAGGTCAGACCACCTGAAGCTGGTGTTTTTTCTTATCCTTCACAGGTGTGTTCCTCATCCCTTACTTCATAATGCTCTTCTTCACGGGTGTCCCACTCTTCCTCATGGAGTTGAGTTTAGGACAATATGGAGCAGCCGGCCCCATCACAGTGTGGAAATGCTGCCCGCTCCTCAAAGGTAATATGCTTTTCGTGCTTTCAAGGCTGCACAGTAATAACACTCTCTCACACACACTGCTATTGAAGGAAACATTCAAGGAGATAATTATGTAAGGCTTAAAGTGGATTAATGCTTGACTGTAATTAATCTGACAGTGTTCAATGGTATAAAAATACCTGATCACAGCCCTGTCCGCTCTGTTTTCATTCTGAGCATCCAGTTCGAACCACAATTCTCTCTGAACAAGCAGGATCTCTAGCTGACAACAAAATACTTGCGCTGCCAGTCATTCAGGGTTGTAGTCACACAGCTCTACATCATATGCCTGATGCATTCCTGAGATCTCTGCAGCATTGCCACTTTAACAAACATCTGAAGAAGAAGCTTTCAGGAACTGCCTTCGAGCCAAAAATAGAGTCAGAAAAGCAGGTTTTATTTTAAGGCAAGTCAATTTTAAGCTGGCTTGATCTGTGATTTTTTTTTAAAGAATTTCCTTCAATTGTTAGGAGGGTACAAAGAGCAGGTTTGATTACTTTTAAGAAAAAAAAGATATTTTTAGGGGCTAAATAACACATCATCTGTCCATATTAAAGGTGATGTATGCTTGCACAACAGTCATTAAACAGGTTTTAATGTGACTTTAAGCACATCACATTGACACTTATGTAACATTTAATGGAAACCAAAACTGCCAGTTTTCTCATTTTCTCATTAATAATCAATAAAGAATTGTCTGGTGTTATTAGCTGTAGTTGAACAGCTGAACACTGTTTTTGGAAAGTCTATGTGTCCTCAATATGCGTGTTAAGGCTTCTTCAGCTGTAGACACGCTAACATGATGGGAATTGGTGCTTGAGTAGGTGGATCTTCATTGAATGGTTTCCCACCTCCAGCAGAAACTTATTTTGGTGACTATGACCAAATATCCGTTTTTTTTCTACACAAATGTTCTGCTGTGATGATTTATTTCACAACTGTAGATGTGCGCTAATGTGTGTGAGCGTTTCAGGTAACTCAACAAAGTAGGCTTTTATTTCATATCAGGTAACTTTCTATCAACCCAGGGCCAAATCCACTAAAGGTTTGTGTGTGTATAAAAATATGTGCAAACTTGATAATGGGCAAAGTTGGTCTACTAACCTGATACACTGATGTTTGTGTCTGTCAAACGAGAAAAATAGCATGTGCAATCTATTTAGCATGTTGCCTTCATGAATATGGAGAATACTTACAGATTATCAGAATGAGCAAACTACTGGGAGGAGAAGATGCAAATGTAATTATTTAGCGTCTGCAATGTGGTTTGTCAAACCCAAAACTAACTGCGCTTGGTGTTTTTGCATCTATATTAAAGGCAGGTGCAAACTGGCACAGTGTTACGCAAAGAGGGCTGATGATGGAGAGAGTGCGTGTCAACACATTTGGACTGTCATAAGTAGCAATATTTTATTTACTAACCAATTTATTTGATGGATGACAGAAAGATTTGGAGGCTGTATGTTATAATGAAGGACTGGAAAAAGAGGGAAGATCCAGTGTGCCATCATACTCAAGCAGACGCCCATGTAAAGTAAATCCTCTCTGTAGTGCACTCCCAATACATTGTGGAGGAGGTCATTAACCTTTGTAAATAAGATCCCCTTCATAGCCAGAATCACTCTGTGACTCTGGACTGGCTGTGTCACACTCTTCACACACTGACACAGGGTTCAGGAGCTTGAATGCTTCAGGTCAGCCACAGGTTGCTGGAGCTGCCCGTGTGGCTCCTTCTTCTTCTTCTTGCATGTGCTTGCAATCACAGTAAATCATGTATTTAGCTATAGGCTACAAGTATACTTTGCCTAACTTTCTTATTATTTTCTAGGTGTAGCTCTTGTGTTGTGTAGATTTAGGGGACTGCTGTGATCCAAACACTTCATCTTATTCTTATATATTGAAGATTTTGTCCTTCGCATGCAAAAGTTGTAATTCTACAAAATCAAATATCATTAATTCTTTTCTAGATTAAATTGTCACTCTGAGCTGCTTTTGTGATGCCCTGTCTATCACTTTGACTGACACCTGCCCTGATCACATGGTTTTAGGCATTAGTTAAAACAACAGGGATACAATTATTTAATTGTCGGTTGTGTCGTTTTTTTTGTGAGGCACTGGTGCCAAGATTATCTTCATCAGCAGCTTGAAACAAACTCAAGAAGCTTTAATAGATGTACCATTTTCTATGGGGTAAGGCTCAAAGCTACCTCCTTATATGGAGGTGACATTAATCCAGCCTTATTCCACTGTAGAGTTGTCATGTTTGTTAATCACTCCTATTTGTCTCTTCTCATAGGTATTGGCATTGGGATGCTCTGCGTGTCCACACTGGTCTGCCTCTACTATAACGTCATTATAGCTTGGACATTTTATTACCTGGGCAGCTCATTTCAGAGCCCCCTCCCTTGGTCCTGTGATGCTATAGCCAACGCAGATCTCTGTGGTAATGTCACTGCGGGCAACAGCTCGGGAGGAAGAGTCCTCAGCCCCACAGAGATATTCTGGAAGTAAGTGTCTTTCAATGATTCATAAAAACACACATCTAAGACGCCACACCTGGGAATGTGTTCATTTTCACTGAATAACACCTACATACAGTGCAACACCTACAATTTTGCCAGCACAGCAGCACTATGGTATTTTAAAGCTTTTTATACACAGGCCTAGAATTACAACGGTTTGTTGTCTGTGATCATTTTGCATCGTGGTATTTTGTGCATGATGTCAGCAGTTTGTGTCAAATCCAGACACAATACCTACATGAAAGCTCACTGACATTTTGAGTCACCGTAAAGCTCCACTGATGTACAGCAAACAAACCAAAGTGCTCAGACTGAGGCAAGATACAGCATGTAGGTCAGACCATTTATTGACCCAATCAGCGAAGCCTTCCCTCAATGAGGCGCAGCAGGCATTCAGAAGCTGAGAGAGAGGCCGCCTCTCCATTGAACTGTGCCCCCCTCCACTCAGGCCAGCCTGCCATCTAAACTCCTAGCTGCTAAACAGAGGCTCGCCACTTTTATTTTCACTGTTTGTCTGTTAATGAGCACTTAATAACAGTTTTTTGTCATTCTAACTTTTAGCTCCTGCTGTTTAGCATATGCTTCACACATGTTTTGAAGGTCTTACAATCTGCAAAAAATGGGAATTTTGATTTTTTTCCATTAGGCTGAAAATATTTCACCAAATGCAAAAACATTTTGGGCCACTTTAGTTGTAGCCTAAGAGAGAAAAATGATGCGTTTAAAATATTAAGTCTAAATGGTAAAAAAAAATAATTGTGCTTCACATATTTATTTAAGATTCAGACAATTTTATTCAACCCAAAAGGGCAATTAATCTTACAGCTACCAAGTCTATTAGACAACTATTAAACAAATGAAAAGAACATAATCAAAATATTAATGCAGTCATATCAGGTGTCGATTCAGCAGACCATAAACAGAAGCTTCACGAGTTATCAGTGGTAACAAATTGGCTCATGTTTGCAGGTGTGCAACAAGCAAAGATTAAAAGTAGCATTAAACACTCTTATAACTGAAGAAATGAGAGAATGAGAACTTGGTTTGTTCTCCAAGTTCTTGGTTTGTTCTCAGAAAGCATTAAAGAAAGCCTCCAGAAAGACTGTGGTCCAGTTGTGGTCAGTTAGCCTTTTTGCTTTTTGTGTTTTAAGTATTGCTTTATTAGCATTTATTACAAGGGTTTATTTATGTTGAAGGTTATTAACATTTGAATTACTAAGTTATAATTAAAGAAATTATTCTTTCTTTGTATCTGTTTGACTCCATGGAAACATAAAATAAAATTCCTAAACAACCAATAGTTTAAAGAAGTGTTTTAATAATAAAAAAAATACAGGAAAATTCCCACTTGATCATAAGCAAAAAGCAAAAATAGTTGGACGAGTGAGGGTTTCCAGTCTCACCCACTTTTCTGGTGGCTGCCAATGTATTTTTGTAATTCATACTGAGCTCTCACTCTTCTGGTGTCAAATATTACTGAAAATGATCTAGTTTCTGTTCTTTTTGATGCCACCAGTAGTGAAAACAGCAGAGAGTTGATCATTTGGAACATGTAGTTTTTAGAAGGACAAAATACTTTTAAAACCACAAATTATGGTAGTGCTGAATACTCCTTATACAGGTTGGACAGTGTGTGGAATTTGTCGACAATTTTTGATCATTTAAAACATGAAATGATTTAGTGTGTCTATGACTTTGGTACCACATGGTTTCATACACGTAGCAATATATATTTTTTTTATCTTTATTGAATCATATTAAGGTTTGTGATTCTGGTATAACAACCATTAGAATTGAAATAAATGTCATATAATATCTGGTCCATATTATCCAACACTACCCAAGAGATATGGCCAGTGTATCTGTAATTTTAAACAATGCCCAGCTTTGACTTTAAAATTTCACTGTACATCATCAGGTCCTTAGAAGCTTTGGTAATTTTTGAATCCATCAATCATTAAATTAGCAGATTTTATTGTTTAAAAATTGACAACCTAATCTCATCTTAGATTTGGTATTATGATATCTGCACAGTCACTTACTTATATTATCGAATTTTAGTTATAAATGATGCATATAAAAGACCAGGAGCACCTCTTATATTGTATTGTATACAACAATTGAAAAATGACTGTAGAATGAAGCATGTTGCTAGTGTGACAAATCCACAAGCATCTTTTAGTTACTCAAGCAGAGAGGACAAATGTTTGCCCGCTGGCTGTTACAGTCTTCAAAGTTAAGTCAACTCTAAGGCCCAGCCCCATGCCTAATAAACATTGCAAAGGGTGTGGTACATTTCTATTATTTTACATGTTTTTGTTTGACTTGTGTGTCCTGCAGTGAACGTGTGTTAGGTGTAGTGAACAGTGAGGGTCTCCACGACCCGGGCCCTGTCCGGTGGCCCCTGGCTCTGTGCCTGCTAGCCGCCTGGATCGTCATCTTCCTGTGTATGCTGAAGGGCATCCGCAGCTCCGGCAAGGTGAATCAACACAGAGCTACTATTGTTAGCTCTTACAGCGCAGACACACTGTCTGTATTTAGTTTTCACATCCTGCTGACTAAACGTTTGTCTCTGTTCTCTGTGCGTATATATTTTCAGGTGGTTTATGTAACCGCCACGTTCCCCTACTTCGTGCTCATTGTTTTGATCATCAGAGGTGCCACACTGGAGGGATCTCTCCAGGGCGTCGCTTTCTACCTCACACCAGACTGGAGCAGATTAGCTAATGCACAGGTACATGTGTAAGATGCTCAATGCTTTACCTAGCTTTATTATTTACTGTAGATACTGTTGTTTCTGTTTCTTATAGAGTTTTAGTTGGTTTTAGATATAATTGTAATGGTCTGTCTTACACAAAATATGCACTTTAATCTATTTAATGGGTAATTAAATAAAACAGTAAATAAAAGGTTTAATGCAGGTTGTAGTGATTACTTTATAAATTAAGAGCACATTGAAAGCTAGGGCTTCTTTTTTGCCTTTTGCCATCTAGCCTTATTGTCTGACCTTTGCCTCATGTGAGTGGACCAGCTAAAACTTAAATTTCCGAAGAGATCATAAGAGAATCTATCTATTGGTCTCACTATCTCTGTCTATCTTTCTTTCTATCTTTCTGTCTATCTATGTATAAGGCAGAATTAGGGCCACCCTTGAAAATTAAAAGAAACAATCTGTCCATTTTGGGGGAAAAGACTTGAAAGATTGAAGACTTCTCAAATTTGTGGTTGTTTTTTAATCTTGTTCAGTGTCCTTGAGTGTCTTGAAAGGCGTTTTTACATAAAATGCATTATTAGTATTAAAATGTGGAATCTGAAACATTAAACTCAGTTTTCGACCTTAAAAAGCCATACATCAAGAGAAAAAAAAAAGCTCTAGTTTTTAAAGTCCTTGATTTGACTTTATATCCGAGAAAATGGTGTCTTGTGTCTGCCCACTGCACTGGAGTTCTTGATGGACCAACCACATCACCTTGTCCAAATCAGTGTTGTGTTTTCTTTGGTGTAGCTCTAATGGTGCGTTCCATTTACCTCAGATCTCAGACATGGGAAGTGGGAATACTATCACACCCCACTTACTGCATTCCAGGCACAAGCTGGCAAAGTTGGGGTACTGGAAGATTGTCAGACCTTCCACAACAAAAGTCTTCATGGTTTTCCTTGTTACTTAGTCCAAGTAAAAGTAAAATTTGATCAGGCTCTATAAAGCAGGCATGATAAAAAGGCTTCATTTGGCAGGGTTTACTTCAACACAGCAGGCTGCATTTTGCTTTTTAACACCTAAATTAAAATATTTGGTTTGCCTTTAATCTAAGCTTTGAAATCTTAACAAAATTCAGATTTTGGTTTCACATAAAGGTATGACAAAAAATAAAATACAATAAAAAAATCTAGTTTTGTTCTTGAAATTTTGTGGATAATTTTTATTTGACTTTTTTTTTTTACGATGACCATAACACACTGCTTTTCAAAATGTCCCTTTGTAATGGGGTTAAAAAAGAGAACTTAAAAGAGAAAAACCTTGGTGTTAAAATTTTTCTGGGCTTTGTGGTCTTTGTTCAAGTAGTATCATCTTACCAGAAGCTTCTTGGATGAAAAGTGAAACATCTTCCCAAAATTTAACACAGTCCAGTTGCCTCATTTTCTAATCTTCAAGATAGCCATGACCTGGATGAATGAGAATCTACACAGACGCTTGGAAACATGGTTTGTGAGCAGAGCAAGAGAGCCAAAGCAAATTCCACTTAAATGCAGTTGCAAAATAAAAGGTGGTTATGAAACATCAATTTATGTGATCTTAGCTACTTTCCGTAATCACAAGTGCAGTGTCGTATTACCTTTGGGATTATTTCTACATCAACTCCATTCTGGTTTCTCTAGTAGCTAGTCTGGCTTTTAGCTGACAATACACATAGATCAAGTCCTGATGGAAAGTTCTTTATCCTTAATTGCTGCTCATGAGTGCCTTGAAAAGCTAACTGTAGTTACAGTCTCAGTGTTATACAACACTGGCTATTGCACTGAAAGCTGATAAAAACTTCTGAGATAAGTCTTTGATACTTCGTTTTATTTGTATTGATTTGTTCTGCTTTCGATAATGTTGATAGCTTTTTCAGATAGAAAAGGAAACATTAGCCTCATTTGACACAAATCGGGTTTCTAAAGAATTAAGCATAAGGGCTTTCTAATTTCATGTATCATTTCCCCGAAACACATGAGAGGAACAAAGCGTTGGTCTACCTGATTACAGTAACTTAGCAAACAAATTACAGTAACATAAAAAGAAGAACTTAAAGCTAGTTCAGAGTCCTTAAGTGCACTTCCTCATGAATGAAAAACACACATTACAGGCCCATGTCATATAATCTTTTTCTTTCATTACATTTTGGAGGCACAATACATCACAGATGAATATGGTTTATAGCAAAGTTTGCAATGAACACATCACAAAATCTAAAATTATTGCAACACATAAAAAAATTGATATCAAATATAATTCTCACACAGTATACATTTTACTTGTTTTATGGAGGCCAAGCTATAAACCTCGAGCCTCAATATCATCATGTGGAGCTGGACAATCAACCACTCTCTGTTCAGTGGCTTAAGAAGGATCTGTTTATGCTTTTGAAATGATCATTTCATGCCGGTGTTGTGCAGTCCATTGTTTTATTTAAAAGAACACAATTTGTTTGTGTTTGTTTGTTTATGTTGAAACAACCCAAGGAAACACATCTGCTTTTAAGTTTGTTTACCAAGCATATTGGGAAGAGACCAGAGTTAGCTACTGCATTATGACTCTCAGATCCTTAGTTTTTATTGTGCTAGTTGTGTTATGACAAATATTTAGTATCTTCATTGTTTAAAACATATCTCTGTCTACTTCCTTGCAGGTTTGGAACGATGCTGCCTCCCAGATCTTCTACTCTTTAGGTATAGGAGTTGGCGGCCTGCTGTCCATGGCCTCCTACAATAAGTTTGACAACAATGTCATCAGGTATGTTTGTGCTCTATTGTACCATTTGATTTGTTATTTCAGCCAGAGCTGGTCAATTTTTCTAATCCTGCTTGTTTTGGTTTCAGGGACACTTTGATAATCACCACAGGAAACTGCTGCACCAGCTTCTTTGCCGGATTTGCAATATTTTCAATCCTGGGACACATGGCATGGAGGAAGGGGGTGCCTGTAGGAGAGGTGGCAGATACAGGTAGTTATTGGCTCTGTGATCTTGATGATATTATTAAGTTAAGATGACAAATTTGGCTAAATGAAGAATCATTGAAAATATGTGTGTGCTTGTTCATTGCAGAACATGATTTATCATTTACAATCGCAGAACTGCTCGTAGATCTGTGTTAAAAAGTAGCAGTTTATAAAAACGCTTTGACGAAACTGTTTGCTAAGGAGCCTCGAAAGGGACATAGGCAGATAGAAAATGTTTTTATGAGTGGTGTGCACGAGAAAGTATAGGGTGCTCACCAAATACTTGCATATGTAGTTTCTGGTGTGCACCAGATACTCATTATTAAATGTTTTCTCTTCCAATGTCCCTTAAGGGGCGAGATACTTTCTAGTGCACACCAAATAGTTTCTCTTGCACAACAGATAGTTACTCATGAGCACCAAACACTATCTGGTGCGCACTAGATAGTTTTGATTTATTATTTTTCTGCCAATGTCCCTTTAAGGGCTTCGTAGTTTGCCATTGTTTGTTTTGAACAAAAACGAGGGGAATGTTGCAACTTAAAATTACAATATTACCTACAGTTCACTGTTGCTCTGTAGCTGTTTTTTGTATAAATTGCCCTTTACTGAAATAAATGGTTGCTAAATGAATTATTCAAATTAATTAGCCTTACTGAGTTTCAAATGTCCTTATAACATTATTAACTTTACTTTCTGAAATTCACATTTAAACTGTAAGTCATCTTGTACCCTGCCAAGCACAGTGCCAAAAAGTTCTTTGCCAAATTGCCTATAGTGTGAGTGCCTCGGCTCCACTGCACCCCCGCTACCCGGAAAAAAATTCAGGCTAAAACTATATTACCGTTGTGTCATTTGTATTTTGCCGTACTAAGCTTCATTCTCTCTCTTTAGGTCCAGGGTTGGCCTTTGTTGCTTACCCAGAAGCCCTTGCTCTCCTGCCAGGCTCTGTGTTTTGGGCCATTATGTTCTTCCTTATGCTCTTTATGCTCGGGATCGACACACTGGTGAGGCCAAGCATTGCACAAAGACGTGAGCATAAATAAATACATGCAGGACTGTGCATTTACACCTCATTTTCTGTGGTTTACAGTTTGGAAACATGGAGGGCATCACGACGGCCGTGCTAGACGAGTTTCCACAGCTCAGGAGCAACACGCTACACAAGTCGTTGTTCTTGGGCGCTCTATGTTTTTGCTTCTACCTGATGGGTCTCCTGTTAGTGACTGATGTGAGTTTGTGTATTTATAAGATGAAACCATCCCTATTTGCATCTTCTCCATGATCATTCTTACATTCCCTCGCTGTATGTGTGTGTGCTCATAGGGTGGGATTTACTGGTTCACTCTCATTGACGCCTTCAGCACTAGTTTCGGCCTCATCATCATCACCCTCTTCATGTGCATTGGCATCTCCTTCTTCTATGGTGAACCATCTCATTACTCTAACCTTTATGTCAGACTTTTCTCACACCACATCATTCCTCCAGTCATCAGGATATGTTGTTTGTAAGGTATAAAATAGAGAAAAGCTGATCTAACAGCTGGGATAAAATTAAATTTCCGCCCTATATCTTATTTGGCCCGATTGCACACATAGTACATAACATTCTGTCATGCAGTGTAGGTGCCTTTCCTGTTATCTGAAACAGTGCTCACGTTGCTTGAATTGCGATTTAACAGGTTAAACTGAGTGATCTAGTACATTTTAAATCATTAAATTTGATATGAGTACATTTTCTGATAGACTCAAAGAAAGCTCTTTGCAGGATATAGAGCTGAGAGATGGCTTGCCCCTGTTCTAAGCTCTCCTTTTTGGGCCTACACATCAAGAAACAAACAGAAGCATACACACTTGAATGCTTTCATGCAGCTTTGTGTCAGTGTAATGTTGTTTTACATACATAATCATAAGCACCACCAATAGTTGTGAAGACAGATTTTAATATTTAGTGTCCAGTTTGCTCTTTTCACTAAAGCCTTAGTTTCCAACTAGAGGTCTAAATCCCCCTACAGGAGTGCCAGGGATATTTTGGAGGGGGAGGGGGCTGTTTTCATGGAACATTAAAGCAAAAGCACTTCATTATAACTCAAGACATGCCCATTAACTCTGTGTCAATTTGTAGTATGATACAGGTAGGATGCCAGTGATGCTCCCCATACACACAAAAGCAGAAACTCTCACTCACTCCCCCTATTTCCTGCTGAATCTCTGTCCAATATTAAAGGGACTGTGAGGAGTTTCTAAATAATTACAAAAAAGTCTCACTTTTAGATATATGCCTGATCGAATACACACTTATCGATGAGTTTTATAGCATCACAATAGGTTATCTATAAATGCTATTCCTTAGCCTTCCGGTCGGGTCGGACAGAACTGGACTGGCCTGGATACTCAACTTCGGGAACAAGACAATTAAAACTAGAGCAAATTATATTATTTGGATACGTCTTAGAGCACCGGGCTGTAAGTAGCCATATATGGCCGGCTACAAAACTACGATACTAAGTTTTCCAAAAACTGCTTGTGGTCACACATCAAAAACTACCGCTACGTAACTAGAAAGAGATACATTACCTCGTCGCTTTGCATCCTGTACGTTGTTGAAAAAAAGAAGTTGTAAAGCAATGTAGAGGTCCAAGTTTCATTCATTTAGCATCACAACAAACACGCGCTTTGGCTTGTGGTGCGTTCAAGTTGTAGTCGGAAGTTGGAATTTCTGAGTTCTGAGTAGGAGACTACAACTGAAACGTCCCCCGAAGTCTGAATTTCCTGCTGGGAACTCGGTGAAACTTCGCCACTCCCGAGTTGACAATCAAAGATGGATGCCCCCAGTGTGAACAGTTATTTAGCTCCTGTAATAATCCATTTACTTGCACTTCTGACTGGGGTGTGTCGCTCTAGATCAGCTGTATACATCGTATTGTTAGACTTATACTTACAAAATTGCTGCCATAGTGATAATCACATTCTTCATACAACAACACAGGGCGTGCTAACAACAGCTAACAATAGCCTGGTAGATCGGCATGTTCTTTTCCGACTTCAACTGGAACGCCGATAAGTCGGAGATGATGTCACTCCCAGTTCCGAGGTTACTGGAACGCAGTAGCAGAGTTGGATAGCAGAGTCTTAATGTCGCCGGAAACAGATTCTCCTCACAGTCCCTTTAACTATAATAACACATTTACTGGCTTTTAAGAAATGAAAATGTAAGTCATTTTGGACAGCATGTGTGACTTTTTGATGTGGGCCCATGGAGCCTTGACTTGTCATAAATACAACTGGGGGAAAGGAAAAAGGTTGGGCACCTCGGCATTAGAGAATACAGATTTTTGCTTGTGTCGAGGTGTTCAGTGCATCTTTGCGACTTCTGATGCTGATGAGGAATGTTTTAGTGATTTTTATCTTTAACTTGAGATGATCATAAACACGCCAGTATTTATAGCTGTGTGTGAATGTATTTTTTTAAGTCTCAGTAAATCAGTAGAATGTAGATGAGTTTGATCTAATGAAGAATAAACAGTAGAAATTGTCTGTAAATGATGTACCACCCAGCAGTCTCACTTGGCTCTGACACTTATCTGACATTTGGATTGGTTTGAGTCGTGTCTTACCCGTCACCTCCCGATCTCTTTGTGTTTATCTCTGCACCTGGATTGCATACTGTGTTAACAGAAAAATGTCAGGCACGCCAGGTACCATGGGTTTTTGACAATCCGCTTTAAGCAGCTTTCAACTGCTTTAAATCATTTTATATCATTGCCTATCATATATTCTTCCTCACACTGTGCTGATCACATGATAGCCCCTGTGTTGTCATTATGATGTCTTATACATTATGTGTGTCTAATGTGTACACCATGTGCTCTTTCATCAGGGGTGAACCAGTTTTGTCAGGACATCATTGATATGATCTGTCACTGCCCGCCCTGGTGCAGCAAAGTGCTGCTTTACTTCAAAGCGTGCTGGGTTGTCATCACACCATTCCTGCTGCTGGTGAGTGTACACAGGAGAATTTATTTCATATTTGTGAAAGAAGATGCAGGTACAAACAGACAGCTGGTTTTCTGTAGTGTATATAGAGTGGATGTTGTGCAGAATATCAGGAAGTATTCACAAATTTACTTGTCTTTTGGGGTCATCTGTGTGTTTTTTGCTTTTGCCTGCATTTGTTAGTGAATAGTTAACCCAAAATATATTGAACAGATTTTGGTGAAAGTTTCAGGGAGTATTCATGGCACAAGAAAGGAGTGATTAGATAGCGTTGGTGTGCCTAATCCTGGAATTTGGTCAAAGATTTGTTGTGAGATAGAGCAGCTTTTCCCATTATTGACACAAATGTTCGACAATGTTGGAAATGCTTTGCCTGAGATTAGTGCTCTTGGAGCACTTCTAATGTCAAATGTAAGTTTTTCATATTCCAAAAGTTTTGCACACAAATTTCAAGGTTGCAAATCTTGCATTTTATGTAAGGGTGCATTATAACCAACTTGGATTCATTTTTCCCCAAATTATTTAAATAAAATGATAGTATTTATTGAATAAAACTGTAAAATAATTTGGCTATTTGGATGGAGTGATTATACATTTTTAAGACCAAGTACAAGCACAAATTTGATCACTCTCCCTCAAAAGTATCAGAAGGATACTTTATAATACCATCACAGCTATCATCTAAATTTATGTTAATTTATCACTTAACTGCAGACACTGCTCTTTCTCTTGCCTTACCTACTGAAACTATGAGAGGCTAAGCTTGTGCTGCAAAATAGCAAATGGATAGAGCTTATATTGTGCTTTTCTAGTCTTGCTGACTATTCAAAGCTGCTTTACGCCACAGCTCACACCTACCCATTCACATGAACAGTCACCTGCTGATGGTTCAGAGTTTCTGTGTGTTCAGTATCACCTAATCCATTCATACCATTTCATGGCCATTTCCACACCACCGATGCAGCAATGGGAGAAACTTGTGGTTAAGTGTCTTGCATGTCTTCATGAATACTTAGGCCTGGTATGTGCTCCACACCAATACTAACTTTGATAAATTTGGTTTGGTATATTAAGAATGGTCACAAGAATACTGATTGGAGTTTTGTTTTTATTAAGAACAATCTGTCTTGGCTGAAAGATTACTTGAGCTGTCACTGAGCTGCAGTTGCTAGGGGTGTAACGAAATGGTCAAATCACGAAACGATACAAAATATGAAACAGGACTCACGTCGGTAGTTGTACTCCCCGCAGTATACGGCGAACTGTAGCTAAATATTTTGCACACGGTTGTTGTTTTGTCCGCAGTCTTCTCACCGTTCTCTCGTTTTTTTACATGGGAAGCCAAAATAGGTCCACACAACCGATTTATTTGACAAAGGAGCGTCAGCTAATTCCTCGAGCTTGTCTTCCTCCATTCTGAAGTGAGTGTTATGCTACGGTAGGCGAGGAGGGTAAAAAAATCACCAGCGCCCCTCCGCGTTTTATTATTTTGTGCGTCTTTGAATTTTATTTCTTCATTTTTTATTTTGCAAAATTTCGTGGCATGAAATTTTGTTACACCCCTAGCAGTTGCTCCATAAGACAAGGCATGTTTGGCTTTAAGCATGAGCAACACTTTGTGAGGATGAGCAGAAATGTGGATCTGTAAAGTAAGAAGCAGCACACTGAGGAATTTAAACATCTACCTGCTGACCTGTTCTCTCTGGCCTAAAGCTGATAAAACTCACTGTATTGTTTGTGTGTATCAGGTTCACAGTCTGCATTATGTCACTTTCTATCTGTGCTGCTTGTCACCTGAAGCAGAATCATCCTGTGGTGGGATTTATATAGAAAAGGAGATTCGATGCCACCTTTTCTTGTCGTGGATCATTCCCTTGCCATCAGAGTGAAGTACACACTGTGCAGCCATCAGCCCATTAAGTGATTCAACTACAAAAGAGAATGAGTAGTCTATTACCTGTTTTTAGAGAGGTTCCACCTGGGGAACTAAAATAATGACAACATTGCAATGAAGCCAGGTGTACTGAAGTCTGTACAAGCACTGCTGTGAATAATTGAAGAGGAGAAACTGACATTCAATCTGAGTTCCCCTTCGAGCATTTCTCTGCTGACCTTCTCACTCATTCTTCCTCTGTGGTTTTGTGTCCGTCCCTGTTCTTGCTCTGCACCTCTCCCCTTACGGCTGTAGTTCATCCTGGCCTACATCTTCATTGAGATGTACAACACGTCACTCCACTACGGCTCCTATGTGTATCCACTGTGGGGGAAAGCGCTGGGCGTGTGCATAGCAGCAACCTGCTGTCTGCAGATCCTCATCTGGGCCATCGTGGCCATCAGCAAAGAGAGTGGGTCACTGAAAGACGTAAGTGTCATCATTTTATTCTGTAACTGTGAGGTTCAGTTACAATTTAGACTTTTGATGAAAGTGGGTGGAACTTTGCTTGCTAGTCCCCCACTCAAATTTTGTAAACAAACTTGTGCAATTTGACTGTACTCTTGAGTATCACAAGCTAAAGTAAATATAATGGTTAGTATGTTCATTACACATTTACATACATTTACATTTACAGTTTAAACCACCAATAGGAACAATGTCTATAGACCATCGGAAGTACAATCATAGTTGGGGCCAGGGCTTCAGCATTGGGGGTAAAATCACAAATCAGTAGTATTATATATATATTTTTATATCATTTCAAAGCTTTTTCAAAGATTTCAGTTATTGCCATGCAGCACAGTGTGGTTTGTCTATAAGAGGCTGATCTTGTAAATGAATCAGATAGACAAAATATGAATTATTATTGGACAGAATATGATTGTTTTCAAATGGGAAAGAGGCCAGCAACAACAGATTTTGTCAGAAATAAATTAACAACCTCAGTTTGCAAATGCATGATTTTATCACATTGAGGTCTGGTTACATCTTAGAAATTGGTAAGAAGTGACGTTTGTTTTAAGGACATTTGAAGATAAAATTGAAAGTGTTTTACTCTATTGCAGGGCATTGCCTGTTTTTAAATTTTATTCCATTTTAGCAATTTTGTTTGTTTCTGATTTAAAATCACTTTTATACCACCGCAAAGTTCTAGATGCCAAGTATTTGTTAGTTAATGATTTTAATTATCAAACATTACAGCATAATCTTAACGCCATTGATTTTTTTAATGTATGAGACAGGCCATTGGGCCATTTGGTTCTCATTTACACACAGATGGACTCACTTGTGCTCACTCTCATGCGACAGTTAGATTTGTGATTTTCTGTAACTATAGTGACACTGATAATTTGGACAAACACGAATACAACCTGCGCCGTGTTCTGTGGACATACAGTCAAGGATTCCAGCATAAAAATTAAATAATTAAAAGTTAACAGCCTACTTTAATGTCATGTTGCGCAAGTTAACAAAGATTCTGTCAAATCATGTCTGAATGTGAGGAGATTTTTGTTTTCCATGGCGCCACACTGCGCCTTTTAACCCCACCCTCCCCACACACACACACACAAAGTGAGCAAAAAACAGGGGTTTCTCTTGTTCCTCACGGCTCCCAGACACTTTTCCAGGTGTTGTTTAAGTATTCAGCGTGACTAAAGATCAACTTTATGTACTATTTATATTACAAACTGTGACAATATGATACATTTTATCATTCTCAAAAACACTTTAACCATTTAATGTCCAACATTAGTTGTTTGTGATCTCTATTTTTATTATTGTGCTGTCATTTGATTTTTTTGAGAATCATTTCAAAGGTTATCAACTTTGATAAAGTATGAATCTTTACAGAAAAAAAACGATATATATTCTGTATCGTCATTCAGCTAAAATATGTAGAGATGTGACCTTTGGTTCGTATTGCCCAGCACAGCTACAACCTGTTTTTGTTATTTATTTTTCAGCGTTTTCAGAAATCAATTCGACCTTTAAATTCCTGGCGAGTGAACAACCAGAGCAACACGGCCAGAGCGCAGGAGCAGGTGGAGCAAGAGAGGGTGGAGGCTCCGTTCTCTGTCACGCTCACAGACATGGACTTTACAGCCATGAGATGGGAGATGGGAAGCCAGGCGTGACAGCATAGAGAGGAGCTACGAATGTAAAGTGAAGAGCCAACGACATTGTAAATAGACAAGAATTATTACAAGGTTTTGCCCCCAGCAAGGCTCTGGCAGCCATATCTGAAGAGACTGTGTATCCTGCAGCGCAGTGTGGATTCAATGTTTTATTTATATTTCTGTGCATGTTTGAATTGTGTTTTTAAAACATTTTTACATTGTAGAGTATAAAGTTAATGTTCTTATGGTAGGACTCCTACAGGACCTTTGGATTATGATCTTTTCTTGTATCTGCTGATGTTATTTATTATTTCAGTTCTGCGTAATGATTGTTTAATGACAAACAACAAAGCAGCTGAGGTACCATCATCAAAATCATCATTACATCCAACAACTATGGGTCAAACTAATCATAAATAAAACTTTCCAATCCAGTGGTGGATTAAATTGTGATAATGACACAACTGTCTATAGACTTTTTAACAGTGCATTTATGTATTAACTCTGTGGGACGTGATCATGTCTTAATTCACAATGCATTACAGCTTTGGGGTTGTTCCCAGAGATCAGGACACTATGCATGTTACCCAAACACACAAGATGAAGATGAAATTACACCTCTCATACGACTGCTGGAATGGGATTAAATGGATGTAAACTCTTGCCCCTGTTTTGTCTCTAACATTCAGAGTGGAGGCAAAGCATCACGGGGCAAAAATATAACGGCTTTTTGAACACTGACCACTCAGATGTTGATTATCTGACTGATTGCAAATTGCAGCTTTTGCAGAAAATCTAGCCAGGTTTTTGTTTACAGTGCATACACATACAGGTTGCACTAAAATTTCATTTTTTGTGTTTTGAACAGATTTGCTTCACATTGTACCTCCAGTCTATAACCGTTGTTATTGATAGGATAGGAAATAAAAAAGGTGCCATTTATTTTCTGATGCGTGAACACTTGATTAGAAGGTCCCTTATTAGCTACCTCCCCTTCTCTCTCTATATATCTAAGCACAAACCAGGCTTAAGTAAACTGGTTTCTGTGGCTGGATGTACTTTTCATAGCAGTGCCTTGAAACTTTTGGCCTCTTGACTCACATCCATCTCCTCATGAAGAAATCCTGCCCCAGATTTACAAAAAAATCATCCACTTGAATGTATTAAATGAAAAATGTTGCTGTTTGGGCCTTAGATGGGACAAACATCGCAGTAAGCGAAGGGATGTGGCTAAACGATCATGTTTGTAAGCTCATTTTTACAGAAGCCCTGAGAGGACATTTTTGTAAATATTTTATTTTAACACATTTTACTATAACATACAATTTAGGTTAGCATGAGCATTCATATCATGGGATTGGCAGGGACATTCCCTGCCAATATTTCCCTCCGATACTATATCCACATACAATCTACCACCGTAGAGTTTAAATCAGATTTTTGCATACAGTTAATATGAAAGTAAGCTATGTTAACAAACAGGGTCAGTTTTCTGTCAGCAGGATGTTACATTTATATTTATAGTTAATTAAAAAATACAGATGATGTTTGATTTTCTTTTTAATGTCTGAAAACACTTTGCTTGTAATTTAGATGAAATTCAACAACTACTTGAAGTTATTGCCACTGTGGTTTTAGAATCCTCTACAGTAAGGTTAAAGGTACCGACAAAGTGATATTGGCCAAAAACAAAAAAATCAATATCCCTGTTGGAAAATCTTGAGATATCAACACATTGTTATTGAAAAACAGCTGGACTAAATTAGGAAAGATCTCTAGACAAACAGCCAAAACTTGGAATAAATGCAGCAAAATGAAGCGTAATAAACACAGGGATGTATGTACTTTTTGGCTGCTGTAAACTGTAATATAATACTATTTGTATTAATCCTGTCACAGGCTGCTGGCAGCACAGTTTTAGTGGTTTTCATCTTTCCAAAATTCCTCACAACTCTGAGCACCTGCTTCAAAAAGGAGATACTGGACTGTAAATATAATTTATTTGTATTGTGGTTATTGACTAGAATTTACACGTTTTATTGTACGTTTATATACATTCATATATATGCATGTGTGTGTATATATATATATATATATATACACACTTTCATCAAAGCATTTTGCTTTGCAGAAAAAATCTTTCTTTTATTTCAGTAAGAATTTTTTGCCTTATCGGGTCTTTGAACTTTTTTGTCTTTATACACATTGTTGTCCTATCTGGTCCATGTGTCCTGTTAAACAAATTAAATATTTTCTTGTTACTTTTTGTGTAAAATATTATTTCTTTTAGCTTGCCTTATTATAAGATATTGTTGTCTTTATGGCCCTAGGTTTGGAGACAAACTTTTAAATTGCTAAAACACAATAACTCATCTCACACATAGAAACAGGTGTCACGGTAAAAGTAAAACTGCTAATAAAAGCAATGATAAAGCTTTTTTTCATGATAATTATCCTCAGTAAAACTGTGGTTCTGAAAAGCCTTCTAATTTGACCCTGGTTTATCTTAGTGCGATTAGTCTGAAAACATTTGCTGTTCTTTCTTTCAGGCCACATGCAATGCAAAATATATTTTTAATGCTTATCATACAAAGTAGCCTACAGTATTTTATGTGGTCTGTCTACAAACCCACTCATAAGGAAATATGTCCTTTTAGTGCTTGTAGTTGGTAGATTTTCTCCAAATTACAATACTAAGTGAAATGTCTTCGTTAGATTAAAGATCAATGAGTTTATATTTTTTCTGACAATCAATTAGTATTATTGAACTCAGTTTTCTTTGTGAAAGGTCTTTTTGTTTTGTTTTTAGCTTCACCATCTTTTTAAAAACAGAGTCATCTTAAACGAATGTTTAATTAAAAGATCTTAAAATTAGGAGTGCTGATCATCTGAAAAATGTTTGTATTAGTTACTGATTGGTGAAATCTGTTTGTTGTGGTCTATTTTTAGTGGGACATTTGTGCTCTCTATGAAAAGACCCTATTGAGTTTAACTGAGTCATTTGCTTTGACTTCTTGGTTTCAGTTTAATGCAACAAGATCAAAGTTTTCAACATCAGTATTTCAGTGTTGGATTTTGACCACAAGATGGGGTGAGTAACACTGAGCATCAGCGCAGGGTGGGGACATCATCTGGTCTGCTGCTAAAAACAGGCTTTCTGTTTCCATTACATGAAACCATGACAGTCAAGAAAAACATTATTCCTATACACGTGGGGAAAAAATGTCCTGAAATACTAAAAAGGAGATCTGACCGGTTTTACTTGTTACGACTTGATAAAACATGAAAAAGTTTCACACATTTCGCATGTATATTTAAATAGCCACAATACAGGGCGACTAGTCGATGTAGGAGCGATAATAACAACAGATAATGGAGGTCACCTCTCATTTTCCTCTTCACATTTCCGCGGACTCATCCCTAAACCTTTTGTACCTCCTCCGGGTGGCGGGACAAACGTAGGTAAGCGGATGTTGCGTAGAAATTTTCCCGCGTTTTTGTCTCGAGGCTTTGGGTTCGTTTGTTTTCTTCGAATCACGTGAGCCGGCATCTTGCCCTTCATGCAAAATGTCAGTACACGCAGGATGATTGATAAAAACAAAACGTTGGTGTGTCTTTTGTAGTAATGCTGAATAACACTGGTTTTCGAGTGAGGGACTATTGTGAAACCATGCAGTATAGACTTAGGATCAAGCTGAGATTTGAACACTGCGTGTAAAGGGCGTTTAGAGGTTGAAACTCCGTCCACAGAGTCGCCCGGCGGGGCGCGTCGGTATACCAAAACGAGCGGCCACTCTTCTCCAGTTCCAGGAAGTCAGCCGGGCTTGTTGTATTGTTGCCACGGAACCCGAGGAGAGGGATTTAAACTGTCTACGTCTTTATTGTTGTCTTTAAACAAGTGGTAAAGCTTAAGCTTTTCATTTACCTTGGGTAACAACACTCCAAAATGCCACCGAAAAAGCGCTACTCCGGGACGACGCAGAATAAGGAGCTGAAGTCCGGGGCTGAAAGTGCTTCGCCGGAGAAGAGTCCGGAGTTATCTGTTAAAAAGTGAGGAGTCTGTTGTTTTCACAATTAGGCAGCTGTGCTGTTTTAGCAATGATGCGAATTGAAGCTTGTTATGTGAATTCAGTTGGCTCTTCTGTTTATAATTCACTAACTATGCCGGTGTTGAGTAGTTACTAGCTAGCGCTGTTGTTATTATCCGCTATGCCCGTCAGTGAGCTCTTTAACTGAAGCAGGGCCTGTTTGTACAGCTGAAACATTCACACATAATCAGTTTTACCAAACGTCAACACTGTCAATCAGAGTATAACATATCAACCATACAGTAAAGGTGGATCATTATCCGTTATTACTAGTGAACAGATCAAATGTACGACATTAACTCCAGTCTGCTGTCATCTGTGCTGCATGTGGATCTGCGGTGGTTGTTTTTGTTGTGAATCGTGTCGATCGTTTCTTTCTCTGCTCTCCAGACACAAAGACAAGGATGCTGAGTTTGTGAGCCTGTGTAGAGCTCTTCATGTGACAGACATGGTGTGTGACCAGGCCTGGAGGTTGTGGAGGACTGTGCAAGACTCCCTGGATGGAGCTGCTGTAAGTACATTACTGTCATCATGGTTTTCAGTCTGGGGTCCTGCTCATGTTTCTAAGGTCAAAAGTCATTATGAGGACAGTATGACTTGAATTTAATATGGAATAGGAGATAAACTCACACCACCCTTAGTTAGAAGGTATGTTGATGATAACAATGTCAGGAAGCCCATTTGTTTAAATTCTACTAATGAAAGAGTTAAAACAAGTGATTCATTTTGACACACGTGTACCTTTTTTTTAGTTATCCTTGGCCCAGGGGGTCTCTACCCATCTTAGATACACTGCACTTCAAGGAAAATGCGTGGGGAACCACTGATCTAATATTTACCAAAGGCTGGAGGTCTTGACATTATTTTGTCAGTGCAAAATGGACTGTCATCATGTCTGCCCCTTTTCTCGATTTAAAGAGTGGTGGTACTAATAATATCCTATTAATACACTGATAATTATCATCCCGATTATATCTTTTAGTAAAACAATGATCTCATTTCAAGAAAACAGAATTTTAGCACAGAATAGAAAAAGTTGATTACCACCCCTGTGCTGATCGTCACATGTCCTGCTGTCCAAACGATTTATTAATTTATTTCAGTTTGGGTCTTTAATTTGATGGTAAAACTTTGTAGGCACTCTGAGAATAACAGAAAGCTGGAAGCTGTAAAACCACCTTTCAGAGAAAATTAACACAAAACAAAGCAACACAAAAGTCTGCTCACACAACAGAAAAACTGTACAGCTGTGCAGGATAATGTAGGGTGTGAATATAATCTGTCACATGGTATGACACTAAGGATAGTCCCTTTATTAACTGCATAATTTGAGTCTTTGGATTGACAATCCAGAGCAATTTATTTATGAAAACATTCTCACACCCAAACTTTTTTTAGTTTGTAATACAAAATATAGTTGATGATGTTTAAATGTTTATACCCTTACAGTACACATGGAATCACACAAAATGTTTTTATAAGCGTAGTTTTGCTCTCAAATAGTTGCACAGATCAGGTAGAAGTTGTTTTTTGAAGATGCAGACATGTTTATGTCTGATGAACTGGAGAGTCTGTTACTGTCAGACTTAGATGTTGATGCACTGTGTTGGTGTTTCCTGTAGTGCTTTATGGTTAAGGCAGCCTTCTTAACAAGATTCCTGCAGCCCCACTGTCTTCGTGGGAAAAAATATGCAAGTCTACAAACCCCATCAGCAGCACAACTATTTGGCCTTCTCCCATTTGACCACACCAAAAAGTTACAGCAGTGAAAGCATGAAAAACTTTACAGCTTTTGACATTTTATATCCGCTGTTTACTGTTGACACTAGTGGGATGCATGCTATATTTCTGGGGTATGCTGATATCCAAAGGCAGATGTGACTTTTACTGCAGTTGGCATTTGTTCTGTTCCTCTTTCACATTAAAGTCAGTACAAACACTTTGGAGCATTAGCAGAGCACAGCATGCCAGCTGCCATTTTACTGGAAAGTTTCCTACAGCAAAGACAGAGTATAGTGCGCTCCAGTGTGCTCTTGCTGTCTGATAAGCCTCTGGGTTAAAATAGCTTTTCAGTGGTTTTAGATGATATTTCATGATATTTCTCTTTTGTGAAGCTGAAGGTTAAAGGTCATTATGAGTGTGTCATTGGTCAGTTCTGAAATATGTATTTATTGAATTGTAGTTTTAAAATCTATAGAGATAAAGCCAGATGTTGCAGGCTTTTATCTGATGTGTAAAAGTTTCAACATTTTTCTTTATTTACGTCTCTTTTCAGGATGGTCAGAAAAAGCTGTGGGCGGCCTGTCTGTTTGTATCTGTGACCGACATGGATGCCCCCTGTTTCACTGTAACTCAGGTCCTGAAAGCAGCCCATATGAAGTGAGTGTTAACTTTGTTTCATTAATTATGTCTGTTATTTGCACATGGGCCAAAGTACGATGGCTAAGCTTTACTGTTTATTGTCATCCACAATATATGACTTAAACCCCCTCCACTGTCTGTATTAACAGTCTTTCAATTAAAACCACAATGGAACATAATGTGCATTCAGGTACAGTTTGGATTTAGTTTCAGAATCAGCGTTTTTTTATTTCGCAAACTTGTTTGTTTTTTTAAGTGTCAAACAGTTTGTGGCTCTGGTGAGGAAGCTGGATGTCAACCTGGACACGATTAGCACCAAGGTGAATTCAGCTCTGACTCGACTTGAGAATAAATACGATGTGACGCTAGCGCTTTACCAGAGGTTTGAGAAGTGAGTGAAGAGATTAATACAGAACAAGTTCTCAGTTCATATTAAATAGTTTTTGGAAAAAGTGCATCCCAAGTTAATGTTTCTTTTGTTTTAGATCATGCAAGAAGATCTTTGCTTTGGTTTCGGATGAGAAGTAAGTTTGCAATGTACCTGCAAAATACTCACAGAGTAAATGTGTTTTATCATGATGATAAAATGAATGTGCATAACAAGTGGTTTGTTTTTCTTTTTATCCAGGGAGAGGGAGACCATGCGGAGCTGCTGGACAATGTTTCTTCTCGCCAAAGGTAAATGAAGCTTTATGAAACAAATCAGGACCATAAATCTCATTATTAGGGTCCTTGCCCAAAGGGAGGGACTCCTCTACTTTTTCAATGTTCTGTTGTTACAATCAGCAGCAGTTGTGATGTTGCTTCACATATTCTGTGTTTCTGCTGAATGCAGGAAGAGCCTTACAGATGGAGGACGACCTGGTCATATCGTTCCAGCTGCTGCTCTGTACTCTGGAGTTGTGCATCAAACGCTGCCCTCCTGAGCTCCTGCAGCCTCTTTACAGTAAGTTTCAGTAAACTGATTCCTTTCTCCACTGTCGCTGTTAGCATGACTGCACAATTTTGCCATTATTCATGACATAGTTAGCCATTGTTTACCTAAAACTTTTAACTTCCACATCAAGCAGATAGTTTTAAAAAGTGTGTAGCATGTGTTTTATTATGTCATCATGGAGCACTCATGACAAGTCTTCATTTTAAAACATGGATTAGTGGTTTAAGAAAATATCACTACACCAATGTGTCCTGATATTTTGCTGTGCCACACTGCGCATCGTTATTTTACTGGGCATCATTGATGTTTTATCTGTTAACTTTTTAAAGATATTTGTGATGTTTGCTTTATCTGGTAGTTTAGCCTCTGGCAGCTAGCTGGCAGCAGTGATTTAGCTAATTGATTCTCTTTGAATCCTCTTTCGAATTTCCCTGGCATCCAAACGATGGAATTAAAAAGATTTATTACTGGAAATGCACTGTCAATTTAATTATCATTTTACAATTTTTCAAAGTAAATTATATTCAGAGGCATACCCTCAGCACAATAAGTTTCCCCATTCTGCTTTGTAAAGTCACAGATAACTATGTTGAGCATGTCATCCCACCCCTAAAAATTTTACAGGAGCAAAACCACATCTAAAGAGTTATTTTTACATTTCTAATTTTCTGGTTGAGGGAGACTTAAAAGCCTCACTCTTTCTATAAACACTTACAGCCTGTGTTTTTTCAGTATCTCATGTTAAAACTGCTACGATGGAACCAAATTGATGCTTATGTCATTTGTTTTTTGTGTGATAAAAAAGTAAAAAATGTCTTTAAACACGTTTTTCATACTTTTCATAACATCCACATTTTGAGTGCTATAAAGCTTGGTTATGTATATTGTAAGTGCTCAAATTTGACCTATTTAAAAGTCAAACAAACCTGTTCATTGCTCTGCTTTTAAGCCAACATCATTTGTGAATGAGATTAAGAACCATCACCATTTCATTTTTTTCTCCTAGAATCAGCTGTCAGCAAAGTTCAGAGCCCCCCTACACGTACATCCCGTCGCAACCAGAGCAAAGCCAAATCCCGCCCTTCGGAGCCGAAGGTGGATCTGCAGCTCCTCAAAACCTTGTGTGATGAGAATGAGTGCAACACAGAAGAGGTTTGAGCCCACTTTGTACAGTTATGTCATTTTACTAATATATTTCCCTACCCTCTGTCTTCCAAGCTCTCCTCATTTTCCTTAAATTTGCATCTGCAGGTGAAGAATGTTTACCAGACCAGTTTCTCTGCCTTCCTGGACTCATTGGATCAATCCAAATCTCCAGATTTCCCTCAGGTAGGTATTTTTTCAACCACACGTGTGGGCTATACCACAAAGTGAGCCAAACATATCAAATCCTTTCTTGTATGAGTAAGCATGACAAAGCCTGCAGCTGTAGACAAAGATGGTGCCAAAAAGCCGGTTTGGAACTTTCCCCCCAGCTCACACTTTTTCTCTTACTGTTAGCTGGCCAGTGTTGGGCAAGTTACTTCAAAAATGTAATGCATTATGTATTACTTGTTACTGTCATTTCAAAATTAATATTTACATTATAATATTACTGTATTTGAAATGTAAGGCATAACACTATTATCACATTACTTTTTAGTTACTCTCGTCAAACTAACAGGAATTATGGATTTGTCATTCTAAATGTAGCTCATCATGCTCAAAAAGCTCATTTCACATCCAGTGGAAGATGATGTGGTGGCTATCTGAATGAGTTAAGTTTAAGGCTAAAAACAGTAGAATATAATCGCCACACTGATGACTCATGGCACAATACAAGAAATGATCATAGAAAAAAACAGATAAAGGTAAAATTCTGGTATAATGTGTTAGAGATACTGTAACTTAGTCCAAGCGGAGGACTTTTCTCCTCCACTGATCTCACAGAGTATTTAGCGAGTTTGTATTTAAACAAACAAAAAAAAACGTAATTTCGGGTTGAATTAAAATGCTCTGTAACTTGCATTACTGGCATTTGTACCGAGTAAAGTATTACATTTTTTTTGTAATGTTGATACGTTACAGTAACAAAGAATGCATTAGAGTAATCACATTACTTTTGCAATGCAGTATTCCCAACACTAATTCTGGCCTACATAAAAGTGATCAGTAGATTGATATGCCACTAAAAGGTATGATCAGTGGACATCAAACATGTACATAACATCTGTATACCACTTATAATATAATACTCTAATATAATCTAATCTAATAGTTGATTCTACCTGAATAAAACAATAAAGACGTACTATGAATAAACCAAAGCATTTGTGGTAAAAACACCACTGCTGCTGCTGCTGCACTGAAGGAAAAAGACATGGTATATTAAAAAAACAATGTTAGTCTTACCTTTACTAACTTGCTGGTGTCTCTCATTTATTCCTGATGTAAAGACTTCTTTATCTTTTATAATGGCATGCAGGATTTTAGAAGTGAAATAAAAATAGATGATCAAAACATAAATAAATTGAAATGAATTGTAATATCATGTTTTCATGTAAAGACAGCAGAGACTTTTGAGGTTTTTAGTATTAAGATAAAAAAAACTAGTTTCTTCAGATGGTTTAGCCTTATTGCTTTTTTTTGTTTGTTTTTATTGTGGATATGATCGGTTGAAATTGAACTTAATGATATGACAAAGAGATAAAAGCATGAAGCCTGAGGGTGTGTTGTTCCTCAAATCTAAACTCCATTCTACCTTTGTAATCATATGTTATAATTTATGAAAATAATGATGTTTCCTGTCTGTTCTCAGCCGTAAGTCTTAAAAATTGTACCAATCAGGTAATGAGTAAAGCTAGCCCCCCTCTGCTTTGTATTACTTCTCCCTCTTTTCATCTCCTGTTTCCTTTAGTTATCTCTCCCAGCTTGCTATTGCCCGTGTTGAATGTTTGACCGCTGTCAGGTGTTCTCTTTGCTGCTCATATAGTTTGTTTGTTTTCACATACATGGTGTCATGAAAATGTGTACCCAAGCTGAGGTTCTTTTTAGTGTTTCGGGCTACTATATTGCAGGGCCGGGTATGAAAACAAAAGACAGGATGCTACTGTTTGCTGACAGCATTAAAACCTCTGAAGAAGGACTAAGGATGTATTTGTTCTGCTGTTGCAGCTCCTCCATGATAGTGTTACATGTCACATGTATACATGTCTGACATTATCAACCAGATAAGTCGGATGTAAAGGTTATTTTACAGCGCAAGTATTAAAATGTTGATCACTGATCCTAGTCTAATTACAGACAGAGATTTGTCTTTTTCTATCATTATTGCCTTTATTAACATCCGAAAACATGCACAAAAATGTATGCTCTGTTCAAACAGTACCACCTTCAGAAAAACATTTTTCAAAAACCATGCCTAATTTTCTGTCTGTAGGTTTTCAGATATTTTTTTATTAACAAGAACAGACCTTTTTACGAATCAAGGAGAACTTTGTCTTCCCAGAAGAATAAAATTATAAGTTAGTGCCATGGTCAGCTGTCCTTCAATGAATTACTTATTTTTAATCGAGCACAGTACAGGGAATTGTCTCACATCTATGAGGGATTCACTGAGACATCAGTGTTCAAATGTCTCACCTTTATTACTTATCACTTGTCAATAAATGCTGGGAATAATGTTTGAGTTTAAAACAGACCTAAAGAGAAAAAAAAAATTATTGCCACAACTTAAAAACAATTAGATTAAGCTAGCTGGAACCAAATTTCACAGCTATAATGTTCAACATTATACCTACTGCATACTCACAAATACTTTAAAACATGAAATATGTGAACTGTTATGCAGGTTGTAGAGTCACAAATGGACAGCTCACACTGATAAATATCTTTAATAACACAGTAATAAGAAAAAATGGCATTAAAATCTAAGTAATACACTTCATTATGCCTTTTCAAGTTTCAGCCAAAGCGCTGTGCTAAGTCCAAACAAAGCTGTGCTCTAAATGTCACAGCTAGACAGTTTATACACAACAGAACTCACAAGATCAGCACACAAGACACAGGAGAAAAATAAAAACCTACTGATAAAAGAGAAAAACTCAAAAAAGGAAATAAGCTGTGCATTACTACAAAGTCCATTGACTAATTTCTTTGCAATGAACTCCTTCAGAGCAACATGGAGGTGATTCTGATTGGATACGCTAGAAGTTGAATAAGCTGGAAGTTGAGCAACTAAGGGGAAGAGAAACTATTAAACTGATGCTATGAAAACTGTCACTGTGCTCCTTTTTTTTTTTTTGTCTAAATGTATATGGAAACATTTTACACCATGGCTTTGTTTAAAATACAGAAGTCAGTGCAGAGTGGTTAGTAAACATGAGCAATAGAGATGGCTGTTTAAAGACAAGTGATGGAGTTCACCTTTTTATTTTAAAGATGTACTGCTGTAAATAACTTTGAGCTTTTTCTCCACAGGTGTCAGACTTAGACCAGCAGTACGAAGAACACTATCTCAAGAGCAGAGACTTTGACGGACGGCTGTTCTTTGACGGGGATGAGACCGTTCTTGCACCAAAAGTGGAAATGTAATTTTGCTCTCCTTTTGTGTTTTTTTGTTTTTATTTATTACAAAGAACGAGGTTGCAGGAAAGTTAATTTGAACATTAATAGTAATATTGATTGTAGAGAGAAAGAAAGGAAACAGAGAGATACAAATCTTAGGTCTGCAAAGCACATACAAAGTTAGGTCAGCAGAAAAGTGGGGCACAACAGTACACCAGAGACAAAACATTGTTGACATTCATCAAGGTTCAGCAAATCTAAAACAGGTTATTGCCTCAGTGTGATGTATGTGTCCTATTTTGGTTAGAGACTTCCACATTTTTAGACTTAAAGTGGTGTTCTGTACATGGGAGGCTTTTACAGAGCCATCAGCTTATATGGCCTTTTTCATGCCATCATAAAGATTCTGGAGAGGTATCAGTTTCTTTTGGATAATTTTAAATCTACATAACAGAGCTTTCCACAGACACATAAAGTCTCTCCTCAAGAAGTCAAACTTTGAAGTTCATCCATTCACCATTGTTCACATCTGGGATGTCAGCCCACCTTTATTTAGCACTTTGTAAACATCTGTTGTTTTAAAATGACTATCTAAAGATAAAGTTCTTATTTTCAGACCTGCAAACCGACATTTTCACTTAGCATGCCAGTGCCATTCAGCTCTGTCCAATTCTTTAACTTACACAGTAATTTCAGTAGCAGGGTCTCTTGATAGAAAAAAAAATGCTCTCCATAAGGTGACATGGACATACATGTATGTTTGTTTTTTATGTATTTTTCGGGCATTTTTTATTGATAGGAGAGAGACAGTGGATAGGCTTGTGAAAGGGGCTGGATTCGAACCTGAACCAGCAGAAGTATGAATATGGGACGTGCCTGGTTGCTAACCACTCCGCCAAACCAGCACCCCACATGTATGTCTTTTAAAGGGTTAGGTGAACAATTAGAAAAGTAACCACATATACTTGAGAAGGTACACAGTTATTGTGGAGTCAGTATGATATCATGGGACCCCTCCTCCCAAAGGGGTTTAAGAACGAGGCAAACCCAGAATATCAATGTTCTGCCAGACAGTGATCACAACCTCTCATGTACTTTGGCTCTGCTCTCTGGATTTGTGTTTGAGTTTCTATAAAAAAAAATTCACATTTTATCTTGTTTTTATTTGTCAGTGTTTTGATGTCTTCATATTTTCAAGGCAAATTGTTTTACCATCTCCTCCCTCACTCAGATCCCAGGTGGAAAGAACACCAAAGAAGAATTTTCCAGATGAAGACTCCGTCATCATCCCTCCTCAGACTCCCATCAGGTGAGCAGCTAGATGTCACTATCTGCTCCTGAAGTGTTGATCCACAGGGGTGGGACGTCACTCCCAAGTTAACTGTTAGCAGCACTTTCCATGTTGTTTGTGAAGTAACAAGCCTTTCTCTCAGGGTGTTCAGGGACTGGCTAGCATCTGAGACGGACTAGTGTGAATGTTCAACAAAGCGTATCACATTTTTTTAAGAATGTCCATGGTTCAGACTTTGATTTATCTTTGTGTAGCCTCGTTTTTGTAAAAAAAAGTCTGACTTAAGTAATTTTTAGATATTTTATTTTCACTTTTCTTTAACAACAATTAACAAACAAAACAACATAAAACAGGACAATACGGCTGCCAGATATTTCTAAATTAAATAGCCTCACGGGGATGATGCTACAATATTAATAACTGAAGTCTAAAACAACATAAAAAAGAAAAGTTCCAATGCTTTTTTCAAATGTCCATAAAAGTCAGGGTCCCTATGGACCAAGAGTTGTGTTACACTCGGCCAGAGAAGGTCCCCAAAATAAGACTAGATTAAATGTTGGAAGAAATACTTTTTTTGAGAGAACGATCATAGCTGCCAGAAAGGCATTAACAAAAGTAGTGCTTAAGGCCAATTACCCTGTCTATCAGAGAATGGTATGATATCATTTATGAAGTATTAATAATGAAATGAATCACCTCTTTGCTTAAACATGAGTAAAAAGGATGAGGAAGTTAAGGAATGAAAGCTGTTCCCCAAGATTTCCTTCTTACTGTTGGATGTTTTAATTTATGATATAAGCTATTTTAAATACACAGGCTTGTGTGAGAGTTTATCTCACTCATGCTGATGGTCGTGTCATTTTTAATAAATTCCAGATCATTATAAAATGAAGTACAAATTTATTTAATTTGTACAGTTAGATATGTAGAGTTGTTCAGTAATCTAAAGTTAGAGTCTGATATACAGTTATTGCAATAATTGTGTCTGTTTATCTGCAAAATGAAAAACCAAGCATGACATTTTGTTGTGGTGTTTTTACAAAAAGTCCTCCTGCTCCGTCTGATTCTTGTTTTTCTCGTCAGAGCTGCCATGACCTCCATTCAGCAGCTGAGAGGTGACCTGACCTCCAGTGGAGACCAACCATCCACTAACCTTGCTACATATTTCAAAGTGGGTGGAGTAAAATTTTGGTGCAAATGTAAATGCTGTTAGAATGCTTCTTACAATCAATGTTTTCTTGTTAACAGAATTGCACGGTGGACCCGATGCAGGATGTGCTGAAGCGTTTAGAGACCCTTGGTTTGACGTTTGGTCAGAGGTTTAGTCAGGCAGTTGGCCCTCATTATCTCCTACTGGGCAGACAAGTATGACACACTACACAAGGAGGTAATGGACCACAGAGTCACTTGTTAACATTGTTTTTAATTATCTTTTCCTCTGTCTTTTGTCTTTCAGAGATTCACCCTCGGGGTCAGACTGTACTACAAGATTATGGAGGCGATGCTGAAATCGGTACTCAATCTTTCCTTATTTTACTCTGTTCTGTTGTCTTTGACTATCAAGTGAATCTGAATACTTACTACACAAGCAACAATGTTAAATTAACTGCAATTATTGTATCTACTTTACTTAGGGTTGGGGATATTGCTAATATCAATATCACGATTAATTGAAGCTCTTACCTCAATTACGATTAATGAACGATTATTTTATGCTGTGCTGGAACAAATTAGTGGTGATACCGACAGTCGTTGGCATCGTCTTCTAGCAGTGTTTGCAATTAACTTCTTTCTGTTCCATGTCCTCTGCAAAGAATCCAAAATGTGCCCAAACAATGAAGATAATATTTTTTTCTTGGCTACAAGTTCCTCTGATAGATTGGTGTTTGTCTCCTCCGTGTTGGCAGCACGTCCTTCGCTCTGAGCAAAGTGGACACAGACTGTATGGAGGGGGCGCAGTCACGTGACTTAACACAAGAAAAATAATTAAAATAATCAACATGAGTAAAATTACTTCTATTAGAGGGTCCAAATGTCGATTTTGATTATTTTTCGAATAATTGCCCAGCCCTAATTTACTTCATATTTACTTCTTACAACTCTGTGTATACAGTAGCTCACTAAAGTGAGTACATCTTCTCGATCTGCAAATGTTTAATTATATCTTTTCATGAGACGACAGTCTGGAAATGACAATTCGATACAATACAAAGTAGAGAGCGTACAGCTTGTTTAACAGTGTAAATTTACTGTCCCCTCAAAATAACTCGACCCACAGCCATTAATTTCTAAACTGCTGGCAACAAAAGTGAGCTAACCTCTGTGTGAAAGCGTCCAAATTAGGCCCAAATTGTCAATATTTTTGTGGCCACTAATATTTTCCAGCACTGCCTTAACCCTCTTGGGCTCACAGGTTGTCACTTACATCCTTTTCCACTCCCTGATGACCACATAATGGAGCTGGTGGATGTTAGAAAACTTGCACTCCCCCTTCTGGGGACACCCCACAGATGCTTTACATGGTTTAGCTGTGAATACATGCTTGGCCAGTCCATCACCTTTACACTCGGCTTCTTTAGCAAAGCAGCGGTCACCTTGAGGTGCCTTGCAGAAATGTGAGGGGTGTACTCATTTTGTGAGATACTGTGTAACAAGTGTTTATACAGAAGATACTAGTGCCCTAGTTAAAACAAAGCCCTCAGTAAAAGACCCCTTTACCTGTATTTTACCCCTATTTACTACTGCCAAGACTTGTAATCTTCTGCACGCCTCTTAGCTCCCACTGCAACCTAAACATCAGCAACAGACCCAGGATCTGTTTATGCCAATTCTAGATAATAAGAGTGCTGATACAGCCACCACTTGGCCTATGGGCTTGATTTACCTCCACTAACAAAAGGCTTCCATCCCTGGTGCTATTATCACAGATTAAAAAACAGTAAAGCAAGCACAAAAGCAAAAAACAAGGCAGACAAAATATATAGTGAGGAAGTGGACCAGCATGCACCCTGTTGCTCTGCCTCCCCCGACTACTTCATTTACAAAAAGTAAGAAGCCCCCTGTAGGAAGGAGACTGTTATCACTGAGTGTCTGGGATCACACTGATTTGCCTTTCATTTTATCATGCTCATTTCTCCTTGTGCAGGAGGAGAAAAGACTCTCAGTGCAAAATTTCAGGTACGTCGCTTCAAGTATGTTTTATAAATGAAAATATGAATTTGCCAGTAACCACATATGTACATGCATGGTATTCAAGTAACATGTTTATTGACATGGACACCTGCTCACTGTGCTGACCTGCATGGTTTTCTTTACAGTAAACTCCTCAACGACTCCACATTTCACACCTCACTTCTGGCCTGTGCTTTGGAAGTTGTCATGGCAACATATGGAGGTGTGTCCCTCTTATATCATACATCTTCAGAGATTTTGGGTTGTACTGATTGTAGGTCTAACGCAGGTTTTCCTTTTCTTTTGATTCTCAGAGAGCAGTTTTAAGACAGCGGTTTACAACCATGGCGGAGCAGAAGGGCCTGAAACAGACCTGTGTTTCCCCTGGATACTCGACGTCGTCAGCCTCTCTGCCTTTGACTTCTATAAAGTGATCGAGAGCTTTATCAAGGCCGACCCCACTTTGAGCAAAGATATCGTCAAACATCTGGAGACGTGTGAGAACCTTATCATGGAGAGGCTTGCATGGAGGACGGTCAGTTTGATCTCTTATTTCCTTCTGTAGCATGTTGATAGCAAAACTAAGGTTATGTCACCAAACATTCTTGAAAGGAATTGTTCCTCAAATTATCTATTTAAGCTGACTTTGACCAAAAATAACCCCTTTAGATCTCAGGTGGGAACATTTTAGAGCACTCAGTCAGGATGAGAGTAATATAGACAGTAGTGCTGATATGACAGAGTAGCATAAAAAACACGAATCAGTTCTCAGTTATGTTTAATTGAAGGCAGGGTTGGGAATCAGATTTAGATACACTTTTTTTTAATACTGGTTAATGGTCATTATGTCCTGATGGCAATCAATGCATGATGTGTTCCTAAAAGAGAACACAAAAAGCCACTGTCTGCGGCAGGAGTAAAGCAGGGGGGAAAAAAACAACCAATTACAGGGATTCTAATGGAATTTACTTAACCAATCAAATCCTGGACTGCCATTCTGCCCACCTTCTGCGTGTACATGTTGCTGGCGTGCACATACCCTAATTTAATCCACATACCCAAGCTAAGAGGGATCTAGTATGCTGGAGAATGGCAGAGAAGCATGACAGTTGTGATTACTATCTAACTTGCCATGTTTTTTTTTTTTAACTTTACTATGATAATGTTTTGGTGTTTTCTTACCACTAAATGAAGCATGACTTGGCGTTGTGCAAACAAAAATGATGTGCTGAGGACTGGTTTGGAGTTGGTGGTTATGAATCAGTCATGTGGTCTGAGTCCTGAGGAGATCTTAAATTTAAATTCATGCTAATTTTCTGTGATTACCAACCCTGGCTTGAAGAAAAATGAAAATACACTTAGTAACTCATGAAATAATGTGTAAAAAAAAATAAGATCTAAATATGGCCAATTGAGTTTCAGCCATTCACTGTTTGATCTTGCAAAATAATTGAAGAATATAAACCTAGCACAACGGTAAGTAATCTTTTTTCCATTGACACTAAATTGAAACAGCAAAAGCTTTTTGGGTGCAGCAGGAAGTGCTGGTGCCCGAGTCAGGCAGGGCCTTTTTATGTGGAGTTTGCATGTTCTCCATGTGCATATGTTGGTTTTCTCCACATACTCCAGTTTCCTCCCACAGACCGAAACATACTTGTTAGGTTAATTGGTGGCTCTAAATTGCCAGTAGGTGCGTGAATGGTTGTCTTTCTCTCTTTGTTGGGCCTCCTATTAGCTTAAGACCAGTCCAAGGTTTACCATGTCTCTTATATAATGCAAACTTTAATAGGCACCAGCCAAAATTGACTCACAGTGGGATAAGCAGAATAGATAATAGATGGATGGGAACAGGTGTTTATGTGCATGTAGGTGACATTTTATTATCCTACAGAGAGATCTTTTAGAATAGATTTAGGCTACATGAATTCATCCTCTTATTAAAGGAAACATTTGGCTAGTGCCGTCCTTAAGGTTTAAGAACTTTTACTTGTGCATACCTTGCTTGTTTATCAAGTGATGCACATCATCACTTTATCAGGAAAAGATTTTTATTTTTATCTTAAACTGGTTAAGAAAATTATAAAAGTCATGTCCCAACATGGGAAAATCATAAGCACTGTTTACTCATAAACATGTGGGTAATAATAGGTTTTGGCTGGACTGGGATGAAATTTGGGTTAATACTGAGCAACACTTAAGAAAAAGGGTGTCCCTCTTATGTTGCCTCTCTACTCTTCTTTTCAACCCTGTGTGACCTGTCTGTGTATGTGAATGAGTTTGCTGTGCGCCTTCAGAAATGCAGTCTCATTTGTTTTTACAGGTGGAAGAGGAATGCTTTTTTTGTCCTAATTTTGAACATTAGTATGAAGCTTACCATGAGGTTTTATCCAAATTTTGAGAACACAACACGAGTTGAGTTTTTCTCAACAACTATCTTAAAAACAAAAACAAGAGAAATTTTTAAGGAGATGTTTTTCAGAACATGAAGCTGAAAAATTACAATTACAAATGACAGTACGACAGTTTTAGGATAACATATGCAGAAAAAGATCACCAACTAAGTCTGATCCTGTGTTATAAAATGAGTCACCTTCTGCATCAGCTCAGCACAAGCAGCCTGTGAAAAAACATAACAAAACGATACTCCAAAATCTGTCAAAGGGAAATGAGCTTTATGAACAATTTTACTGGACAAATTTGAGCATTTTTGGCACAAATTTACAGTAATTATCATACATGGTTTTGCATTTTTGGGCATTTTGTGCGGATTCAAAAACACTGTAAATTCAGAAAATTGGTATTAAAATCATAATACACATAAAATAATTAATAAACCAAACTAGAAAAGCACTTGGAGACCGCAGACTTCCGCCAGTGCCACAGTCCTGACCCATGTTGTGATTTTCACCATAAATATTAATCCTACCTTAATTTCATGTAAATATTTAGATTCCTTGACCATGTAAACATACGATTAGCAATTTGATTCATAATGATATCTATTTTAGACAAGTAGTTATTCGCAAAAATCACATTTTTCGTCATGGCGGTTTTACGCTGATTCTGATCACTCCCAAACTCTAATCATTTGTTCCTCATCCCAATCCGGACATTTCCTGAAAATTTCATCAAAATCAATCATCCATAACTTTTTGATTTATGTTGCTAACAGAGAAACAAACAAACAAACAAACAGATGCCAGCAATAACATAATTTATTGGTGGAGGTAATTGCTGCTTAGCAAAGCATTAAACTTCTAACTGTTTAATTGTTTTTTTCAATTCCAATGAAATTCACACATCATTAGACACATATCTAGTAAGAATACTTCTAACAGAAGTTTTGTTTCTTTGCGGTTAGAAAAATAGATATCTTAAAGTCTCTGTTGGTGGTCTGGTGACAACATGATGATGTGTGCTAATGGCTGCTGCTACCTCCTCTACCATGTGCCTCCCTGTGCACCAGGCTGCTAGAAAAATAGTAGACAAGTGGGTTGAGGCAGCAGTTGGAGCTAGCTAGTGAAAGCACCACAGGGTGCACCACCCTGGTCACCCTAGCCAGGCCACAGTGTGGCACCAGTCCAACATGTGTGAGAGTGTAGCCCAGGAGATTGATGTGATAGGGGACGTAGCAGAGCAAGAAGACGCCCAAAACACAGTAAATAAGTTTGAGCGTGTGTTGGCGGCTGCAGCTCTTGCCTCGTTTGTGATGTCTGGGTTGTCGGAGCACGCTCAGCACTCTGCAGTAGCTGTAAAGAAGAACCAACGTTGTTATCAGAAATGACCAAAACACCAAGCCCAGGGCAACCAGGATGACGATGCGGTGGTGGTGAGAGGAGGGGTCCAGCAGGCAGGGCTGTTTTTCATGAGCGTCTGCAGAGTGCAGCAGAGCCAAACACACACTGAACCCGAGCACCAGACACCAGACGCCTGCACTCAGCAGCTGTGCAACACGCTGTCTGCGGTGCATGGACGCCAGTGGGTGCACCACAGCCAAGTATCTGTCCACAGCAATGCACACCAGAAAGAAGATGCCTCCGTATAAGCTGATGTATTTGAGGATGAAGGTGAGGTGACAGTAAGCCACCGTGGGAGACCAGCTCGACGGACCTTTGGCCTTCTGGTTGTAGAAGTAGATTCTAAGAGGCAGAGAGATTACAAAACACATGTCGGCCGTTGACAGGCTGATCATGTAAATGGCAGTGCTGTTCATGGTGCAGGGAGACTGACACAGTCTGCGCAGAACCAGGCTGTTCGTGACTACGCCCAGCAGGAAGATTGCGCTGTACGACACTTGGTAGAAGGTGAAGCGGTAGCTGGTGTCCACTGTGCAGTTTGCCAGAAGTGAGAGAGGCTCCATTGTTTCATCTGTTGTATTCAAAAGCTTCATGTTTAGATATTGTGCCCCGACACTTCTATCACTGTCTTTTTCTCATATCCCGAGGACTGCAGGCCTTCTGAGGTTAGCTGAAGATGTTCAGAAGCTATTAGCAGAAGTAAACCTGTGGAAATTAAAGATGTAGTAAAGTGAAGTGTTATTTTTTTTATTGTATGTAAATATGCTAAGGAGACACCAATACACTGCATTGGCTAACAGTGAAATAAACATTTGATATGTCAGAGTAATTTGGCAGTAAAGTTTAACTGCCAATTTCTGCTCCAATAAAACAAGCAAACATTTGGTTTGTAGGCAGAGTGGGGAAAAACAAAGATCTCCCCCCGTACTGTCACCCATAAGTACATACCATATACATGTAATTTTTGATAGGGATGGGAAAAGATTTCATTTGAATTTTTGGAGGCTGTAATTTGTTTTGCATTAACAGATATGTGTATGGAGACTTACCATCAGAATTACAGAGGTCTGTTTGGAGCATTACTTACATCTGCAGTTTGGTGCTAAACATTATAAATAAATAATTTTTGCATGATTCAGCAGAAACTTGGGTTGCTGGATAATTCATAACTATCAAAACACAATGTGATTATTGTTTTATGATCAATGACAAGTTACAAACTTACTGTCTCCAAATTAAAATCAAGTTTACTTTTGTTAAACTAAGCCTTTTTTATAGCAACTTTTTAGCAATCTTACATTTTGTCACTTGTAGTTCAGATACGAAATCTGCAGCTCTGGCATTGATATGAATGCATTCTCGAAGAATTTATGTACATAAGTGCATCAGTCAAAACCCAACGTCTTCTTGTTCTTAACTGCAAAAGCCAGTCAAACCTTGAAATATTAAAATAAAAAATATAATGGCTGGTCTTTGTATTTTGATTTTTCTTATTTATAAAAGTTGCATTAAAAAAAAACTCTGACAAATATTTAATTGAAATATCCATTCTCAGAAATCCTTTTGACATAAACATTATCACACATTATACTTTTACTAAACATGTAAGAAAAACTGGTAAAATACAGAAAACATGACAGAAACACTCACCAGGATCAGGATGTCATCGAGGAGTGGTGGTGTGATGAAGTTATTTGTCCAGCCAGCTGGTCTTCAGGAGCAGGATCCAGTCTTAAGATGCTCTTACAGATCACGCCTACTCTGACACACAGATGGAATTTTCTCTGTCACTCCATCCCCTTCTTTCTACTTATTTTGTGGTCTTCACACACTTTTTCTAATCCTTATTTAAATGAATTCAGTTAAAGGTATATAAAATGCTCATTACTTTTTTGGGATGTGTAATGACTCATTATCTTTCTTATACATTTAATTAAACAGAATTGTATCACCAACATGGAGATGTTGGCTGTTTCATGACCTGATAAGACGTTTATGGCTGTCTGTTCTAAACTCTGAAAGTGATTGGAGTTAATAGTTAACTCTGTTTGCCAGCGCACTGGGGAATACCAGCAATGCATCGCTGCAGCATGTCAAAATTCTATCCTGTGTATCTGTTATTGAAGCTGCTGTACAGGTGCCCTCCAGGAAGAGCGACACAAAAGCGTTTTCAGTCTGTGTTAGGAGCCCAAGAAAAACTCTACATAAAATCATATTGGTCATTTTTCTGATGTCATGACAAAACCTTCAGGATAAGTCGTGATGTACAGAGAATGTCATTTGCAATAAGAAAGTTGCGTTTGGAATCTGGATAGAAAGGTATTTCCTCATTAAGTAATAATCATTTAATTGTGTACTACACTTTCAGAATGAACTGAACAGAGACAGCTTTGAGTTCATTTAATTTTTGCCTCAAATAAGTAAAAATAAAGCTAATGGGGCTAACTTGGACTTAGCTGTGCACTTCTTAAAAAGGTCATATCATGGTTTTTCCTTCCTTTTTTATACATCCCTTTACAGTGTTTGACATGTCTCCTTCAACACCTCAATAAACAAAAGAAAAAGTTACAGCACGAAGGCTGCTCCTTCTCTCCCTTTATGGCAGCAGCTGCCTAAAACACTTGTTTGCCTGAACATTAGCGATGGTAAACACTGTAGCAGTCATCAAAAATGAACATATGAACCTGATTAAAGGCCAGTAGGAGCTCTTTAAGACCTGTCAGACAATCAGAATGAAAGATATGTTATCTACAATCTATAGTTAATTTTCCCTTAACTGCGATACAGAAGAATGCCCTTTTTTCTAAGTATATTGTAAATGGTTGTCCCTATATCAGAATTGAAAACATTTAACTAATTCTCTTAAAAGTCAGATTTTGATTTCTGTTTCATGTCAAAGCAACTGAAAGAGAAGCCTGTGATATTTTTTTAAATGGTCAGGCATACTGAATTATTTCACACTGTCTTAATGGAGCAAAAACATGGGCAACAGTTCTGTAATGCTAAATGGCCTAACCTCCTACCATTCTTTTTGAATGGGAACCCACCACCCAAATGCAACCTCCCACCAGTCCAAGAGAAAGGCACCCATAATATATAATCTGGGAGAGAAGGAGCATTTTTTATATTGTGTAGATGTGTTGGAAAACACTCGCTCATTCACAGTTTAGCTTTTTTTTAATTAATTGTTGTGCAAAAAAGACAGTTAGCTCGTGCAGTTGCTAAGAGGCGCATGGAAGAGAAACTTTTGTTTTGGTTGATGTGATGTCAGAAGTGTCAGTATCATTTAATTTTCATTTCTAGAGTAAGTAAATAAAGCAGGAAAGATGATTCAAACAATCTAAATTGATTATCTGGTGGTAATAAGCCTATTGTTTTTGGTCGTTCTGTAAACAATCCTTTTACAAACAATTAGGCCTGATATCATTCTCACTTCAGCACAAAACCAAACAGGTTACTGACAGCTTAGCGGTTATTTCGATGTGTCCTGGTTGTGGTCGTGCGTACCATGTACTGTTGTCTTTGAGGCAAGCAGCATATGTTTGAGTCTTTCCTGTGGCTCCTTCTGTCCACTGTCCTTCCTAAGTAAGGCATAAACCCTTTAAAATAAATCTTCAAAAAACAAATAAACTGTATTTAACCACGAAAGCCCCATGAAGCTTAAGAATCTCATCTGTAGAAATCATAGCCTGTATCAGTTCAAATGATGTTGGCCCAAGTGCCATTGAAAATACACTCAATAATACAAACTCAAAATAAACATTTGCTTTATTTGTTAGAAAGACAACTCAAGAAGTACTCAATGGATTTGAGGAAGATTTCAGGGAACGTTAACAGAAGGGAGAAGTTACTAGATTTTTGTGGTGACCCAAAAATAGATGTGATCCAGGAATTGTATGAAAGGTTTTTTAACATTGTGAAAAAGTTGATTTTTCAAAAAGTTCATAGCCTGTCTTGATGACATTTTTTGGAATGTTGGTCATGGCACAAGGGAAAAGTTCCTTGATTTTGTTGTTGATCTGAATCTGATCGTGGATCCAGGATTTCTTTGAAGGATCTGTAAAAAGTGAGCAAAAGTTTTATTTTTGCTAATTACTTGGCTTACAGTATTGGCATTGCCTTGAAAGAAGTTTGTGTTCTTGGAGCACTTCTCATTTAATGATAGTATTTGGAATCATGTTGATGTATATTTGAAACAAAGCCTTGAGAAGTAGCTGCTTTATGACTGTGGTCATACTTGCATGATATTGAATTAGTTAAAGCCCAATGTGGAAAACCTTTGTTGTCCGGTAAGCTGGAGGTTTTGGTCTCTGTTTGTTGTGTTTTGCGAGTCTCAAATTAGAACTGCAGTAACCTCCACTGTGCTCTATTTTGTAAATGTGCTTTTCTCTCTAAAGGCGTGTCGTCACTCGCCTGCTTTGGTTTCACAATCCTCCACATCAGTGTATCAGTTGTGATGAGTCCACCCATATCTGTAAAGACCCCCGGGCCATGCCTCTTAACAGGAATGCAGAAGTGCTCCGTCTTGCAGCTCGTAGCATTTACAAGAAGGATCAAATATTTCACAAGCATTCCTAAAGAAGCACAGTGTATTTTCAGTCTTAGTCCTGCTTTACTGATAAAACAAACATATTATTTGTCAGATTTGTGACATAATGAAGTCTGAAACCTAAAACTAAACCTAAAAACAAACCTAAAACTTGCTGTACGTCATATTTTTTCAGGACTTGCAAAATAATATCTCTAATTTGTCAATCTACATGTTTTCATGTGTTTGTTAAACTTGCTATTTACTTTAATTGAGTAGAGCTGGTTTGTCATTTAGCCATGATACAAAACTCTCAAGCATTTTTACCTGGAACCTTCGTTTAAAAAACATTAAACCTGTTGTACATGGATGGCATTTGCCAACCACAGTAACCGTGTTGTTTGTACCAGTATGACTAATCAGTCTAAGCAGTTACATGGCTGCACTCTGAGACACAAATGCAGGATTCTTGCAGACTTAAAATGCCTTTTGAAAGTCTTGAATGTGTTTTAAGACCATAAAAGTCTTAAAAAGTCTTATTTTTTTCTCATCAAAGGTCTTAAAATGTTGATGGCATTTTCCATTCAACTGTCTTTAGTATATTATTTATCTGATCATGCTCACATTTCAATAAATATTTTAAATATTCTTTATTCTACAGCAAAGAATGGGCTATAAATAGTAATTATCTGTTTTTGAAAAATGTTACGAACTGTAAGATTACATAATCCCAATTCAATGGTTTCCTGAAATTTTCCCGCCCTTGCCCCTTTCCAGTAATCACTAGACTAATACAGATATCTCTTTATCAAACTGGAGCAGAAATTATCTTGTTTAATTAAATAAAGGTACCCAGAATTTAGTCAGTACAAAAGGTAGGTTGTGTTTCTTAGGTAATGTAGATTTCAAGGCTCTTTAACTCAACAGAAATGTTATTTAAGAGTTGTGAAAGGAGCTCATGCTGTTTCTTTTGTTTTGTAGAATTTAGAAGCTGAGTATGAAAAGTTCAACATTTAAATTTTGTTGATTTAGTAAAATAATTTAAAACATGTCTTGACAGTAAGTAAACATACGTATGATGCTAAATTACTGAAAAAAAAGCTACTGAGTATAATTTAATAATGACATACTGACAAAAATGCATTTTGATGGCATTTGAAAAAATAAAACATTTCTTATATGTCCTCATGTAAAAGCTATGTTGTCTTTCAAAGTCTTAATTCTGGAATTTAAAAATATGTGTGAATCCTGTAAATGGGTCTTTTCTTGCTATTAATGACTTTTCTGTCCCCCAGGATGTAATTCATAGCATCTCACTTAAGGCAACATAATTTTCCATCTCAAAATACAAGAATGAGTCAACTAAACAGTTTAATAACTTCTGAGGTTAAATGAATCCATTCATCACTACTTATGTTGTCATACCAATGTTTTTCAAATGACCAGAGTTACTAATTACCAAGGATATAATATTTTCATATGACCTTTTTTTGGCAGTATTTTCTCTGCTGTTTGATCGTGGGAAAATGCCGCCCATCTCATTTCCACAGAGCATCTTCTTTGTCTCTTTGACAGCTTTCTCTCATGGAAAAACAGACATTTTTACAGTTTTCACACCTGCCATTTAAATAAAAGAAGTCTTTCCAAATACTTTTTTCTACAACAGCTTTGTCACAGACAGTAAACAACAAGTAAGATGTGCTCAAGTTTTTCTGTTCAAAGTTACTGTACTTCATAAGCTGTTCAGCTGCTGGTTTTATTCATACATTTATGGATTTTATGCATAAAAGTTTCACGCCATTCCTTAAAAGTAAGTGAAATAAATGTTACCAGTAATTTTTGTTATGAATTTAAGTCTAAGGATGATGATAACTGAAAAGCGAGCCTGCATTCCCCTTTATGCACATATCTGTGTAATTAGGAATTAATTAAAAACACATTTAATTAGAATAAGCATAGTCATACAAATTGATTAGTGGAAACAAAATGTTTTTTCCCATGGTTTCCTGTTTCACTGAAATTATGTTCCCCAGTTGGTTTTTGGTTTTTGATTCAGTTACCATCTTTAAAAAAACCACATTTCCTGTGATTAAACATGCAGAGTTAACACTATTGAGTCAGAAATTCTGAGAAACCAAGTCTGGGAAGAGCCAACTTTATGCCCAATTTTTTTAAAAGAGTTTTAAGCTGTTAGTCCCTGTTAGGGTTCATTTTGATAGAATTACAGTGTTTTAAACAGAAATCATTTAATGTTTAATTTTTGTATCATACTATTGTATATCTGTGTAAACCTGCTTCAGTCTGTTCGAGAAACCAACAGTTCATTTGGGTTAAAAGAATTCCCTCTGTAAAAAGGTGTCACTTTAGTGTCAGTGCATGTTTATGATTATAAAGAAAATGAACGAGCTGGAACTTTACAGTTTATGTTTCTGGTATCTAAATATGTTATCAATGTTATTTAACTGCAGAAACTTACAAAAGGCATTCAGTATTTTTTCTAAGTTTAGGACACTTCTAGTTACCAAAAACCAGGCCTAATCCTGTTTCTATGGATCAGTTAAACCTTGCTCATGTCAGATATTTCCCAACAACCAGAGATATTAAACATTTTATTAGCAATCAGTTCAAGAGATAAAAGCATCATAGAGCCTGCTGCCTACGAAGTGCTATAAACCTAAGTGAGGCCGCAGTGATTCAGAGATTAAACAGCACAAAAAGATTTTAATACTGGACGAGCATTGTGATGATAGAACATAAAAATCTTACTTTTCTGCAGCACCACAGGTGTTAAAGCCACACTTTTTCACTTTGTACAGAGTGAAGACTTAACAACTTAGAAACACATTGTTTATCCAAACGTCTTATCCACCACGTGCTCCAGTCTTTAATGACTGAAGGGCTTGGTGTCTTTAGTCCTCGTCTAAAGTCTGTTTAGTCCAGGGCAAGAGCGTGTCCTTAGTAACCACCTTGTTTGTGAAGTGTTATGATCTTTAAGGCCACTCTGCTTCCACCTCTGATACAAATCAAGTTTTGCCAGCAATACTCTCTGAATTATCAATCACATTACATAACAGAGTCACTACCAACAGTTGAGTCATTGTCAAGAATTTTGGTTCTCAGAGTCCTCAGCGTCAGGTTTGTTGGCGTAGAGTTTGGACTGCTTTGCGAGCTGTCCATCTGCAGCCTGTCAAGCAGCCGGTTGCCGTTGTACCACACTGTGGTCTTGCGTCTTATGGAGCTCTGAATGGCCTCTGATGTGAAGTAGTACACAACAGGATCAAAACAGCAGTTTGTCACTGCTATGCACAACGCAATGGGGTAGATTGTTCTGACCACATGCTCGGCGTCACATCCCTTCAGAATATTAGAGCGGACAAGGGCATAGAACATGAGGTTGATATTGTAGGGGATGAAACAGAAGCAGAAGATGAGCAGATGAACTACGATCATCCTCAGGACTTTGGCTTTGTTGAGGTTTCCCCCCCGGCTGATGGTTTGAGGTTTCTTTAGAGTCCGCAGCACCATGATGGAGCAGAAGACGTTGAGTATCAGAGGGATGATGAAGCCAACAGTCTCGATAAACACCACCACCTTGGACAGCTCTGCCTTCCACTGCTTTTTGGAGTAGTTTTCAAAGCAGTAGTGTGTGGAGGAGGAGTTGACATTTTTAAGTGAGGAGGTCTCCAAAAGGAACCCCGTGGGTATACTTCCCGACAGAACCAACACCCACACCGTGCAGCAGGCCAGTTTGGCGTTCCTCTTTGTGCGAATCGTCTGCGACCTGAATGGGTGCACGATGGCCAGAAAACGGTCGACACTGATGCACGTGAGGAAGAGGATGCTCCCATACATGTTGGTGTAGAAGAGCGCCACAGAGATCTTGCAGAGCACGCTCCCAAACATCCACTCGCGCTTTACAAAGTAAGCAATCCGAAATGGCAAGCTGAGGACAAAGAGAGAGTCTGAAACGACGAGGTTCATCATGTACGTCGTGGTCTCGTTTCGCAGCTTCAGCGTACAGGCAAAAATGTACACGGCCACCATGTTGAAGACAAGTCCGACCACGAACACCACACTGAAGACAGAGCTGTACAGAGGGTACTTAAACTCATCACTCTTGTTGCAGTGCATATGGTTTTGATTGATGCCCATAAGACTCATCTGCGGAGTGCTATTATACATGTTTAGACCCAGCTGAAAAGTTTCTGAAATTGGAAGAATTGAAAGTTCTCTTCAGGTGTTCACCAGTCTCTCAAATTCTTGAGTTCAGTTAGCCAAACCAGCCATGTGCTACAAGCAGAGGACTTTTACATTTCCTCTGGTGATGGTGAGCAGTCCTGAAACCATGTCAAACACTCCTCTAATGGGATATACCAACAAGTGACAGCACGAAAGGAATCCACAAATACCTGTGTTGTAATCCAAGCTCCTTCACTCCAAAATTTATGTGAGTAAAAATGTCCCACAGGTTAAATAATCCACACTTGAAGGAACTGCTCAGTCTCTTCCTTTTAAACGTTTATCCCTTAAGTCGAAGAGTCCTGTGGCTCCCTTAAATTCTGGTTCAGCTTTGACTCCCTTTTGCTCTCCTGTCTGTTCCTGCAGCAGCCCTGAGGGGGGCACGGCTCTGCTCTCTTGTAACCTCTGAGCAGGTTTGAAGTCAGACGCTCCACCAGAAAGACTCGCGTGGACTGTTGAGACAGACGAGGGAGGAGCCTCTGTCAGGGGCAAAGTCCTCCCCCTCCTGCTTTTGTTTTCATGTTACTGAATTTTGAATAATGTTGAATTGGAAATTAATGTTGTTCATATTTTTTTGATGTATCTTATTGTAATTTACAAATTTGTACAAAGGGCTATTCCTCTGCTTTATATACATATTAAGAACAGTCTCCCAAAAAAGCAGAACTCTTTGTCTTCAGGAAGCTGAATTGTCTGGTTTTTAATACATTACAAGGCACTAGCTTTGTACTAGCTTGTAGTGAACAGAGAATTTCGATCCCCTTCTTAATGAAGCGCTGCAGATGGTATTGGTAATGTGGCCTTGGATACTGTTACAACAGTTTAATACCAAGTGGACTTTTGAAACATGTGCAGCATCAGCAGGGTGTGGCTCGCGTGTCATGAAGAATGTTTTCCCAGCGAGTCTGTACCTGCAGTTACTGTGTAAATCACAGACAGCTAAACCACTCCCACTTCCCTGTGTGATCTCATAGATGACTTCCCCTTTGTTTCAATGTTTGCATGTTGAACACCATGTGCGCCGCCACTCTGAGTCTTAGCTCAATGCTGTCTGACAGGAGCAGAGGATGAATATGTGGGTGCAGCCATGAGTTATTGCCCTATCAGCATCTTAATGCTTTGTATTTTTTACACACTATGATTATTTAGTCTTTGTCAAAGGACTCTTCATTCATGTCTATTTCAAGCCGGTTAGGATACTCCAGGGTGTGCCCTCTGGTCAACAGAAAATCAGGAACAGATGTCTCATCAGTCTGTAGTTGCACATTGAACCCTTGGATTATCACAAAGAAATTTGGCATGTATTACTTGATTGTAAATGTCTTCCTGATTACAAAGCTGTTTATCTATTGTCTGAATGATTATTTAGTAGGTAGGGCTGTAAGATATGAGCCCAATTAATGCAACTGATGTTGAGACCACATATAAACATGTTAACGCATTGGGGTGCTGGTTTGGCGTAGTGGTTAGCACCCCATGTACATGCTTCTGCCGGTCCATGTTCGAATCCCGCCTGTGACCAGTTTGCAGAGTGTCTTCCCCTGCTCTCTCTCCTCCTTTCACAAGCCTATCCACTGTCTCTCTCCTATCAATAAAGGCACAAAAATGGCCCAAAAAATATACATTTAAAAACATGTTAACGCATTGATTCAACGAAACCAGCATAACCTGCATTTATCAGACTACAAGGCCCTTAACTCTTCGGCATACTTAAAGCCATAAACAAGCAGAAAACAGAAATATCATGAGAAAGTGTTTCTCCTTTGTTTATCAGTTAGGGTTTGTGGCCTGCCAGCACATTGATCCATTGTGTAGCCACCCTTTTTGTCATCAAGTTGGAGGCAAGGCACACTGTGGACAAATCCCCAGCCACTCACATGGCCAACACACAGAGACACACAGGGGGTGTATGTTGTCAAGACTTTGGCATATCATGATACGGGTGCAACAGTACAATATATGAGTATGGTATAGAGGAGACAATAAGGAGGAAGATATTCCACACATTGTTCCAGGGTTATATATTATATTTGCTTTTTGATCCGATTTATTTTGGATCCACCATTAGTTACAGCAAACATGCAGTAGCTATTCTTCCTGGGGTCAATGTATCACATTATCAACAAAAAATTTCATCTTTTTTAGCATGACTTACATACTCTGCACTCACAGCATTCATACAATCCTCTCATACCATAGCTCTACTATTCACTTCTTGATTGTAAAAAGTAAACCAATGCATAAAAATTAAGAAAAAAAGGAGAGACAGACCACAGAACTCTCCTTACCTCTTGTGATTACCAGAAAAAATCACATTACTAGGGAGAAGCACTTACCATTATTTTTCAGGTAACCCATATGTTAACAAATACATCTTTAAATTCTTGTTGAAGAAAACTTCTTTTACTGTCTGAGATTAAAAAGCTTGGTAATAAATTCTATGCCACCGTTGTTCTGTAGTGAATCGTATCTTTTATCACATTTGTCCTGCCCGGACGTCATATATTGTATGCATAAAAAACAGTTTTTATTCAGTGTTAGTCATATAATATATTAAGCATGGTCCTAACAGTATAGCTACATTTTTGTTTGTTACAGTTACAGAAATAATAACAGTAAATGTAAAGGAGAGACAGAATGGGCTGACTGTCAGCTGCTAGAGGCTCACTGACAATATAAAACAAAGGGCCTCAACTTATTTAAAATTTTAACCAGTAAAACAGCATTATTGAGATAGTTTATATCTAATTTTTATTCCTGCTTTTTTTTAAATGTATATTTATATTTTATTTATATTTATGTATATTTATTTATAGTTTAATTTTGATCTGTTTTTGTCTTTTTATATATCTTTTTATCTGTAATTATGAACTAAAACTAATCTACTGATCTTTAATTTCCCTGAGGGAGTTTTCCCAAAGGGATTAATAAAGTACTTTCTAATTTAATCTACTGCAGTATTGTGGCAAAAATATTGCAAAATATTGGTATATCAACATTTTCTAAAATCCCCAAAACATTAAATCTTGCCTAAGAGCAATTTGGAGTCTCCACTTAACCTAGCAGGCATGTTTCTGGTCTGCGGGAGGAAACAGTGTACCCAAAGAAAACCCACACATGCACATGGAGAACATGTAAATCCAAGTCTGACCAGCAGAGTTCCCACTCATCCTGGAAATCCTGGAAAACCTGGAAAATGATTGGCCAATTTTCCAGTCATGGAAAACATATGGAAAACGAGGAAAACAGTAAAATGTCCTGGAAAATCTTGAATTGTCCTGGAAAATGATTTAGCTTCCTTCTTCCTTGTTAGTGAAGAAAAATCTAACATAGGAAATGAAGTCAAAATGTAGAATAACACGTTAAAACTCAAAACAATGTTGACAAAAAATAAATCAACAAAGTATGCTCATTAAAAAACAAAGTAAATAAAGATAAAACTGTAAGTATAAAGTTGTAACAGTAAGACACTACATAAAAGCCAGACTATAAAGATAGCTAGCAGACATGTTCATTCTTGATAGTTAGAAATAAATAAATTTTAAGTTCATTATGATTCAGTGGAGCTACCTAGAGGTATTGGTCATCAACTTTTTTAAATTTTTAATCAATGTCTAGATTAACCTGAGAATTGCTCAAACCACACCAATATTGTAACGGGGGAAAATGTCCTGGAATAGTCCTGGAAAAGTTATGGAAAATTATTTCTAGAAAAGAGTGGGAACCCTGACCAGGGAGTCAATCCAGCAACCCTCAAGCATCCAGGTGACAGCACTATCTACCCCCATAGCAAGACTGTTGGAACTGAACTGTCTGTCTCTGAGCCTATGATTGTCCCCGTAAATGTCAGATAGTCTCATCTGGTTGGTTTTGTTTTTCTCATGGGAAGTGAAACCATTATGTTTATAAGAGTTGTTTGGATGTATTCATTTCTTTACAGTGCAAAGTTAGAATTATTTTTGTCATTAAAGTGTAAAGACAACCGTGGCATGTTTGTGTCTCTGCAGGGCTCGCCTCTGTTTGAGCTGCTGAAACAGGAGCATGAGGGTGGAGCAGCAGAGCAGGTGGAGACTCCCGCGAGCTTCAGTCAACCACTGCAGCATAACCACACTGCAGCTGACCTGTGAGTCTAATTTCACACAACCCATCATCTGTCTGTCTTTCAAGAGCATTGCACGCAGAGCAACCATTATAACCATCATGCAAAAACACTATGAGTCATAAAAGACGGCTTCATTGTATAGGAATGAAAGAGACATCTGTGAATTTCCATGACTAAAACTATCCATGAGCCTTTTATCTGTAGTTTTAACCTCTCTTTTTACCCTTATGTTAAATGGTGAGGTAAAGGTCTTAAATGTTTTAGATATGGGCTGATCATGAAAATTAGTCTCACAGATACTGATGCCATTACCAGTGATGCTTTTACTATTCTCCCACACTACCAATATTTTCTCCTGCGCTTATTCATGAAAACAGATCAATTTGTCCAACAGGTCATTTTCTGCCCAATTAGAAATGTCTCTGAATCAGCAGTTAAGTTGTGTTTTATAAAATTAAATGTTACAACACAACAACAAAAAAACAAACATCCGAAACGGATATCAGCTAATAACGCGTTAATTTGCTGATAATTGTTTTAAAAATGCCAAACGGACATGGTGTTTGACTTTTTTAGCCGTATTAATCCAGTGCTATTTTGTATTTAAGTTAAAGTAGAAGGGCAGCAGCTGGATTCTACTTGCCTTAGCATCCTTCTGCTGATACTATAATAGGAAAAAAGGACACCACAGCTAATTTGAACAGCTCATTTCACTTAAAAGAAAATAGTTTAAAGCTCAGTGAATAAGTCAGCGATTTTAAATACCTCATAATATCAAAACATTGCACTTGTGTTCTGTACACAAGCTGTTTCACCTAATTTTGGTCTGTGGCAAGTTCTTTTTATAGGTAAGCTTGCATTATCCACAGGAAGTGAACTTTGCGTTAATCTGTACAGGCAGTAAAATACTCTTGGCTCCACACAATATTAGATAAAAATTATGAGCATAACAAAGAACAGAGTCTTCGGGAAATGCATTAACTTGATTGTTGAAATTTATGGGGTTAATTACACAAAGAAAGCAACTAATGAACACAAGCACGTTAGCACTTGGCACTTTTTCTAGCACTTAAGTTGTCAAATGTCTCTGTATGTCACTATGTTGGCACTGTAATGTATTTTCTGTTTTTAGCTCTAGTTTAGTAGTCAATTCCTGTTTTTCTTTAGGTGATTGCCTTTTTTGTTGTACTGTTTTTGTCGTTATATTTTTTGTCATCTCTCTGCCCTGTGAAGCAACAATGTAGCACAATGCCCAAGACAAATTTCCCTTGCAGGACAATAAAGTTCACCTTGACCTTGACCTTAAACTACAAAAGTGTAAACGCATTTGCCTAAAACCAGGCATCACTGATGCATGTTTCTGCCAGTCCGGGTTAGAATCCAGCCTGTGGCCTGTCAGCAGAGTGTCTTTCTGACTCTTTCTCTTTCTCAGCAAAGGTCTAAGAATGCCCCAAAAAGTCTTTAACAAATTAATTACTTTTGTGTTAAATTGGCTGCTCACATTGCCAAACAGACTTAAAATTAAGTTGAAATGTAAGATAACTACATAACTAACCATAAGATAAAACTGTGATTATAAGAGATGATCTAAAGAATTTCAGCCATCAGTCACAGTTTTAATATCTTATTCTATGATTTTCTGGTCATTAATTGGTGCAAGAATGAGTCCAAAAATGGAGAAATGATTTTGCATTTAGCACTTTCTGGTTCTGAAGTTCAAAAGTTTTTGGGATATTAATACTACTTTAATAAAGTGTTATTGTTTTTTAAGGACAGTTTCTAACAAACAGCTAATAAGGACTACAAAAACAATGGTTATTCATACGTCTTAGATGAAGTTTGACTTCATCAGGTCATTCAGTGCTTCCAAGTTTAACTTTCTTGTTGTAGTTCAGAATTAGCTTACTAATGGTTTTTTTGCCCTCAGGCCAGTACATTGAAGCTTAAAAAGTCAAGAAAACTTGGTTTGTTGGTCAAGATAACCACAACAATGGACCTTTTTATTTTTACCATCAGTGATTCATCAACACAGTGAAGGCCCATAAGCCTCCAGTCAGAAGAACCACTGTGATGCTAACTTCAGAGCTGGCCTCAAAAAACATGTCATCCCTGCACCCCTCTGTTGTCTGATTAATGTTGTCCTTCTTCTTTGCAGATATCTGTCCCCAATGCGCCCAGGCCATCGTGTCCTTCCTCCAGAATCTCCAGCTCCCCCCAGCTCTCAGGTGTCGTCTCAGCCTGCGGGCCAGACGCCAAGACTCCCAAAGTCCAACTCGCTCAGCCTCTTCTACAAAAAACGTACTATCATGCTCTCACACTTTGTTCATTTATAACAAAACGTGGAAAAAGACATCGGATTCACTTCTGTGTAGAGCTGTTGACCTTAATACATGAGTAACAACAAGATAAACGCCCAAAGTAAACACATCAAATGTTAATTGTGTTAATTGCAATAGGTGTGTTGTTTTGATGCGCAGTAGTTAAGCTACTGTTGACATGACTGAAACTACAGGTACTTGCAGGTTAATGTCATAATTAAGGGTGTCCTGACAAATCTTTTCACCTTCGATACGATACGGATATTGCAGCCTGGAATATAGAGCTATACCGATATCGATCTGATACAACATCAGCAGGAATCATTCAGACTTTTATTACTTATTTTGTTGTATGGACTGTAAGAAAAGGCTTGATCAAGTGAGATTACTCAAACAAAGAACAGTAGTCAGCAATAGTAGGCATGAGAAAAACTGACCGATTTGTTATGAACCAATGGGTTCAATAATTTTTAACCGTAAGCATAAGGATATAGTACAATTAAATAAAATAAATGAAAAATAAATCAGAAGACTCTAAAAAGTAACTTAAAAAATCCAGTAAAACCAGAAGATATATTTTTAAAAGCCACTGTGCTTAACTTGAACATAGGCATATTCTACTACTAAATTAATAAATAAAAAATAAATTAGGATGGACGGCTTGTATCGGAGTGCTTATATAGAATATTTTAGATGCAGGCCAATATAATCCAATTTTTTTTTTTTTTTTTTGCTGATATCCAATATCAATATCAGATCGGGACACCCCAGTCATAATTTAACAATAACCTGAGATTTTTTTTTTTTAAATCATACTGCAGATCCCTTTTTGTAAAATGACATGATACAGAAATCCATGCATTTAACATCAGTTCAAGCATCAGTGGATCTGAAATGACTCAAATAATGAGAGGAGTAAGTTCTTTGTAGGAGCTTAAAATTAGTTTTTTGATAAAAGCCAAGATGATCTGTCTGCTTTTCTTGTTTCTCCAAATGTTTGCCTTTCCATTGAACTGTTTGTGGTTTATTTGCAGTGTACCGCCTGGCCTACTTAAGGCTGAAGATGCTCTGCTCGTACCTGCTGTCCTCCCACCCTGAGCTGGAGCCTATCATATGGACTCTGTTCCAGCACACGCTGCAGTATGAACACGAGCTGATGAGAGACCGCCACCTCGACCAGGTTACTAAACAAAACCGCTGCTCATTTTTTTCTCTTACAATCTCCCATCAACTTTCTTTTTTTAAGCTGCCTCTGTACTGCTCTTACAGCTGATGATGTCTGCCATGTACGCCATATGTAAAGTGAAGAGTGTTGATCTGCGCTTCAAAACCATCGTCACAGCGTATAAGAACATGCCCAACACCAACCAGGAGGTGATGCTGTTTAATACTGATTTGTCTTTCATTTAGGATGCTGTATTCCATAGTAACTCGTACATTTTAATTACAAACTAAATGATTGTGAATTACTAACAGTCTTTGTGTTCTCTTCATGCAGACCTTTAAGCATGTGTTGATCTCTGAAGGCCACTACGACTCCATCATCGTCTTCTACAACCAAGTATTCATGCAGAAGCTGAAAACTAACATCCTGCAGTACGCCTCCACCAGGGTGAGACACCTCCCTGTGAACCGTTTGATTTTAGCAGCTTCATAGACCAGAGAAAAAGTGAACTTCAGTTTTTTTATGTGGCTAAAATCTTCATTACAGAAATTGAATTGCGTTGGTTTGGACATCCAGGCTGTTGTGCGGGAGTGCCTGTTTTTTTATATTCCTTTTACAGGCACTTGAAGCAAATAATACAGGAAAAGCAAGAAGTTATTCAGAAGTAAAAGGCATTTGATCTTATTCCCAGCTTTTAAACCAAAAATGCACTATCCTCATTCTATTTCATGACATAGATTTGAAAATTGTATTAATTACATAATAATTTCAAGACAAAGTGCTTCCTAAACCCTGGCAGCTTACAGCTTTTCTATTTAATGTTGAGGAAAAAATCACCTACATTAAAATGTAGTTCAAGTTTTAATTTTCATTAAGCAACATTTAAAGATATCATGATGACATGTTTAGTAAACCTAATGATCATTTTTTCTCTGCTGACATAGAACACAACAGTGTAATTCTTTATCTGCTTACCAACCCACTTACCAGTTACTCCTGCCAATTTCAACATGGATTTCAAACAGTGGATTTATACTTTTACCTATGGGACTCAGAACAAAGTTTGGTTATGGTTTCAAAGGCTGAGTTTTGCTGATGAGAAGATTTTTTTTTCCGTCAACAGCAGCCAGTGTTACAAGTCTGTAGAGCTGGCAGAACCTTTTATTTTAAGCTGACAGTCAATCAATCAATCAATCAGTTTTTATTTATATCACGCCATTTATAACTGTTTTCTCAAGACACTTAACAATAGAGCAGTCTAAGCCATACTCTTCATTTCATACATTTGTGCATATATACATATATAAACTAGACAAGTATACATACACAGTGTAGACATCCAGACACAATATGAATCCACCATGAACACAGCACTGGGCCAACCTACAGTGCAGTATACCTTTAGGACATATGTGTCAAACTCAGGGGCCGTTTACATGGAAACTCCTGACTTGAAGACGCAAAGATTCTTCCTTTCCGTTTTAGAATTCTTCTGCGTTTAGATGACAACGCTCGGAGAGGAGTTAATCCCCTGTAAATCCGCTGTAGTGTGCATGCTGGTTCAGTAGATGGCGGTGTAGGTCTGCAGAGAGGCAGCGCTGCTACAACACACGAACGAAGAAGAAAAACTTTCACAAACAACATTGGCAAATAGATGCACAGAGAAGCAGGAGTTTATTTTTTGGACAACAAATCAGTTCGGACAACAAATCTGTCTGGATAGTTTTTTCTGGATAACAAACTGAGCACGGTAAGACGCTCACACGTTACTCGGCGGACGGAGGAAGCTGCTGTTGTTCCTGGTATGCGCGCGCAGCCTCCATGTGAAAGAGTACTGCGCATGCGGTGACGTCAGCGTTTCCCCCTGAAACGCTCTGCTCTGTGTTTACACGAGGCCGGATGGAGGAGCGGATTCAAATCTTTCCGCTCTGGGGTGCGGTTTCAAAAGTTTGCGTTTTCGGTGGAAACGCAACGTGGTCTCATCTAAACGGAAGGCCAAAACGCAACGAAATGTTTGCGGAATTGACTGTTTTCGGCGTCATGTAAACGGCCCCTCAAGGCCTGCGGGCCACATCTGGCCCATTGGACAATAATATCTGACCCGCAAGATTGTTTTATATAGTTTTTGTTTTTGTTATTAATGCCCTGGCGGTATGAAGTGCTGATAACACACACACTACAGATCCCATAATGCAGTGCAACAGCTGCCCTGCTGAACAATAGACAACAAAAGCACAATTTTTTAATAATATTTTCAGTTGTTTTTTATTCCATGTTCATATTTCCAACTTTTTATTTTGACAGGAGATATTTTTATGGAGAGCAAAAGCTTTTAAGTTATTTATAGTTTCAGTTTCTTTATTCTGTAATAATAGCATTTGTGTCCATTTATTCATATTTATCAAAAAAAAAAAGTTTCGTTTTAATGTGTTCAATAAATATTTTTCCTTTTTGGCCCTTGAGCTAAAGTGTGTTTTGAGTTTTGGCCCCATGTGCAATTGAGTTTGACACCTCTGCTGTAGGGGGTAACAGTGGTTTAGTCAAGAGTAACAGCATTTGGTTTAAAGCACAGTACTGATTTGCTTAAAGCTCATTTCCCCACCTGCAGTGATTTTGCAGCAGTGCTATAATAAAATGACACTACATCACAGGACCCAGGAAGCTCAATAGCTTCTCTTCATACTTACACAGTGCAAAAGAGCAAAAGAGCAGTGCTTCTTCTTTTCACTGCCTCTCTTTACAAGGTGTGAAACAAGTGCTGATCGTGCTATCTTGCTCCAACTTGAACACTCTGGGGTGGAAATGGCTTCGCGTGTGTAGGAGTTTCCTGATGTCAGCACATTAATTACAGGGACAAACAAAGTAGAGCCACTACAGAGAGAAATATATTACGTGTAAGTGAGTCATACACAACAGACGTTGAATATTTGATTCCCTAATATGTAGATTTGAGATTCATTCAGTTCAGTTGTTTTCTTAAATATTAATCAATGCTTAAGTCTGACAGTCTGCTCAGTGTGCCTCCCTGTCATCGCAGTCACACTAACACTGTGTTAAAGTATTTCTCATGCAATATGAGTAATAATAATTGTATAACCACACTGCTTGAGTCATGGCATGCACTGCTAAAAGGCAACAGATCTTGTTACTCCAGCTGTTTAGTCAATTGAAACCCAACACAGTATCCACATTGCTGCGTTTGATCATTGAACCAGTGAACAAGCTACAATTTGTAGTCATTTAACCTGCCAGTCAAATCTGTCCTGTGCTTTCTTTAACGTGACTTTTCAACAAGCTCTACTGCTTCAGGAAGACTCCCCCCCCCCCGATTCAGCTCTTATAAAATATCACTGTGTAGATATAAGATCCAAAGAATGTGAAAAATCGACAATAATAAATACCACAGCACCTGAAGAGCATGTAGGGTCATGGAGGTCAAGCAGCATTTCACACAGCAGAGAAAGACCTGGTTAAGGTGTAACTCATTTAATTACAGGAGACAGTTTGTCAGTCAGACTGCAGACCAAACAGTACAGTGAAACTAAATTGTGTTGGATCTGTCCAAAGTCATTGAAACAGAATACTTTGAGACAGCTTAGTTAAATGGTGTTCATTATGTCTTCAGTTTCTTAGAAATGTAATGGTTCGTGAAAAGAGTACATGTCTGAGAAAAAAGAAAAAAGAAAACCAAATGTTTGCATCCATGTAGTTTTTAATACTTATATAGCAGCAGAATTTTCCACATGGGCATAAATATGTTCTGGTGTTCTGGTGAATAGCTTTAAACTCTTAATAAACAGTTTAAAACATGTAGTCTGCGTCAGATACAGGCAGAAGTAAATGCAGATTATGAACAGAATGAAAGAAAGGGGACCGAGCCTTTGTCAAACTGCCCTTTCCAGGACTGTAATTTGTAGTGTGATTTGTTGCCTGAATGTGTTCAGTGCTGTGAAAATGAATTTCCCCGTGGGGACAATGAATTCTGATCTAATCAATTTCCTGTTAAGCCCTGCCTTAGTTACTGTTACCAGATCAGTCAAAATCTGTTGTTGCTGCCCTCTCTGAAAACTGCTTTTTCAGCAAGCTTTTAAACATGTACAATATTTCTATCTATTTGCAAATTTTGCCTGGATAAAAGAATAATACAAAACTACAGTAGAGTGTATAAAGAAAATCTAAAACTTCATGATTTTTTCACAATGAGTTGACAAAAATGTGTGCAAACGCAGCACATTGTAAATCTATGTTAGAGAATTTAGTGTCAATATTAGTTAGTGAAAATGAATATGTCAACAGAAAAAAATATTTTGAAGTATAATAATGATTAGTGCAACTGAATGCAATATCAGATTTTTTTTCAACAGCAGTGGCTGATGTTTAAAGCAAAAACAATGCACATCTTGTTCATGTTATTTAATCTGTCTTAACATGCATGTGCAGGGTTTGAAACCTTGTATAAAAGCTTCACATTAAACAAACTGAAACTGGATTAAAGGAAAGGTGCATGTTTGATAATCATTTTAAATGTTCATCCATGTTTAGAGTTCCTTAAAGATGCTTTGAGGAGTTTCTAAGTAATTACAAAAAAGTCTCACTTTTAGATATATGCCTGATTGAAATGCACACTTAAAGATGAGTCTTACAGCATCAAAATAGGTTATCTATAAATGCTATTCCTTAGCCTTCTGGTCGGGTTGGACAGGGCTGGACTGAACTGGATACTCAACTTCAGGAACAAGACAATTAAAACTAGAGCAAATTTATATTATTCAGACACGTCTTAGAGCACCGGGTTGTAAGTAGTAATATATAGCCGGCTACAAAACTCAATACTAAGTTTTCCAAAAATTGCTTGTTGTCACACATCCAAAACTACCGCTATGTAACTAGAAAAGGAAACATTACCTCGTCGCTTTGCATTCTGTAAGTTGTTGATAAAAGAAGTTGTAAAGCAATGCAGAGTTCTGAGGAAGGTCCGAGCTGCATTCATTAGCATCACAACAAACACGCGCTTTGGCTTGGGTCACGTCTTTACGACAGTCGCCGCGCGTGCTCATGGGTAGCAGAGTCTTTATGTTGCCGGAAATGGATTCTCCTCATTGCACCTTTAAGTCGATGTGTTGGTAATTAATGATGGGCAGATTAAAGGATGTGTGCCAGACTCTGATTCTAAGATTTAACCTTTTAGTTGCTTAATGCATCACTTGAAATGAGCCAAAGATTTCTAAGAAACCTCTATACTGTCTCATCGCTGTTGTTTTGTCTCTGCAGCCACCCACACTCTCTCCAATCCCTCAAATACCTCGCAGCCCCTATAAGTTTCCAAACTCTCCTCTCCGTGTGCCCGGCAGCAACAATGTTTATATCTCACCTCTGAAGAGCTCCCGCATGTCCCCAGGGATCATGACTCCTCGCTCCAGGTTTGTTTGTGAACCGTTATTGTTTGTTGTGTTTTATTGAAATGAAAAAAATGCAGTTATCTTGGCATTTATTCAAAACATCAGAGATATCTCCAGATCATTTTGTTAACTGTGTTTTGTTTGTCCTCACAGAATGCTGGTGTCGATCGGGGAGTCTTTTGGGGTGCGCACTATATTTTTCTCAAAGCATAACAGAAAGATTATCTCAATATAACAATGGCAACAGTGTGCTTCAGTTTTTTATTTTTATTTTTATCTTGCAGCTATCCAATCGTTTCCAGAAGATAAACCAGATGGTCAACAGCGGTGATCGATCCTTTAAGAGGACTCTGGACCTCGGCTCCACTCCTAAACCTCTGAAGAGGCTACGCTTTGATGTGGATGGTCAAGATGAAGCTGATGGCAGGTTGGTACAGATTATGTGATATTATTTTAAGTCATCCATTTAAATAGCTGTCTGTAACCTTTTTTGTTTTACACCTGATTTAATTTAAGACATCATTCTGAGTGCTCTCATGGGCCCAGTGTATCCACCAGTACTCCACAAAAGGCATTGTCAAGTATTTACAGGGTGCCCATGGGGTCTAAAAAAAATTAAAAGTTGATAAATCAATTGAAAACCTTTAATCCAAACTCCATCCCCTCCCTTTTTCCACCTCCATGGTCTCTGCTAGTTGAGGTTTTAGGTGGTTTTACTTGAAAATAATTAAAAGGTCTTAATTGCGATTTTATGGTATATTCAGTTTTATTGGTATTTAAACTTTGACTCAAAAAGTAGCCATGAATGTTTATTTTCCTCCTTGCATTACAAACAATGATGTGTCGTTGGCGTACTCGGAGCTAGATCGCCTCAGGGCCAAGTGCGTATGGGTGGGATGGGACGTAATGCAACAGGCCTTTTCACACTGCCCAGCAGATTCCCCGGAATGCTGAGCGTTTTTACAGCTGCTACTGCCGCCACGCTTCAAGCTTAGGATACGAGCAGGGGTTAAGTAGGCCAGAGATGAGCTCCGGCACCTTGGTCAAATAAATAAATTACTCAATTAAAACTGGCTGTAGCGCTGCAGACTACAGATCGTTTTCACACATGCACAGCCTGCATGGCCTTCTCATAAGCACTGAGATGCTCAACAAATCAGAGCATGACATCATCCTCAGCTGGCCCCGCCTTCTTTAATACGCTGCATCTACGAGTCAGTCACATGTCTGCGTCCACATGCTCCTCCGTGTGCCGGTGAGCACAAAGGTGCAGACAGACGCGCATCACAGGGGCCAGTGAGGGATCATCAGTCACTTCGTGTGATTTTATAATTCAAGCAGACTTAACAAAAGTCAGCCTTTCGATTAGTCAAAACTCTACTTTTCTTCAGCAGTCCATCTGAGCCGCTGTTTTCACTTACTCACTTTTATCTAAACAATAAAGTCATCCTATGGTGTTCTGGATCACTTATTCTCCATGACATAAGAACAGTCTACGAAGGATCAAGCTTCAAATACAATCTACTAGTGCAGCGGCTCTGAATCCGTGGATGGAGGCCCATAAATGGGTCTCAGAGCTGTTTTCAGCAGACGTGTATAAATCAGGTAGAAATGTGGCAAAAATGTCTTCAGTCAAAACCACTTCCTGTCTGCCGCCCATACCTTATCAAGATGACTGGAGGCGGCAAGTTGCCGCTCAGCAGTGTGAGAAGGGCTTTAGATTGCAAAACACAACTGTTAAAGATGTGTTGCTAATAACAGTTTCAAGTGGCAATGAGGTATCAGACTTTTTCTGAAAGGTTTTATAAGAAAGTCCTTAAAAGGTGTTGAAATTAACCTCAGGATTCCTGCGTGTACCCTGATTTAACAACGACCAGTAATTTGTTTTGGCATCTTTGGATTGAAAGTCAAAGGCCCTCCAACAATGAGCCTTTAAAGGTGTAGTGTGTGGAAGTTGGCAGAAACTGTAAATCTAGGATATAATGTTTCTATTTGTAGGTAAAGTCCGTTGAGGTAGGTGTACAATCATCCCTATAAAACTTTGGTTTTCTTTTTATTAAGTTAGAAAACAGTTTTTATATTTATGTACTGCAGGTCTCCCCTCTCTGGAGACTGACATAACAATCCGCCATGTTGTCTACGGGTGGGTTTTGGGGACTAAAGAGCGAAACGTGATTTTTGAAAACAAGCCTACAAAAGTTTACAAAGCCTATAATCTATAATCATCTTAACTGACCAACAAACTATAATATTGATAGTTTTAAATATAAATGAAAAAGCCTCACCTGGTAACTGTTGTAAATGATGCTCTGTTCACGATACTTTTTGGTCTTCACCGGCTCTTGTCGCTTAGTGATGTGATGCGTTACTAACAGATGGGCTTATTCCAAAATCTGAACACTAGATGTCGCTAAAATGCCAATTTCTACTCACTTCACCTTTAAAACGTGTGTGTGTGATTAAAAACAAAGCTCACCTCATGTTTTTCATTAACAGCAAATCTGGAGGAGATTCTACACTGATCCAGAAGCTTGCAGAGATGAGTAAGAAAACACATTATTTGTTCAGTTCTGTTATTGTTATATTTTTTTACATAAGCAAAGCTTCTCATGACCATGCTAATTCCTCCTCTTGTTTGTTGAAGGCTCCACTCGCAGTCGCATGCAGGAGCAGAAGATGAAGGAGGACGCAGAATCGAGGAAGGAGTGACTCCAAATGCTACTGAGCTGACCTGCACTGTTAGTCACAAAGTGAAACCAGAGTTTTCCTGTACATTAAGAATTGGATTTTAGTTTATATTTAACTTGGAGTGATATGTGAATACAGGGGAACTTCTCCTCCTCTTTGTTTATGCTTTATCAGAGTGTTTTTACTGAATTATGCTCGACAGTGAACTTCGTTTTAGTATCGACTTTTTTCAAGTTGATGTTTCATTTTAGGAATGCGATTATCTCTTGGGGTGTTGACTTTTTATTTTCTTTTAATTTTTTATGTTAACATTTATCACACAGCAGGTACAAAAGTTGGTAAATTCTTTTCATCATCAGGCTAAACGGTTTATGACCAAGTCGTTACATGATCAAAATGTCGTAATCATGATGAAACATTTCTCATGTTGAATCATGATTGTTTCTTTTAAAGAAAGGCTTAGCTGTCAGCCTCAGAGGGTTTTTTTTTCTAAAGGTCTTTTCATTCTTTTTTTTTTTTTCTTATTTTAATCTGATATTGTGTGGGGACACTTCAGGTTTGGTCAGGAAGGAGCCATCAAATGATCAAACATCTCTAGTCGAAAGCATACATGATTTAGACACTTCTCTAATTCCTGCTTTCTTAATTAGATGCCTCATAAAATGAGCTGATGTTTTATTTTACAGCAGTTCAAGTTTTCTGAAGTGTGGTTGAAAAAGTACCTGACATAAATTGCTAAAGTCTATCACCTAAAGCATTAAAACTTAAAATTGATTTGAGTCACATTTTCAATATGATTTTGGATAATTAAGATGCAAAGCTCCACATAAGGAAATCAGTATTTGGACTTGAGAAAAATAAAGAAGGAAAGTTTATAACTACAGTTTCTAAATTAAAATGTGTTTCTATTGTACTTAAGTGATGTATTTCTTGTGAAGTGTGGTGACCTTTTCTCTCTCTCCTTTCTTTCTGTTATTCTTTTGCATAGATTTTACTAAATACAGATGTTTTCACTATTTTCTTCTCATTTACATTTTTGCCAACATCGATTAACATTCTGATGTACTGAAGCGTAGAGCCAAAGGTTACACTATTACAAGTTTTACTTCCAGAAAGGAAAGACTTTTTAACAGGCTTTTTATTCAGGATCTTTGGTCACAGTTTCATTAATTTGCTACCTCATGCCGGCCCTCCCAGAGGTATGAGTCATTTTTCGGAAACTGTGGTGATGCTCAGAGAACAAAATTGTTTATATGAAAATGAAACAAGGATGCAAAAGTAAGTTCTGCTTTCTCAGAAATTGCGTGCGACAAATGTTACTTTATGTTGAAAACCTTTTGTCTGGGGTCCTGTTTCCAGTAAGCATCAACACTAAGATGACCATAAATCCATTTTAGGTATCCTAAGGCTACTTTTGAATTTTCACAAACTTAAGGATTTATGACTGGTGCCAGAAACATGACAGAGGATATAAGCAGACATAACAAACCAATAAATAATTCAATGATGAAAACAGACTCTGGCAGTATGATTTGTTTTAGTTTTGATATCTGTCTTCTGTAACTTTAAATGATCTGAACTAAAAGCTTTGTGTGACAGGTTGGTCCTTACTCCTCTGCTGTTTAATAACAGGTTTATGTGGCTTCTCTCTCTTACATAGTCACCTCCAGCTAAAATGGCCGATGCCATGTTACTAAATTACCAAACACCCTCAAGCTCTGCAACCATTTTAATTAAATCTGAAATGGACAAAAGTTCTTAAGATACCATCTTGTCTATTTAGAGAGTCAAGAATAACAACTTGATCATCAAAACTTCTCAAACATTTTAATTGTTTCTGATGCTCAGACTATATTCACAGTCTTAAGGTTAAAAAAAAAAACAGTTGGATGAAGTCTTTTAAAATGCCAGGCCAGAGTCATTATTTTAATGTTAAATAAGTAAAAGTTTTTCAGAACATGGAATAAAGTTTGGAAACCTGAAGAGTAAAGTCATCCATAAATTTGATCCTATTCGTTTTTTCTTTTGGTGTTCAGTAAGTGGAACAGAACAAGCAGCAACCTCTGGTGATGGAAAAAGTGCTGAAGTGTAACTAATTGGAGTTCCTGACTTTATGAGGACTTGCAGTCACAACACAGCCGGTGTTAAAATGCTGAGACTTCATGTAGAAATAAACATGAACAGGGTGCACAAAATAGTTTGGTTCAGAATGATTTCTTAGACCAGCAGCCAGTGTAAGCTTTAAGGCTCAGGTGACCTGAATCAACAGAAATTTTATGTTTCTGTGAAGATTTACAAACCGGAATGTAGAAGCACTTTAACAGAAATGATATGTTTTATGCTAAAATGTAATGATCACTGTATCCATGAGTGGTCAAATGTACTGTTTTACAAAAACTTAAAAATTATAATACATTTTATTTAAAAGCGCCTTTCTTAGCACCCAAGGACACTTAACAAAATACATAATAAAACACACTGCATTAAAATCACAATTAAAATAAATAAAAGCAACATACAAGGGTGACACAGTTAAATGAGGGTGGAAAATTAAAGGGAATATGCAGATGGGTTTTGAGTTTTGATTTGAAGTGGGGAAGGGAGTCAATGTTTTTGAGGTCCGGGGGGAGAGAGTTCCAGAGTTTGGGAGCAGAACGTCTGAAAGCTCTGCTACCCATGGTGCTGAGCTGGGCGGAGGGCACAGAGGCTTCTCAGATAAGCACAGAAAGCCAGCTCAAATTTGGGTGTAAAAAAGTCATTTAGTTTAAAATTCTTATTTCTGATCTTTATATATTTCCAATAATAAACTAGAAAGAGCTCAAACCCTGATGAAAGGTAGCTCACATATTGCAGTTACTTCTACAAGAAGTAGTTCTATTATAAAGTTACCATCATAATATGATTCCTGACCCTGAAAACCCACATTCAGCACTGAGAACCACATTAATCTCAGTATTAGTGAGACAGATATTAAGCAAATACGATCATTCGCTTATGGTTGTTTTCTGCATCATCAGCAAAATCATTTTTTAAGTTGGGCCATGGCCAACATCTCCTGAAAATTTCAGCAAAATCTGTCCAGTAGTTTCTGTGTCATTTTGCTAACAAACAAACATAAACTGGTAAAAGCATAGCCTCCTTTGATCAATAAATCAATCTAAGTTTACTTATATAGCACAGTTCAAACAGATTGAATTGCAGCTCACAGTGCTTTACATCAAGACTTAAGATTGACAGAAGACATATATACAGACAGATAGATAGATAGATAGATAGATAGATAGATAGATAGATAGATAGATAGATAGATAGATAGATAGATATACGCATACATAAACAATGAGAATCACTTTCTTTCAACCACTTAACAAACTAGAAAGCACTCAGAGAGCGCAGACCTCTGCCAGCACAACAGTCCTCAGCCATATTGTCATTTTGACCATTAATATTACCTTTATTTCATCTAAATATTTAGATTCATTGACCATGAAAACATACCATTAGCAATTGGTTTCATAATGATATCTATTTTAGTTCAGTAGTTATTCAGAGAAATCACATTTTTTCGCCATGGCGGCCAGACGCTGATCCGGATCAACACCAAAATCGAATCAGTTCTTCCTTTTCCCATGCTGAAAAATTCCTGAAAATTTCATCCAAATCCGTCCATTACTTTTTGAGTTATTTTGTTCACAGACAGACAAACTCTCCCGAAAACATAACCTCCTTGGCGGAGGTAATAAACACTCAGAGGTCCATCTACTAAGCAGTATTCAATGGCAATGAATAGTTAAAAAATGTTTTAAACTATGTTTTTAGAATATTTCAAAAGTATGTTTTTATAGCAGGTGGTCTGATAGATTTGTTAAACAGTGTGGATGTACATAGCACAGCTTACATGACCACAGGCCAGCTGTAAGTTGCTGTTAGTCAGGAGGCTTAACCTCCACCTTTGTCATCAGACAGTCTGAAGCCGTTTTCAGCATGGCAGCTGCATCTGCTTACATAAGATCATGTCTGCCATCAGATGTTCCAACTCCTCCCCTCGGGCAGGTCATACAAGACAACACATTCACAACCCGCAAGACTGAAAAACAGTTTCCCCCTTGAGCTGTTTAGTAACTAAACATGACGTGCACACGGCTCCAATGTTCAGGACATGAGTTTCTAAATGTTAAGTTTACATCACACACAGTCGCCCTGAACAATGAACAGCTGCTGACTAATGCACTTTTCCCCATCCACCCTGTTGACACCTTGTTTACACGTTAGCACTGCTGCTGCCTTTGCTCTCCTTTCATGCTTCTGTTAGTTCTGCTGGTCTGTTTTGAGACACTTCTTTTGGTGAACTGCTTTAAAGACCGTATTAATGATCAAATTGGTGTTGATATTTTTAGAGCTTTTAGAGTGAGCTCATAGAAAACCTGTGTATTATTTCAGTCACCCATTAATCCATTATATGTCTGCCCTCTCATTCATTTCTCTCGCTCCCTCAGCCTTCCTTCACCCATGTGATTCAGTTCATTTGCTCATTAGAGGCATTAACACATTTTAGCTCTGAACCAATCAGATTCTAGCAAGACCTGTTTGACCAATCACCCTGCTGCTGCTCTTATATTTTAAGATGGCGCCTTTTTTCTTCCAGTCTGCTTTTCGTGAAGTGTGATTTAATTTTGTTGTTTTCATCCAAATTAAAGAAGTAGAACTGTTAGCAAGCCTTGAAATATGTCACTAAGCAGCCCAACAGGAAAGTGGCATAACCAATCTCCACATTCTTTGTGTAAAGTCAGGGATTATGTATTTTTTTAGGCCAACCACAGAGGTAGCGATGCCCTGGTTCCTCAAAAAAAAAACTACTTTTGGATTATTGCTGGTAACAAACTCTGTGGCTTAAAAGGTTTATTAAATGTCTACCTATTTTGTTCATCATGATAATTTGTACAAATGAAAACATCTTTCTAAATTTATGAAGCATAAATGTAAAAAGCAATTGTCAAATGTTATATATATATTTATGACATAAATGGTGCCCATAAAGTCTCTTTAAACATTTTTTAAAAAATATTATAAAGGCAGCTGATGAGATATCTTAACCAGATTTGTTTTATATTAATCAGTATATATTGGAGTTTTTATTCATATTAAAATGTTGTGTTTCAGATATTCTGTTAATAGAAGGAAAGCTGTTAAATGAACCCCTATAAAATGGCTACTCCTCAAGAGAAGGCACAATGTGTATCCAAGTTTATTGAGACAAAATCGGATGTGCAGACTCAGCAAATCTACAGAACTGAGAATGGAAGAGATCCACCATCGCGTCCTTCAATTCATGGATGGCAAAAGAAAATTATGGACACGGACTGTGTTAGATAAAGGGAGGAGAGGGCAACAAAGAACATCTGAGGAAAACATCAAGCCTTTCCTTCCATTAACAGTATCTGAAACACTAAAATTTTCATGTGAATAAAAAATGTAATAAACACTGATTAAAATAAAACAAATCTGGTTAAGATATCCCATCACTGTCTTTTTAATAAATTTGTGAAAGTGTAAAGAGACTTTATGGACACCTGTATAGAATATATATGACATATATTAATGCAATAGTCTGTCTTCACTGATTTTCATAGTCCTTGGTAGTAATCAACTGTCCTTTTAAAATGCAATTAGGCTTTATATTTTGCAAGTCAAGCAAATCCAGATGCTTTTTATTTTGTTGAGAGAACTGGTAAAACCCCAGAGGTATTTCTCAGTAAAATCCCTTCAAAAATCCACAGATTTTGAGACAAGGGGGTCAAAAGTGAGAAAATGCTGGCTTCAGCAATACTTAATTACGTTAAAGAAATCTGCCCTGTTTGGGACATAACCAAATTTTATTTAAGATCTTAACACCTGTGAATCCCTCTAATTTGCTACCCTTTAGGGACCCTCAATCCACAAATGTACACCCATAAAAACTTCCATAAAATCATCACATATTAACATTTTCTACTGTTTTCCAGCATTAATTAGACCACTTTAGCTTTTATCACATCCTTACAAAAATAAATAACTTTTTAGGATGTTGACCCTTTAAATCTCAGTATGCATACATGTTTCCATTTCTAAAGGTCCCATATCCTGCAGAAAGCAATTTTCTTTGCTCTTAATGTTGTTAAAAGGGGCTTTGGGACCAGAACATGACATCTTCACTAAACTCTCAGTTCACAGAGAAATCCATTTGCCTCTTTAAAATGCCACTTATACTCAGTTTTTCCACTTCCCGGGGGGTTTATTATGTGTTAACTCTGCAGCATCCACCTACATGTGTTTTCTGCTCATCACAGGCAGACAACATGACTGTTTTGAAAGTCTGCTCTGCAGCATGTAACCCCTCTTCTGACTTCCCATCAGACATGTTTGGGCAGCCAATCAGCACACAGATCATTATCATAGCCTCCTCGCCCCCTCAGACCTGAGTGTTTCCTGATGGGAGGGAAAAAGAGCTGCATCATCACAGAGATTATTTTTTTTCCACTTAAGATCAAATCCCTGCTGAAAGACGACATATCATGCTTGTTTCTCCTTTTCACTATGCCAGACTAGGATGCCTGTAAAGCATTTCTGCCCTCAGTACAAGTCATTTAGTTCCTTCATTGCCCCACAATAGCGTTCTCAATATCCTCATTTTAGGCCATTATGAAGCCCTCGTTGAAACACTCGGATCTGAGGATGACCTAAAGTTACCTCGCAATGTCACAGCCCTTTGTGTTCTGATTGGTCAATTCTATCGGGGGTTGAGCCAGCCTGTTCTTCTTCTTCTACTGTATTTTCCAGCAGGCTCAATGCAGCGACCGCGTATTGAGTCCCCCTACAGGCCAGAGCAGGGAATGAGTGAATGTGAGCTAGGGATCTATATACCCCTGCTGGTGGATGTGTTCCTCGGTGACGGTTTTGTGACTAACGGACATCACAGAGGAGGAAGTGTTTTATCAGATTACTCCAATAAAAAGAAAGGTACCTCGTGTCGTCACGACTTTTGAAATCTCGCAGACATCTCGCAATGACCTATTTTCAGAGGCATCAAATCTCGTTCTAGGATAACAGAAAAAATACAATATCTCATTTTTTGAAAATTAAGGGGGTGTAAGGTCTTGTTTTCAAATTTATTATATTATATGTAAGTATTAAATCATGCATCAGCATGATATGTCTCCTTTAATAAACACACAAGACAATTTTAATGGTCAAATACACCCCACCTGGACATGTAACCCTAAGACAAACATCACAAAGTAAAGATATTTTCTCCATAATTAATGCCTTATGCATTTTTAAAGATATGTTTCATGTGTCTTTGAAAAAGACAGTGATACATTTATTTTTAGAACATGCACATTTGACACATCCAAGACTATAATGACTATTCGTCATATAAAAAAAATCTGTTTTTGATGTTGTTTTTTCAATAAAACAAGTGGAAAAATACTCAAAATGGCAGTTTGTAATCCTGAAAAGTGTGAGGTAGTTGGTGCAGTGCTGATGTGTTTTAATATATTTATGCAGGAAAAAATACCTTAAATGTTTATACTAGTCTTCTCCACTCATTCCATGTTTATTTTAAGAGCTAAAGATGAGGCTGAGAGAGAAAGCCTCTAACAAGTTCCACATTAAGAACCAAAATGTCGAACATTACCAAAGACCAAATAAAAAGAAGAAGATAAAATAATCAGTGCTTCTTGTAATTTCCCCGCCTTGTTTTTCTCCTTGCATTGAACTCCTTCCAGGCCCTCTGGGGGAAACAGTGACAGCTGCTGCCTGTTCACTAACAGCTACCTTAATTATGCCATGGCACTGTTTCCAATGGAGAGCACAAAGGCTTGAAACAGTTTGCTTTAGGAGTCAGTCAAGCGTGAAAACTTTTAACTGGTTATGTTTTAATTGGCCTTGCCCCATGGGGGACTGTAATGTTTTGTCGAGTTTGTGGGTACTGATTCCGTGCAGTCAGCCGGTAGCACATGATCGTACGACGCCAAAGCGCTCAGTTCTCTTACTGATGCTGCTTGTACAAAGATAAATCAGCATCATCTCTGGAGCTGAAAATAGAAAGACAAGAAAAAAAAGTAATTTGGATGCTGGAGAATATGATAGTGTCTTCACTTAAGGATCACTGATTTTACTTTGCAGTCTTTCATCTGGGATGGAGAACCTCACGGTGAGTCAAGTTTCATTTACATACTGATTTGTAGAACTTGAAATATAAAAGGTAAAAGTTTAAGGGGAGATAGGTTTGTTAAAATATGTCTTTTTCTTGGCCTTTTGGTCTTCCCTCTTTCATAAGAGCTTGCTTTCATAACACTGCTCTGTTGAAAATGCTACCTGTCTCAGTTAATCTTGGGATACCTCAGTAGACTCCCCTCTCTCTTTTGCATGCAGTTATTTATAAAATGTGTCATTCTTGTGTACTTGGTTAACAAGTTTTGAGTTTCTTAATCACAAATGTAACTTTTTCCTCCTCAATCCTGATAATTCCTGTCAGGATTTTTCCCTTTACCGTCCTAAGATAGCTCAGTTTCAAGTTCGTACCCACACCTGACATTTATTCAGAATAAAGAGGATGAAAAGCAGCTGGATGCAATCAAATGGAACTTTACTTCTTCTTCTTGCCCGGACAAGGAGTTACAACTACACAGAGTGTCTGTGTCAACTATACAGTGTCTTCTCCCTTTTATAACATTGTATGTGGTCACCTGAGGTGGTTTTTGGTGAGGCAGATGGCCTTGCAGGTGCAGTAAGTTCAGCAAGTTCATGGGAATAACTTCAGTTTTTGGGAAGAAAGGGCAACGAGAGGGCTAAGAGGGCTATGTACGGTCATGTAGTGTGTGTCTATGTGTGGGAAAGCAGTCTCTAGCAAGGAGAGGGCTATGTAAGGTCATGTAAGGGTTATGGAAGGCCATGTCACAAAGCAATGATTTTACAGCAATTCAGGATAGTTCAAATACATAAGAAAAAACTATATACAATATATACAAGAGTCAAACTGTTCCTCACAATTCCTTTTGTGAATACTTGGATTGGACCCATAATCATGCTGTCTCCTGTCTTTCCCCATCCTCAGCCTGAGCAATGGCGTGAGATTATGAACAGAAAGATGCGCTTCCCTCCAGAGCTCATCAGTGCCATTCAGGAGGGGAAGATGAAACTCCTTTCTGGACTGCTGAAGACAGGCGACGGCATCATCCGACAGCTGGATGAGTCAGAGGATCGTCAGTGGAGGGAGGCCCTCAACCTCTCTATCCGCCTGGGCAATGATGACGCCATGGACGCCCTCCTGCAGGGGGTCAAGTTTGACTTCCGTCAGATTCATGAGGCTCTGCTTGTCGCCGTGGATACCAACCAACCCAAGGTGGTGAAGCGTCTACTGGACCGCCTGGACCAGGAGAAAGGCAATAAAATGGACGTACGCTCTTTTTCTCAGGCCATCTTTGACCACTCTATTGACAACTCACAGTTTGCCCCTGGTGTGACCCCTCTGACTTTAGCTTGCCAGAAAGACTTGTATGATATCGTAACCATGCTAACTCAGAAAGGTCACGGCATCCCGTGGCCTCATAAAATTTCCTGCGCCTGTCTGGAGTGTCGTAACGGCCGGCAGTACGACCTACTCAAGTTCTCCTTGTCTCGTATCAACACCTACCGTGGGATCGCCAGCCGGGCCTACCTGTCCATCACCTCTGATGACGCCATGCTCAGCGCTTTTAGTCTGAGCAGAGAGCTGCGTAAGCTCTCTCAAAAAGAGCCAGAGTTCAAGGTGTGGTGAGAGTTGCACGTTTACTTGCTGTAGTTCTTGTCCCCAGTTGGTACATGACCATAGCATATAACTACAGAGTATACAAAGTGGATGGGCCTGTCCAGTACAGTCATAAACTGGCTCAAAACAAACCTTTTGATGAAGATGTAAAACAAGAACCAGTTCCAACACCTTCAAGAGATCCATATCCTTTTCCTCACAACTTTTTAATTCTCCTATCAGGACTTTCTCAAAACATTTACATCAGCCATTTTAGAGAGGAAGTTCAAACAGCAAAGAGTCTAGAAAGTGAAAAAAATAGCAGACAGATAAGCAGAGGTGTGGTCTAATTTTCATGTTTAATGCAACATGAAATGTGTGATTGTGAAAAAGAGTGGAAACAGCAGCAAAATGGCTTTTATCAACGCAGCTTAATATTAAATATCAAAAATTAATTAGGTCAATAAACAGAATCAATAATAGCGTTGGTATTAAAAAAATCTTGTCAATGTCCATCCTGATGGAAAGGCAAATCTCATCAACTAAAGTGGATGGTGAGGTGGGGTGTCCTCCAAGGCCCCATCTTTGGACCACTGTCATTCAATCTCTACATTCTTCTGATCAGAAATGTTGTCTACAAGGAGGCTATGTTATTGACAGCATTTGTAAGTTTGTGAACAGGACAACTCAAAGAAGACATCAACATAATTTGATGAAATTTTCAGGGAATGTTGGGAGAAATGGTTTGATTTTGGAGATGATTCAAATCTATGTGTGTGGGTCTAAAAAATGTTTTATAGGTTTGTCAACATTGTGCGATAGGGCAGTTTTCCATATTTTTTGACAATAATTCCACTGACAATGTTGGAAATGCCTTGATGGAGGTTTGTGTTCTTGTAGCACTTCTAGCTAAGAACTTCCAAATTATTTGTTTTCATTTAAAGAGACTGTGAGGAGTTTCTAAGTAATTACAAAAAAGTCTCACTTTTATATATATGCCTGTTCGAAATACACACTTTAAGACGGGTTTTATAGCATCAAAATAGGTTATCTATGAATGCTATTCCTTAGCCTTCCGGTTGAGTCGGACAGGGCTGGACTGGCCTGGATACTCAACTTCGGGAACAAGACAATTAAAACTAGAGCAAATTTATATTATTTAATAATTTATATTACACATCCTAGAGCACCGGGCTGTAAGTAGTGATACATAGCCGGCTACAACTACGATAATAAATTTTCCAAAAATTGCTTGTTGTCACACATCAAAAACTACCGCTACGTAACTAGAAAGATATACAGTACCTGGTCGTTTTGCATCCTGTAAGTTGTTTAAAAAAGTTGTAAAGCAATGCAGAGTTCTGAGGAAGGTCCCAGCTGCGTTTATCATAACAAACACACACTTTGGCTTCAGTCACGTCTTTGGTGCTTTCCACTTGTAGTCAGAAGTAGGAATTTCCAGGTTCCGAGTAGGAAACTGCAACTGGAACGCCCCCTGAAGTCTGAATTTCCTACTGGGAACTCGGTGAAACCTCGCCATCCCCGAGTTGACAATTGAAGATGGATGCCCCCAGTGTGAACAGTTATTTAGCTCCTGTAATAATCCATTTATTTGCACTTCTGACTGGGGTGTGTCGCTCTAGATCAGCTGTATACATCGTATTGTTAGACTTATATTTACAAAAATGCTGCCATAGTGATAATCACATTCTTCATGTGGTATTTCTGAACAACAACGCAGGGCGTGCTAACAACAGCTAACAATAGCCTGTTAGATCGGCATGTTTTTTTTCTGACTTCAACTGGAGCGCCAATAAGTCAGAGATGATGTCACTCCCATTTCCGAGGTTACTGGAACGCAGCATTACGACAGTCGCCACACGTGCTCATGGGTAGCAGAGTCTTTATTTCACCGGTAATAGATTCTCCTCATAGCACCTTTAATTAAAAAGTACCAAACAAAAATCATTTTTTGTGACGCCAGGACTTAGAGACACAAATGGAGCTTTTCACTTTAACACTTGTCAATAAATCCTACTTGGCTGTTTTGGTTTCCATCAGAGATCACTGCCTGGCTCAGTTTTTTTAATCACTTCCAGCAAAGGTCTTTTGGGAATTGAGACAAAACTAAAATGTGACATGAAGCATTGTTAAACCACCTAGTCTCACCACAAGACACAAATGTTTCCAACACAGAAATTAAATACCTGTTCTTGAATGCAGCTTTACCTCCTCAGCTTTCCTCTGTTTAAATTACAAGATGGTTTGCTCTTTTGTTACAACAATCTGTGGAAAAAAATCTTCGTCTTACTGTGACAAAAAGCTACAAATCGAGGGGTACTGGTAGCCTTACCTCTCTTATTTCCTTCCAAGTTGTAAAAATGTGAAGGTAGCAAACAAAGCCACCCCACCTACCTTAAAATAATTCGGGATAGGAATTGATAAGATCTTATTGATTCCAATGCTATTAACAATCCTGCTAATCAATCCAATTCTTTAATAATTCCCTTATTGATTCTTGTAGATTTTCCATGTGGGCAAATGTTGGCCTGTAGATTTTCAGTGGCAACAATGTCAAACACATGTCACAGCTTAGATAGCTGTTCTGCAAGTTGCTGGTGTTTCCACTCACTTAAGGTTGTGCAGTAGAGACCTTTTTAAATAATTTATCCACAACTCTGACTGCCTCTGAACACTTTTAGTGGAAGGAATTGATAAGGGAACTGATTAGCAAAAAGTCTCATGATATGGATTCTTTGGCGGATCTGTTAACGGTTCTGGAATTAGTTTTTGATTTCCATCCCTATAAATGTCTGATAAGCATGTTTTGTATCTCTCTTGACTGATATTTTTGTAAGTACTGTTAGATATCCTCTCATTTCTTTGATTTTATTTTCTATGCCACTATTCAAATAAATCTTGGTATGACTTGATTCTCTCCTGCAGCCTCAGTACCTTGCCTTAGAGGAGCTTTGCCAAGAGTTTGCTGTTGAGTTGTTGGGGATGTGTCGCAACCAGAGTGAGGTTACCACCATCCTAAACAGCTGTGGAGATCAGAGTCAGGACGAGCAAGCCTTCGAGAAAGGAATACCCAACCTGTCTAGACTACGACTTGCTGTGAACTACAATCAGAAACAGGTGTTTAAGCACAAGAACCTATGTCAGTCCATTGACATGTGTAAGAAAGCATGTGCTCATGTGTGATGCTGTTTGCTGTTTCCAGTTTGTGGCACACCCAATCTGCCAGCAGGTGCTGTCATCGATCTGGTGCGGGAACCTGGCAGGCTGGAGGGGCAGCAGGACAGCCTGGAAGCTTCTGGTCTCTGTGGGCATCTTCGTCACGATGCCCCTCCTCTGCCTTGTTTACTGGGTAGCACCCAAGTCTAAGGTACAATCAAACAACAGTCAAGATCAGTAACGTTTATCAAACATGAAGCCACCATGATCATCTGTGCCTTACTTCAGGCTAACCATATGTTTTGTTTTGTTTTTCATCACAGGTGGGTAAGATACTAAAGATTCCTGTGATAAAGTTCCTCCTCCACTCAGCCTCTTACCTGTGGTTCCTCATTACTTTACTTGGAGAATCTATAACAATGGAGATGTATCGAGACAAATTTGCTTCCAGGCAGCAGAACATGCTGCACAGCTCCTTCCACATGGTGTGGGTGGTTGGTCAGTTCACATTTTCTTTCCTATGTCTCTGATTTGAGGTCAAACAGAAAATTTGGGCCTGGAAAATGGTTACCATATTTTTACCTAAACCCTTTATTGTGCCATCTCTTGTAGGATTCTTCTGGTATGAGTGTAAGGAAGTGTGGATTGAGGGGCTTCGAAGCTACTTCCTGGACTGGTGGAATTGCCTGGATGTGATGGTGCTCAGTATGTATCTGGCATCGTTCGCGTTACGTGTGCTCATCATGCTTAAAGGATACTTTCTGTGCAATGACCAAAGTGGTGGAGAGGAGTGTATCTACTTCACTGAAACAGGTGAGTCCACTGGTTCATTCACAGTGCCATTTAAAGTTATAATATTACTTCTAACAAAAATCTAAACAATAATTTTGCTCTCCAACTACAGCGGTTTGGCTCCTCTGTTTACTTTGGGTTTAATTCGTCTGAGACAGCCCCCCTTTCATGTGGTGTCCCACATAGCTTTGTTTTAGGGCCCTTTTTTTTTTTTGCATGTTGCCCCTTTTCTAAATTTTGTTTTATTTTCAAATACAGTAATATGCAGATTTACATGTCCTTGAATCAAAAAAGTAAGGGTTCAATGCAATTAGCAAACAACTCATAATTGTGCTCGTTTAAAGCATTTATTGTCGCTGCTTAACATATTTTGAGATTGGAATCTAGGCTCTGACCTCATCACTCCAAACATTTTTGTTTTTCATGCAGAATTTTAGGATTAATAACAGTGTCCCTCTGCCAGAGCATACAGGTGGGTGCTTTAGTGATGGAGGGTTAAAAGCAAGAGTGCAGTACTGACACAGGGCAAAACTGGCAGTACCAGAGCAAAGATACTGTCTTCTTGCATGCTCTACCAAGAGTGCTGTAGTTCTTGATAGACAAACAATATCCCCTTATCCATATCATTGTGTTGTTTTCCTCTGAGTATTCCTGATCTACAGTATGAGAAATAAACTGGACATTTCAAGATTTAATAGCCCTAACACTGGTATGACGTTTGTCAGGTGTATAATAATGCATGTCAGATTTGACATCAGTGCAGCTCAAGAAGTTGACTACCTGAAGTAGCTTGTTGGTGTTGCCCCAAATGGAGCTTATTTTCAGACATATCTCAATGCTTTACTTAAGTAGGAAGAATTTAGTGTCTGCTGCATAAATGTTTAAATTGTTTCTCATTGGGCTTTTAAAGTTCTCAAACTGAACTTGCAGCCTTTCTGTGAAACTGTCTTCCAGTGCGTGATAACTGGCATCAGGAGGATCCTCAGCTGATAGCAGAGGTGTTGTTTGCAGTGACCAGCATGTTGAGCTTCACTCGACTGGCGTATATCCTTCCAGCTCATGAGTCTCTGGGAACTCTGCAGATCTCCATTGGAAAGATGATTGATGATATGATGAGGTACATGGGTGAAACATTTATGCTATGTGCTTTTTTGTAAAATGACTGTTGCCTGGAGGGTGCGTTTTGGTCAAGGGCAGAGCTAATAAAATGTTTTCTTCTTTCACAGATTCATGTTTATATTAATGATCATCGGCACGGCCTTTCTCTGTGGGATCAACAACATCTATGTCCCTTATGTCGTCTCTCCACATCTCGGCAGGTAAGACTGAGGGATCTCTTCAACTTTTTTGAAACTCATATAAACTCATACAGAAGCCCTACAGACATGAACACATAGAAACAGATGTTTGTCCCCAAGCATTTGGACAGAGATGCTCAGGTATTTTTCAGAAATGTTTTAATATTTTGGTCATTTTATCACAGTTCTGTTTGATGTTAAATGCAGGGCTCATCACCACTCTTATGTCCTATGCTTATACACCATTGCTGCCAGTCTGAAAATTGCTAGCTGGTCAGTTCTTTAAAGGAAATGTAAAAAGAAAAATATAATTTCTTTTTAAATAAACATTGTTTTGTCATTGTTGGCACTTTGAATCGACCTTGCCGTGAAGATCAGTGAGCCTCATTTAATGTCTGTAATCAGGCAGATCTATCTTGCCAAGCTTCAATCTACAATGTTTGTGAGTGACCCAAACCAGGACAGCCACATCAACATCTTTTAGAGCAGAACAAGTTTGGAGCTACGAGCATGAGGACAGCAGAATGTGACTGTTCGTACAGAGATTGGGTGCTAACAGCTTCAGTTGCAGTTTACCGGAACTGGATGGCATTTTTTCATTAAAGGGAAAACAAATAACCCTGGACTTGTCACAAGCCAATCACAGAGCCACATATAGACCACATATACTTACTGTGCTCGGTTTGTTATCCAGACAAACTGTCCAGATAGATTTGTTGTCCAGACAAGAAACTCCTGTCTTTGTGCATCCAATTGCCATTGTTGTTTGTGAAAAGTTTTTCTTCTTCGTACATGTGTTGTAACAGCGCTGTGTCTCTACAAACCTACATCTCCATCTACTGTACTGGCATGCACGCCACAGCATTTCCAATTGTTTTGGCATGCCCATGTAAATGTGGACTGCTTTTGAAAACCCAAAGGAAGAACCTTTACATTTCTGGTCAGAGAGTCTCTGTGTAAACAGGGCCTCAGAGTCACCAGTTGACCTAATGTGCATGTTTTTGGTCTGTGAGTGGAAGCTAGAGTGCCTGGAAAAATTAACTTTCTACACCTTCTTCATTGGTTAAACAAAGACCAAATACCACAGACATCATACTCACCCTCTCACTGTTCTGCTGCAGGTTTAATGAGACATTTCACTTCTTATTCTGGACCATGTTTGGAGTGGCGAACCAGGACTACGTGGACATGCCTCAGTTTGTGTTAGCTGAGTTTGTTGGCAGGATTCTGTACGGCATCTTCACGCTTGTCATCGTCATCGTCCTGCTCAACATGCTAATTGCTATGATCACCAACTCCTTTCAGAAAATCGAGGTAAATGTCTTTCTGCAGTTTAACATGGATCCTTGATGTCTCGATGAAATGTTAGTAACATGCTTTGGTCCAAAATGCCTATGAATAAAACATAGCTGCAATCTTTCCACACTTACATAACCCCTCTGTTCTGAATGGATGGTTTTGAGGGTGGTCATCTTCATATGCTAATGAGACAGAGCAAAGCAGCATACATATGGCAACTCACATTAGTCCTTCAGCATAACTTGAGTGAAGCAGGCACTCCAGCCATGCGCTACTTACAGTCCTGAACACAAACACTTAATTCATTCTGGTCACCACACACACGGTTACAACAGCGAAGTTCACTTCCCCAGGACATCACAGGCTAACACAAAACATGCTGACCACAGTGGGATAGACACAACTTAGCCAACCTTTCGGGCTAACGTTAGCACAAACAAACCTGGGGTCAGGTAAAGAACTGTTTTTATCAAGCCAAATGTTAAACTTCTCTCCCTTGAATTTGAATTGAATTGATTTATTTATTTCGGTCACGTCAGCACACAGTTATACAGCATCACACATTGTCAATAGTTGATCACATTGTACATGTCCGAAAGGGAAGACGGGAGAAGCAGAGCTTATCTAGTCCCGTCCCCATTTTCTCAATATTTACTCTCCTCTTTTCCACATGTCATCAAATTATTATAAAACCTGGGGTCAGGTAAAGAACTGTATTTGACCTATTATGACCAATCCTTTGTTCCACGTAAGGCAGAGTCCAATCCTTAACACACACAAACCACAAATTCATGCCGTTTAACAGATAGCAGCAATCTTCTTTCCCCCAAACATCACAGGCTAATGCACAACATGCTAACCTCAGCCTAGTCACCGCAGTGTTACTGATTATATTCAGCCAACTATTAAACTTCTATTAAAGCGAACATTGAAGAACATGTTGTGCAGTCCTCTAATTCACTTGACCCTGCTGTTAGCATTAGCTCGTAGCAATGAGCAAAATAAGTACTACCCAGCATTAAAATTCACATTTCCATCATCAGGTTTGTGATAGATTGTTGATACTGATTCAGGAAAAGTCTAGTTCCCAGTCCTGTGTTGAACTGACTGAAGTTGAAGAAGTAGTCGGACGTGAAGTGATTGACACACATGCAGGTTTTAGCCGACTGTAGCTGCTCATTTCCTTCATAAATTAAATTAATCCACTGGGCCCTTTGCTCCTCTGAGGCTGGTAGCCTATGTGTGAAGACATATGTGGCTGTTTACAGCCAACAACTGGGCAATGACAGCTTCTGTGCTCAGACATGCTGAACCTGATCTCTCGCTATAAATGTGAGCAACATTGCTGCACTTCACAGAGAAATCCCTCCAGCAGGGGGAAGGGATCTACTCAGGTGAACCAATCAAAAAATATACTGTTATGTAACAGTATATTCACAGATTCAACAGCTCGCCAAATGCCATGAGTGCAGCCTGCTGCATACAGGTTTTGTTGTCTACTATCACATTTTGTGGCCTGGGAGGAAGGCCAAACACCCAAAAATGTATTCAAAAGCCTCAAAAAGAGTTGTTTGCATGATGTGTCCCATTTAAAGTAAAATAATGAAAACTGGCTCTGACATTTAAACATCTTCTTATTTCAGGATGATGCTGATGTTGAGTGGAAATTTGCCCGGTCAAAGTTATACCTCAGTTACTTTAGAGAAGGCCTCACCATGCCGGTGCCCTTCAACATCATTCCCTCACCAAAAGCTGTCTTTTACATCTTAAGGTGAGCCCAGAGCCCTTAAAATTATGGCAAAACACACCACTTTTTTAATTTGTATTTATCATGTAATCATCCTATAATTCTGTATCAGGGGTATCTTTAGACGAATCTGCTGCTGCTGCACTTGTAATCCTGAAGATAAATATCCTTCAATAGCCTCCATGGTAAGTGTTTAATGCTTATATGCAGATGTTGGTCATCAGAGGCGAAGGATTAATTCAATATATGTTTCTGTACTTAAAGGCGACGGATAAGAGATCTGAAAACAGCAAGTTACCGTATCGGCAGCAGGTGATAGGAGCTCTGGTGCAACGCTACATTGAGTCAGCTCGCAAAGAGTTTGAGGAGACCAAGAGGAAAGGTAACACCACAAATATCTGTCTGGTCTTAAGAAGTCCCAGTGCATGTAAACATGACAACAGCCCAACTGACTGCATTTCATTGATTAGTAACTGTTATCCCTGTTTTGTCTCGAAAAAATATAAAAAGCAGGGATAACAGCTGTCTCTAAAACTGAAACTAAATTCTTCCTCATGTTACAACACCAGCAGGTGAATTTAGATTATTCAGTGTTAGCATTGCATGCCAGCAAATCCTGGTAAATCCAACTGCAGATAAAAAGGTTATAAACTATAAGACATTTTTTTCCTTTTGATTAACACATCTTATCAAAATGTGTCTGACACACAGTATGTCTCAACATTAACTGACTCAAAGCAACAACGACTGATACGGTTTCTTCAGTTAAGAATCATAAACTGGGCTCAGTTGTTTGCTCGCAGGGTGGGGACAGCAAACAGCTTTGTAATACTATATGTGGGGATTTTTTGGGTGCAGCTGTTTAAGCTTTGTAGAGAAAGAGGGGTTGAGAAACTGGTGGCTTGCAGGCCACATGTGGTCCCCCTCCTCACTAAATGTGGCCTGCCAGTTAATTTTAGATTCATCAAATTGTAAACATGATGATGACAATCCCTGTTTTAGTCTGATGAGCCTCTATGATAATATGTACAAATCAAAAATATATTACAAGATAAAAATGGAAATATTTCTTTAATAATCTTAAAGACGCTATGAGGAGTTTCTAAGTAATTACAAAGAAGTCTCACTTTAAGATATATGCCTGATCGAAATACACACTTTAAGATGAGTTTTATAGCATCAGAATAGGTAATAAATGCTATTCCTTAGCTTTGCGGTTGGGTCGGACAGGGCTGGACTGGCCTGGATACTCAACTTTAGAAACAAGACAATTAAAATTAGAGCAAATTTATATTATTCAGACACATCATAGAGCACCGGGCTGTAAGTAGCGATTTATAGCTACAAAACTACGATACTAAGTTTTCCAAAAATTGTCACGTCTTTTGGTGCGTTCCAGTTGTAGTCAGAAGTAGGAATTTCCGAGTTTTGAGTAGGAAACTGGAACGTCCCCTTTCCACTATCACCCTGGATTTATAAGTGTGCAAATGAGGCAGATTGTGTTGACATTCTTTAAGACATAAAACAAGACTGTCCTGGTCATTTTCGTTGTCCCCGCCCTTTGGAACAACCTCCCCTAGGAGGTCAGATTAACAACCTCTTTGTCCTCCTTTAAATCTCTTTTAAAAACACAGTTGTATCAATGTGCTTTTACAACAGATATCACCTGAGTTTAATCCTCTGATGCTGCTTTTATTTCTAGTCTAAGACAGTTTCACATGAAGAGTCTTTTATTCTTTCATTTTTTAGCTTTTTGTCTTCTTTTGGTTTTGGTGTTTACTTTCATTTTGTCTCCTATTTCCTTTTATCTTTCAGTAGTTTTGGACATTTTAATTTCTTTCTTTCTTCTTATCTTAGGTGTTATTTAATCCTTTTTTATTTTGCTCTCTGTTTCTGTCATTTCTGGCTCTTTTGTGCTTTTCCACTATTCTGTTTGAAGTCTTACACTTTCTGTCATTGTATTCCTCACATTTCTCTTTTATTTTTCTTTTATTTTCATGTTATTTGTTTTATTTAGTCTGTAAAGTATTTTGTAGCCCTGTTTACAAAAAGTTCTATATAAATAAAGTTTATTATTGTTATATATTTTTTGTGAATATTTGAATCCCTGTTAATGCTTTTGTGTGAGTAAAAGTACTTGACAGATTACAAATACCGTATAGTATGCGTGCTATGTTCTGATTAGTGTATGTTTTGTCTCCCAACAGATGTTGGTAATCGGATCACTGAGCTGAGCAAAACAGTCTCCAGGATGCACAACGACATGAAAGTGATCCAGCAGCTTCTCATAGATGATGGACGTGCTGCAAATGATGTTCCCAATAAGGAGGGCTCCTCCATACTGGGGAAATACATCATTGGGGCCAAAAATAATTTCAGAGGTTTTAACAGCAGACAGGATGAGAAAAATACATCTCTTAAAGTGACAGTGCATCACGGAGAGGAAGAGGGCAAAGAAAAGGCTGACTCAGACATAAAACAAGACTCTGACTGTCAGCAGAATCAGGTGACTGAATGTGGAGCAGACAGGGTGAAGCCCATGACAGACTGTGATGTGGTGAAAATGGAGGAGGGCAGAGCTGAAGCACAGCCAGGAGAGGAGGGGGATACTGAGATAGAAGAGCAGACAGAGACAGACAACACTGCAAACAGAGACAATAGGGTAAAAGACGAGTTAGAGGCGAGGACAAGCTTGAATAATGTAGAGCAGAGCATAAATGAGGCAGTGCAGGATGAGGAAGAGAATAGCAAGGAAGAAGAAACACTCAGAGGAGCAAAGGTGGGTGAGAAACTCACAGAGACGACCCCCAAACAACCGAAAAGCATCAAAGTCAACACAGAAAACACAGAGACGCAGAGTGTGGTGAACAAGTTCAAAGATATAGAGCTGCAAGAGAAGAAGGTGGAAGTAAAAAGGATGATTGGTAGAAAGTTTGAGTACAATGTACCAGAGATGTCTGGGGTCAGGGAGGGAAAAGAAAAGGCAGGAACAAAGAAAACAATCCCCTCACCCACAGGCAGCAGCAGCTCACAGGATACAGGCTTTGGTTCCCAGGAAGGAGAGGGGTCCATAGATGGGATACTAGTGATGGGACTGTGATTTAGGAGACCATGGAGTGGTATAATGTGTTCAGTGTCAGTGAATCGGGTCCACAGCATAGAGCAGTAAGTAATCTTAAAAAACAGATGTAAGTTAGCAGAGCGCTACCAGTTTTCTTGCCTCAAAGTCTGATGGATTTTTGAATGATTTGTTCTGATAACCCTGCTAAATAAGGTCCATGATTAACACAAGCTCAAGAGATTATTATGGGACTTTTTCCGTACAGCATGAAAGACATGTGGAATTGTTCCACTTCTTGTTATCACAGATCGAAATGGAAAGTCACGAAGAAGTCAACAACTATGACTAGAGAGTTTGTCGGGTACACTGAAGACATTTTTTTTTTTCTTTTAAAAAAGAATCTTTGACTTCCAAAAAAAGCCAAGGAGCATCTGCTTGGTCACTTGATCAGGAAAGTTGGAGACAAAAGGGTATAATGTTGGAAGCTCAATTGTGATAGTGTTGTCGTAAGGTCTATAATAGTCTTGCACAAGTTTTTTAAATTTGCAAATTACAGCTAAACTACAAAAAATATTTTAGTAGCCTAACATTCACAGTAAAGATTATCATGATGAATAAAATGTACCAGTCTCATAAACCTTTCAGGCACCACAATCGTTATGAGAAACAATCTAAAATTCCATTTAAATAAAAAAAGTCTTCTGTTTAAGGAATCAGCGATGTGCTGTCTGTCCTCTGTTTGCCATTTGACGTGTTTTTGTAGGCCAACCAGGAAGTTTGCATTATGTGGTTCCCTCCACTAAAAGCCTATGGGACCTTTAAATGTGCTCATGTAGCATTAGAGATTAGGTCAGTGTCAAACAAAAGTTCATGGAACTTAAACTTCTCATTTATCATGACAGTCTTCATGAATGAACCTAGCTTTCATGACCTTTAAAGCCTATGTGTAATCGGTGGGTTTATAAAGCTGTTATCAAGTTAAATGGAAATACAACGTGGAAGTTTAACTGTAAAGCAGCAACCACAATTCCATCGTAAATGTCAGGTGGTAAGCTCTCATTTGAGAATACACCAAAAATAAATGTTCAGTGACACTGTCTTTTTGTTGTCATGGAATTTATCATGATCTTACCTTATGGGCCTTTTGGGAATCTTGTATGCTAGCATATTTATTCTGTTTTGAGAGGCCTTGAAGGTTCCTTGTGTTGGTTAAAGAAGTCTTGCACCAATAAGATAGTTTTGTGCACAAAATCAGCTATGTGAAAATATGCTGTCTGGTTAACTTTACTGCCTTTAGCCATGTAGGCTCTTAATTGTCCTTTGTGCTAGGCTAAGGTAACCTACAGCTAACTAGCTTTAGCTGAACAATAATGGTACAGCTGTGAAAGATCATTCTTTTCTTTACTCTCATAAAACAAATATTTTTTAAGAAGGGGCCAACAATTCCTTCAACCTGTTTATTGTAGTTGTTTGGGTTTTGTTGCTGTAAACACGTTTTTCCTTAAGTGTACTCAATTTCCATGCTACTCTTTACATCTTTTGTCAGTGAAAATACATTATCCAGAGACAGAGAATGCCTAAATAAAGTCTTTTAAATAACTAATTTTCCTGTCTCATCAATTTCTCCTCAGTCATTCAACTATTAATAAAAAATTCAAATGCTATTTTTTAAAAGTTTTAAGTGACAATTTTGAACTGATAGAAATATTTTACCTCCTGGCAACGTTATACACAGCATTTTTATTCTCAGTGCATCATGATTGATTTGAATCACAGCACTACAAACGTAATCACGCGAGAAATTAGAGGAAATTTCACAGTGCATGAAAATGTTTTAGACAGAAAGTGCTCACTGGTCAGTCAGTTAAGGCTGATTGTAGGCCTCTAACTTTTCTTACTCTTTGCTCACCTCTATTCAGAAGTTCATGATGGTCTGGCCATGTAGTTTGTTCATATACAAGATCCAATCAGAAGTGTTAGGTGCAACTGCATTAATCCAAAAATTCTGAATCATAAACACACTGAAGTTTGATTAACTTTTGACTGAGGCTATAGTGCTTCTGTCACAGGCAGTTGTGCCTCACAGGGTTGGTGACAGTGCAGGTCTCAGCTTGCTTCACACACACTGCTCCCATGAGATGACGTAGATGAACACACCAGTTCATTAATTTATCACCTGCAGCTTCTCTCGACTTGAGGAACAGAGCTTATCGGAACTTGTGTGGAAAAACACTAATGGCTCTCACCTTGATGCCATCAGCATTTCAGTTTACTGGTTTGAAAAATAGCCTGAAACGTTATTCACTGAAAAGAGAAATTAATTTCATATTACTGCTGTTTCAACATCTGCAATGGCAGTAAATTTTTAATTCACTAACTTTATTTTCTTTCTTGATAAAACAATCCTGACAGCTTAGAAATTCTTGTTTTGCTCTTTTTGTCTGCCATGTTTGAGTTTATTACCTTGGGAAATAAAAGAGGAATTTGTTGTTATCATGAGAAAAGTCAGGTCTTAATTTGTACATTAAGTTACACAAGTCATTTGTTCACACATTGACATGGAAGTAGAGTAGATCTGCATCCTTCAAACTGTAATAAAAACTGAGGCTTGGATCCGAACTGTGGTAAAAACTATTTATCTCACATATTTAAAATACAAACATGAAGTTCATTTATATGATGCACATAAAACAAAACCATCAATAAAAAGAGCAAACAGCATCTCATTATGCCCGATAAATTCTATACAAAAGTCCATAAAACATACTCCATGATGCAGAAAATATTAAATACAAACTGACAAGATTTGTGAGACGAAGACAGCGGCATGTGTACACCTCATCACATCATATACAATATAAACTGAGGATCCTCTGAAATAGAATAAAGTGAAGCATGGGGAGAGGGGAAGCATGTTTTAGAGAAACATCTCATTTAAGAACCACACATCAGACACTCGTCTCTGTTGGCCAAGGAGCACACCATGGCAGCAGTGTTACGTTCCTTGGTCTCCTCTTCCTCACTCTTGCTCGTCTGTGCGTCCTTTAATTTCTCCTTGTTCAGAGTAAACTGGATCGGGTTGGCAGCTGGTTTTGTCCTCAGGTAGTACATGCCAGTTTTCAGGCCCTGCAGAGAAAACACAACAGCACTTAGATGTTGTCACTAAGGTATGATGCATCAAACATTTGGTCCATCAGTCACGACTCACCAGCTTCCAACCATAGAAGTGCATGCTGGTTAGTTTGCCATAGTTTGGCTCTGCGATATGAATGTTCAGAGACTGGCTCTGGTCGATGTAAGCGCCACGATCTGCTGCCATCTTCAGGACGGTTTTCTGGGAGATTTCCCACACTGTTTTATACAGCTGCTTCAGATCTTCAGGGATCTCCTCTATGTCCTGTTGGCAGACAAGGATGAAAAAAAGACTTAAACCCAAAAAACATGGCTCGAGTTTCTTTTTACCTACAATTGCTTTTAACTTCTTGTGGGTTTTGTGATGTGATGTTTTGATTCTCATACGTTTTGGGTTTATTGAGTTGCATCGTTTTTAGGGGTTCTGTTGCAGTCGGGGTTTATGTTGATGTCATTTGTTGGCTTTGGACTTTTAGGTCCTTTTTAGACCCAAACTAGTAAAACACCAATGCATTTTTGCTCTAGTGAACAAAGGTCTGCTACATTATTCTTCTATGGTATGTTGTAATGCTGATTTGATTAAGTTGAACTGTCAAAATTTAACAAACCTTTCTAATGATTGGATATCAAGGTCAATTGCTCGCCCAAACAGGAACAGAGAAAGACAGCTATTTATGGACAAAGAACTTCTTTGTTTAATTTACAAGCTAACCGTGCTTTTACAGTATATTTTGGGGTATGTTTTTTTTTAGTAGCCCTGAGGAAGCCCGATTAAAAGATCAATTTTTTTAATGATCTACAAGAACCCTGAATTGTATGCCTTTGCATGTGGTCTAGAGAACTCTGTATACCCTTGTTTTTAAGTGTCAAACAAATGGAGTTATCTTTTTTAAAAGTAAAGAAATATTATTAAGGAAATTACATGTATAGTAAGCACTGCATTGGCTCTTTACCTGGATTGACCCGTTCTGAGCAATCAGCTGATTCTTCATCTCGTCACTCCACAGTCCTCTCTCTGTGAGATCTTTCAGCAGGTGAGGGTTCACAATCTATGAGCGAGGTAGAAAGAAAACACTTGTTCAGCTTTCTATTTTTTTTTTTTTTTAGAAACACCACTTCTGAAAACAGGCATCAAATGCTGACCTGAAATTCTCCAGAGAGAACCCTGCGTGTGTAGATGTTGCTGGTGTAGGCCTCAATGGACTCGTTGTTGCCCAGGATCTGGGCAGTGGAGGCGGTGGGCATGGGGGCGAGTAGCAGACTGTTCCTCACGCCGTGCCTGAGTTCACACAGAGGAGGCTGGATTTTAGACTTCGTAAAAAACTTTTCAGAGAATATACAATCGATGAGAAGGATGGAAAAATGAGGAGGAACACACTCAGGGAGACTTACTTTGCAATTTTCTCCTTTAATGCACTCCAGTCCCACAGATCTGTAGGAGTCTTGTTCCACATATCATGCTGAAGAATCTGGAAGACAAAAATATAAACATCATTTTTATGATAGTATTGTATATACTTTGAAGGGATGTTGCTACATAGAAAACGACTCACTCCTTTGCTGACAGGAGAACCAGCATATGTTTCATAAGGGCCGAGCTCAGCTGCGAGTTCACAGCTGGCCTCCAAGGCAGCGTAGTAAATGGTCTCAAAGATGTGAATGTTTAACAGCTGGGCTTCTGGGCTTTCAAAGGGGTAACGCATCAGGATGAAAGCATCAGCCAGACCCTGCACACCTATTCCAATTGGCCTGTGACGCTTGTTAGACCTTTCTGCCTGTAAATCCAAACAGAAACAGTTTGTTACTGCAGTACGTTACACCAGGCAGCATGATTGACAGAGATAACACTACTCAAGAGCACACCTCAGGGACAGGGTAGTAGTTTATTTCAATAATCTTGTTCAGGTTTTTCACGATGACTTTAGTGACGGATGCAAGTTTTTTGAAATCAAAGGTCCTCTCTGGGGTGACATACATGTTGAGTGCAATGGATGCCAGGTTACATACTGCCACCTAGTGGAAAAAGAAGAAAAACATCACAAACAAACCTTGATAACATACTAGTAAGATTTGTGTAATAGAACAATTTACATCCTTTCACTACCACTGCTGCATCTCTGCTCCTCACCTCATCTTGGCTCGTGTACTCGACAATCTCAGTGCAGAGGTTGCTGGACTTGATGGTGCCTAGATTTTGCTGGTTGCTCTTCCTGTTGCAGGCGTCCTTGTAGAGCATGTAGGGTGTACCTGTTTCCGTCTGAGACTCAATAATGGCGTACCACAGCTGCTGAGCCTTCACCACACGCTTAGCTCTGCCCTCCTTTTCATATCTGAGGAAAACATTAGAGGTGAGATGGGTGAGCTTCAACAGATGTTTTTGGTCTCTTGATAACATAGTGTGGCATGCTGGTGTTACCTTGTGTAAAGCTCTTCAAACTCTTCTCCCCAGCAATCATCTAAACCTGGGCACTCACTGGGACACATCAGAGACCAGTCCTACAGGAATAAAAAGAAGACATATAAATATACCTGGTTGTACGTATACAGAAATGTACAGTATTTATGGTTTTAGGTTGAAGAGATCCTCTCTGATATTCACCTGATTGCTTTCCACACGCTTCATAAAGAGGTCTGGTATCCACATGGCAAAGAACAGGTCTCTGGCCCTCTGCTCTTCTTTACCCGTGTTCTTTTTCAAATCTAAGAAGTCAAACACATCGAAATGCCACGGCTCCAGATATACTGCAAAGGCCCCAGGTCTCTGAACAAACATACAGAAAAAGAACATGTTACTCACTATTTAAGGAGCAGGACTCAAACTACACATTATGTCTTGTATACATTGTTCTTTACCTTGTTGCCCCCCTGGTCAACGTAACGAGCTGTGTTGTTGTAAACACGAAGCATCGGAACCAGCCCATTGGATGTGCCATTAGTCTGAAAGACAAGAATAACTACATTATAGAAATCTGAAATGATCCGTTTATTTACCTTTACAATAAAGTTGATGCACAGTTTTAGCTCAAGAATCTCTATCCTTGCATGTATTGTATGCATCCATTAAAGTAAATGACTCATTGATTGATGCATGTCCACCTTTGCTGCAGTAGCTGATATTGGACCCTCTTCCTGTTGAACTAGTAAAGTTAGCAAGCGACTAATTTGTGAAATCTACTGCTCAACGGACTGTGTGTACTATGGGGATGTTTTAGGCTAACAACAACAAAACATTTGCTGTTACACATTTATTACAGCAAAGTCTGGACCAAAGCTGTCAGAAAAACTGAGAAGCATACAAAGAGCCCTTTGTTAAGTTTGGGTCTAATTATGGTGTTTACATGAAAAAGAAAATCAGTGTAAGAGTGTCAGTCTATCTTTTGAAATTTTATTTGTTGTGTTTCAGTGAGGTGAGCATGGTTACATGCATTGAACGGTGTAGTTTTAATCAGACTAATAAGACTTGAACTGTTCCTTCTCCAAGTTGATAAATGGACAAAGCTGTCTTTAAGTTTATGTCTGTGAGCTTGATTTGAATCCCTGTAATGCTGCTGTCCTCACCCCAGCGATATAGCTGCCAGTAGATCTAATGCAGCTAACTGCCAGTCCGATTCCTCCTGCTGATTTGGAGATGAGGGCACACTGCTTCAGTGTGTCATAAATCCCATCAATGCTGTCATCCTTCATGGACAGCAAGAAACAACTGAAAAAAAAACATCAGGGAAAGAATGTTTAATAATGTCATGCTTGTGCTCATCAGTTTTTGATGAAACTGTTTTTTATGTCCTTACCTGGACAGCTGTGGCCTGTTGGTGCCAGCATTAAACAGAGTGGGTGAGGCATGAGTGAACCACTTCTCTGATAACAAGTTGTATGTATCAATGGCGGCATCTATGTCTCTTTCATGAATGCCAACCGACACCCTCATCAGCATGTGCTGGGGCCGCTCAGCAACTGTAACATAAAGTCAAATGTCAATGAAAGATTTATGCATTTACAAGTTTGACCTGGCATATCAGTCTCTGTTCCAGACAAAACGAAACATCAACTCACCTTTGCCGTTGATTTTCAACAAATACGATCGCTCAAGAGTCTGTAACAGTGAGGCAAAAACTTGTATTAAACACTCAAGCATTTGGTTGAGATGTTGCATTCAAAGTTAAAATAAAAAGTTACCTTAAAGCCAAAGAAGTTGTACGAGAAGTCTCTGTCATAGATGATGGCTGAGTTTAGGCGCTGCAGACAAAAGAAAAATGTTTTCATGCTTAAGAAAAATCATCAATTTTAAAGCAACACAGAAGAGGAATTAAATATGACTCACAGCCTTGTGCTCACGAACAATGTCCAGCAACTCCTTAGAGATCATGGGAGAGTGACGCTTATTGAAGGGGTTCACATAGTTGAACAGGTCTTCCATCACATCTGTAAATCAAAGCAGTGGATTAGTCCTAACATTAGTAACAGTGAAAGGACCTGTTGGACTAAGATGTATCAACAGCAGAGATTCTGACATCAATATGCAACTATCTCTTTAATGATTTTTTAAATTTTTTTATTTAACCTTTATTTAACCACGTTAGTCCCATTGAGATCAGCAGATCTCTTTTCCAATGATAATGATTTCAGTAAAATGTGACAGAAATTGTATGAACATGGCTATAATGGTGTAAAGTACATAAATGGTGATGATGTGTGATGTGTGTAAAAACACTTATAACCAAAAAACAGACAAATAGTCTATTTTTTTTTTTACAGTGATTAGAATTCAATGCTTACCACTGAACACTTTCTTTGTCTCTTTGTGCAGGTTGGACACAGCAATGCGTGCAGCAAGGATTGCATAGTCAGGATGCTTGGTGGTGAGGGTTGCAGCTGTCTCTGCAGCCAGCGTGTCCAGCTCCACGGTGGTGACCCCGCTGTACAGACCCTGAATCACCTTCATTGTGATCTGAGCCTGAGGACAGGAACCCACACAACCAGTGTCAAAACATTTCTGCAGTACCTCCACTTTTAGTAATATTTCTGTTTTGGTGTTTTGAACTTACAGGATCCACAAATTCACTGTTGAGCCCATAGCAAAGCTTCTGGATGCGGGACGTGATTTTGTCAAAGCAAACAACCTCCTGGCGTCCATCTGGAACAGAAAGAGACAAATTATAAAACTGTAACATTATTTTATAGCAAGTAATACTTCCAAGTGTGAAAGGTAACTCTTTAAATTTACGTATGTTCTTTGATAAAACAGTATTTGCATGTACTTGAACTTTTATAAGTACTTTTTAAAAATCAGTTCTTACTGTAAATTGAATTTATCTCAGGGTGCATTTTACACTTACATGAGCATCTTTACTTGGTAAGAAAAAAATGAAGAAAACAAAGACAAACAGCAAAAAAAAAAAGATCCAAGCTTTCTGTCAACAACCTGAACTGTCTAAATAAATGTCTAACTTTTTTTTGCAAAAGGCATATCTAAAGTAAAGTCAAAATCTCAAGGCACAACAATGTTATACAATCTTTTAAACATGTGATGCAGTATCTTACCTGTATATGTTAATTCAGACCCACTAATGCTTCATTTAATTTGACAAACAGCTGTGACATTTAAGAAATTATTCAAAATGGACATTCTTTAAATGGAGTAACATATTCTTCATGTCTTTTTAAAAAGGTGGAATAATAAAACAGTAAAAAAAAAAACTTGATTCCCTTGATTCACTATAGTCCACTTTTACTTGAGTAGAATAATGCTTTATTATTTTTACCTCTGCTTAAGTCACTCTGTATCAGAATAATGTACTTTTACCATGAGCATTACTTTTTGGACTCTTTCCTCTCTTATAAAAACTGTTTATAATTCGTGTCAGGACAGATTCACTGCGGTTCATTTGATTGATCTCCTTAATTAACCCGCGCGCTTAACACCTGTCCAACCAGTTGTCATCGCAACAAAAGGCAGGACACCTTACTTCTTGGCGCCATGAGCATATACGACGTATTTGTAGTTGTTATAACCCCTTAGTAACTTAAAAATAAAGTGTACATCTAAATGTGCCTCTCCATACGGTTATTACTTATTTTGAGAATGGCAACACATTATCGAGAAATAACAAAAAAAGAGTATTGACTGAAACCTCTATTTAAAAGTATTAACAGATCATATTGACATTGTATTCAAAATGGAGACCAAACAAGCAATAAGCTGTCAAATAAGAGAGATTAACTGTTTCTATTGTGCTTTCACAAATCAGCTCTTTGTTTAAGTTCGGAGCGGAAAAGCACCAACAAAGAAACATTAAACACTTTTCTATAACATTTAGGAAACCTAACAAGAGACTTCAGTGCGTTAATTTCTTCATGAAGTCAGCATTTATACTAGTTTGTGCACATTTTTAGAGCTTTTCAAAGAACCGCATATCTTCCTGAAGCATTAATTACTCTATAACAACAGCAAAAAGGAAGCTTACCTCTCTTAACCACATGCATTTTGGCAGTAAAGCAGTTGGAATCCTCAGTTCAGAAACAGGATAAGTTATTTTCTCCACTGGACGCTGTAAAAAAGAAATAAAAGAGGGGCACAAAGATGCTGAAGCTGAGTCTAAGACCGACACACACGGTTGAATCTCAAACTGAGGGCGCCAACAAGCCACAAGCCGGTTACACTGCATTGTGTCAGCAGCTCAACCAATCAGAGGAGACGCCCGCTGAGCTCTTGACCAATCAGAATCCAGCACTCGGACCTTTTACAACATTATGTCGCAGTTTCCGGGTGGAATAAGGCGGGATATTTCAATCAACAGGTTTGATAAGATAGCAAAGTCTCCTTTTTATTATTATTATTTTGTCCGCATGGCCGAATGTTTACAATCAATCGAAAGACCATATGCAAATGACAGCTATTTCTATCGAGTCAGCCACAGGACTGTTGTTACAGTGCTACATTTTAGAAACAGTTTTGGATTCAACATAAAAAGCTCCACAAGAAAGACAATATCAGGTTTTCCAGTTAGGACAGGGTTAATGTGTATTCAAACTAAAGATGCATGGTATCAGCTCACTATCAATGTCGGCAGATAATTACTCAAAAACTTGATTATCAATAGATATGATTTTTTTTGCAGACTTTTACAGCCAATATTTAGTCATGCCAGCTGGCTGTATATTTATGACTGTAACAGAATGCCTATATTCTTTCATATGGGTTTACTCATAATCACTGGATGTCCACTTTTATAAATATTAAGGATAACATGTTGTTTTTCTTGCTTCACACCTTTTAACACAAATAGGCTATCATGAAAGAAACTGGACAATTTTGTAAAAAATCTAGGGTATCTTTCGTCGTTAATGTACATATATTTTATTAATAGTTGTGTTTTTTGCATATCAATATTGTGCTGCTCTGTGTAAGTAGGTAAGGCATCTGTAAGATATTGGCATGTGCTTTGTGACAACAGAATAGACTTTTTTTTGTTTTTTCTTTATTGAAAAAAAATATTATGAACTGAGATTCAGCTAAAACATTCAGATGTGCATTTTGGTCCACATCATCTCACAATGAGACAACACAAGATACTTTCAATAAAAGAAAAAATAATGGTCCAACCACAAACAAAAAATATGATCAACAGCAAAAAAAAAAGTATGGTGAGTAGACATACTGATATATATAGTTATTGTCTGTTGATGAACTTTGCAAAGCATATCAGTTAAGAAAATCTTTTTACAACCAAACCAACATTGAAATGCATGTTCAGCTGGTGAATATTCTTTTTCATACATCTTGAAATATATTTTCCTTCAAAGTTATATGTGGTTTTAGGGTTGTACAAAAAATAAAACAGCATTTCAGTTATTGATGATCACATTTAAAATGTACAAAAGCTATTTGTACTTTAAAAAATGTTACAGGGACTTAACGCCTTTATTACCCTGACGATAAGTGTTATCATAAATAAGAAAGTTAAAGCCTTCTCTTTAAGGTAAAGAGGGTGTTTCCCTCTGAACTGACCAATAGACAATTCCAAAGAAAGGGGGCCAGATGACTCAAGGCTCTACCTCACAAAGTTCTTTTAGGATCTGAGGGCACCACAAGTTCTGGGGGAACAATGATCAGTAGGAGTTATATGTACAATATCCTCTTAAGATATACTGGCACTTAAAGGTACCTGTTTCAAATAATAAGCTCTGTAGCCAACAAAGTTGATGAAACATACATGTTCTGCTCTTTGTGATGATCTTAACATACAAACCTGCCTCCATTTAAAGCTTAAAGGAAGTCAGTGTGAATGGAAAGTTATTAGTCAGCTACTATCAAACTACAACATGGCAGTTTGACATACTTCTACAATACTTCAAATGTGGAACATTTTATTGTGACCCCTTGCATGAGTGTTTCCTCATAATCGAGTGACCTGATCAAGTTGGTACCCATGACTGTGGTAATAGTATGAAGTATTGAGAATTTCAAAACAATGAGACATGCTTGAGCCATTTTTGTAGTCCTTTTTGGCAGTTATTTAGCAACCATCGATTCAAACACACAAAAGTGCTTTAAAATTCAAACCCAGGCCACATCAGGTGCATTTTATTATTTCTCATAACACTTTAAAAATCCTCATGTGCAGTTCACTGCAACCCTGATATCAAGCATTTATCCACAAGTGGTACTCTCGATCCCACTTACTCTAAGGGATGGGAATCAGGAAGTGCTACGTGCCAGCACACTTCCATGTTTTTGGACTCATACCTGCAACACTCTTATTGGTTTTGAGTGTCACCTCTCTCCCAGTAACAGCTGGGATATGCGCTAGTACCTATGACCCCAAAAGGGATAGGGATAAAGGGATTATTTATACCTCACTTTACATTCACAAGTAATCTCAAAGTGCTTAGTTAAAAAAATGCAATGTTAATTTTGTTGACTTTATTTTCATCATAGTTTTCGTCAACAACCATTTTTCCCCTGACAAAAACGAGACAGTAGCTAAAAAAACAAGTACACATGGACTAAAACAAAATCGACCTACATTTTCATCAACAAATAAATACTAGACTAAAATGTCTGACAGAGACCAAATCAAATCAGACCTAATTTTGTCATGTAAAAATTAGGGACAAGTTAGGAATCTATCCAATCACAGCTGCTTTGGTTGCATGGAAAGGTAGGATGAGTTAAGAGGGATATCCAGTCACAGCTGCTTGAGCTTGGTGGTGGTGGGACAAGTTAGAGAGCAGTCCAATCAGAGCTGCTCTCTTTCTGAATTGAAATATTCCTGTAGAGCAGGTTCACTGTTTGTTGTCAATTCTGGTGTTGTAACTGAGCTCTGCCAGGTAGCCAACAAAAGTTAAATTAGTTTATGTTAATTTATACATTCAAACTTTACCAGCATTCAAAAGGGGTTATTAGATGTTTATCCAAGTGTAAAGCATGACCTCAGAAATTCAAGGTAACATAAAAAAGCCTGAATCTTATCACTTCATATTTTAGTCGACTAAATTTAAAGTAGAGTTTGTTGACTAAAACGTTGTGAAATTTCTTCAACTAAAACTAGACTGAAATTATAACAATTTAGATGACTAAATTATGACTAAAACTCAAATATATTTCTGACAAAAGGCTGTAACTAGAACTAAATTAAGAAGGGCGGTCAAAATTAACGCTGACCTATGGCATTGGCGGTGTGAGGGTGATAAATTGGAAGAGAAATGAAAGGACAAAAGAGGAAAAACAGAAAAGAAAGAAAGAAATCAAACAAACACGCTTCACATCTTAACTTGAAGACGGAGTAGATCTATTCCGGATGTGACGTCAGCGGGCTCCATAGCTCTAACGTTAATGGACCCGGAAAGGTAAGGTAGCACTCCGAAGATGGCCGGGGTGTTTGATGTGGAGGTTGATGGTGTAGAGCACGACCATGGGCTGGAGCATCACGATGAGCCACAGCAGGTGAGGCCACAGAGACACGGTGACTGAATTTGACGGATCAAACCGGGGCTTGTAAATGTGAACCGGGGCTCATGCTGCTAACCACAAATCATGTGTTAGCCTCAACTCCTGGGTTTAGCCCAACGTAGACAGTAAGCCTCATCTTAACCCTCTGTGTACAGACTGAAGGGGGTTGTTGTTTTAACATGCATATTTTGTTTACCTGAGCTGTTTGCGTTTGGTTACTTTGTACAGCAGGACCGGTGAGAAACGCCTTGAAAGCTGAGCAGCAATGCTAAGCTAGCAAACGTCAGCTCGTGCTCATATCATGAAGTAGCTCTAGTTTCACCAAGGTGCTGCTTTTTAAGTGAGTTTATCTCTTAAGGCAGTGCAGCTGTCAGTGTTTTTAGTAGGTTTATATGAAGACAAATGCACAGCAGTTAGAGTTATTCGTGCTACAAATGTTGCTACAGCTGATGTGGCTGTTGGGGTCAAAGGTGAGAAGTGTGTGTTAAAGGGCCAGATGGTGAAGCTCTCTGTTCAGTCTGAGGAAGCAGCTCATTCACTTCCTGCTTCTCTTCGAGCTTCAGGTCAGACACTTGATGTAATCATGGATGTCACTGTAGTAAGATCAGGCATCAGTAAAGCTACACACATGGGAACAGACACGTTGAATGGCCAGATTGGAAAGAGTACATAAATATTTTACTGAAGAAAAATATATTAACTTTCATTAAATTTAACTCAAATTCAAAAGGCAGATGCCCCCTGAGAACCTACTCAATTAATAATAGAAAGTAGTTCATTTTATTTGTGTATTTGCACTCTTTCTGTGTTGTGCCAAAAGAGGAGCTTGAGTTTGCTATGCCAGATAGTTTTTTTTTTTTCAGTGCATAGTATGTTAACGCTTTACCAAAACAATATAATATAACCAAGCCATAGAGGAGCATCTTGTCCAGATAAATGATATGAAAGATTGAAGTATAAATAGAAATTTACATTTTGTACAAATGAGTTTGAAATCTGAAGTGAGTCGTGCTTTATTTACATAAGCATGTTCTGTTTGATTTAATGTATAGGTAAACGAGACATGCCCTGACAACACAAACCTCATCCAGGGCATTACCCACCTTATTGTGTAAGTTATTAACAAAAATGTGGAAAAGCGCCATATCTCACACCATAAACAAATCCTTTTAAAAAGCCCTGGATCCACCCTCTTATTCAGAATGCAACCAAAATCCTATCACATGTCCCTTGTGACATGATCAACATTCTCAATAAATGTTGTTAAAACCTGTGGACAACTTATTAAGTTATTAGTGAAATGAGGAAAATGCCCATATCCATCAACGTTTAAAAATCCTGGAAAAAAAATATGTATCCGCTTGTGTTTTCAGTTCACCAACAAAATCAAATCACCTTTTGTTGTGCCATGACCAACATTCGCTGAAAATTTGATCACATTTCTTTCTTAACTTTATGAGTTATCCTATTTACAAACTATAAAATGTAGGCACAACATGACCTCCTTTGCTGAGGTAATAATACAGAATGAATGTAGAATGACAGTTTATTGTTGCCGATAATGGATAAACACAATTTAAGAGTTAATGTATTTTAAAACACAAATCATTTTGATAAATTGTCAATTCTACAATGCGGTTTGCTTTTATGTATTTCCTAATCCGAATCATTAGGTGCAGAGTATTTATCAGTTTCATTTCAGTTCACGTTCTTTCAGTATTTTGATATTAAATGTGGCTTCACATTGAAGTTCAGGTTTGGTGTCTTGATAACACTAGTTCATGAATATTTGCTTTTCAGTTTTACGTTTTTATATGCTTCAATTTATAATATTTTATTGGGTATATTTTGGATTTATTGCTTGGCATATGCATCCTAATCCATCCCTAAAACATACTCAAGTGAAAGTTAAAGTGCTGATCTCAAAATAAAACTCTGCTCAAGATTATACAAGTGTTTATTAAAAGGTCCACAATTGTAAGAACTATTTAACTTCCTCTACTGATGAAAAGACAATAAAACAAATGTTTTTTTTCCATCAGTATATGAATATTCATATACTGATGGAAAAATACTGAATAATAATAATAATAAACTTTATTTGTATAGCACCTTTAAAAACATTAGTTTACAAAGTGCTTTGACAGCAGTCAGGAACATAAGATAACAAAGCAAAAGAGTTTAACCACAAGGAAAAAAGAACAATCGAAAAAGGTTAATTAAAATCATAGAACAGTTAATACAACACAGTACAACACAAATAGCAAAATGAAGATGAGAAATTTGAAAATTTAATGAGAAAAAATGAGAAAATTTAGAACCTAGACTACTCTGTCATTGACGTTGGGCAGTCATAGTAAGGTAGTCAAACAAGCAAAGCAACAAAGGAGGAGAAGGAATGGCTGTAATTGAAAAAAAATCCTTCAGTTGCTTGAAATAATTAGTTATTTACATTAATTAATGCCCTTTCCTATTTCTCAGCTTCAAAATGTCTTTTATCTCACTATACAGGTTTGGCTTAACTTCCACTTTTTAGTTAAATTAGTCTGAAATCTGTAACTGAGAAGTGAAACATTTTGGACTTGAAAGTCACCCGGGATAGAAGAGGTTTTTGCTGTGATTCATTTTGAAAGGGTTACCACAAAATCTCATCAAGTTTGTGCAAGAACGAGTTATATTTTCATAGCAGAATGAGGATTATACATCCTCAGAAGTCATACAGAGTTTTTGGGCTGGTGTTACTTTGTCCAAAATGGCAAGGTTTGCCGTTGTCATCACCTCTAACAGCATGTTTTTGTCTTTCTTTCTGTTTTAGTTTGATTTGTCAAAGCTCTCACCAGAAGAGAAATGGAGGTTTGTATTGTTCTGATACTTTTGATTGATCATTCCTTTACAGTTATGGCATGTGCAGCTGTGGTTATTAAGAGAACTCTGTTCAGGAAAAATTGGTCCTTTCTGGTTAAATAACTTCCCTGGTTATTTCTTTATTTGTTTAAACACAGTGTTGATTGGTCAGGTATAATGGTTAATTTAATGCCATAATTATTAAGCAATGAAGTCTAGCAACTCTTACTGGCACACCGTTCTTTTCTATGATGCAGCAGATATTGTACCTGTGACACGAGTTGACATGTTCCTCTATCTTTCACAGGGTGGAGCATGCAAGAATGCATGTCATTGCACAGCTAGTCCTTGTGCAGTGGAAACAGAGACATCCAAAGTCATACAATGTAAGACACATGAATCAAGAGTTTAAAGATGAAATCATGTAATTAAAGTACTATGTTTGGCTTGGGTACAGAGTAATTTAGATGTGAGCTTTGGCAGTATTTGCAGAGTGGAAATTAGGGAACCTGAGCTATTACATTCTTGTACCTCAAGTCACAGTTTTCTTTCTTTTTCTAATGATATGGGTGCACATGACTCAGTACATTGTTATGTCTAAAATCAATAACCTAAACTTGCTGCTACATAAAGTGTATACCACATAACTTATGCGTACCTCAGTAATCCCCCTGTTCTGTAGTTAAGGCAGCCACCTCAACAAGATGTTGAAACAAAAACAACTTTTGTACATGTATTTGCAGTTATTTATGGTTAAAATAATATTTGGGGCCAAAAAAAAACTAAAACCAGGGGCCTAATTTGGCCAAAGGCTTCCCTGCTTTGTGTTCAAACACATGCTAAGCAGGTTTGCCTTTTAATTGATGGATAACAAAAGCATTTAAGCCTTATGTCTTGAGGAAGATCTTAGGTGTGACACTTTACTCAGTGTATTTCTTTTCTTACGTGCAGAGAGAACTCTATTATTGGTCATCCTTTACTGTATTTCTGGTTTGGACTAATTTGGCTTCAAGCTTGCGTGACTATTGTGCTGTTTATAAAAGGAGCTGACAATATACACACAATTATATAACATACACCTATGCAGTTATTAAAATGTGATTTGATTGTATATCTAATATATATATATATATATATGTATATATATATATATATATATATATATATATATATATATATATATATATATATATATATATATATATATATGTCTTTTTTTCACACCAGTTTTTGGCTGGTTTGTGAGCCTCACCATTTGGATGGCCCAAAATGCCACAAATGCTCTGTAGGGCAGTAGAATTTAGCAAATGAGTCCCCTTTTAACACCTAAAAATACTGGCCAATCTTATCAACATCAGGGGACTTCAATTAGTTTTGAACTCACTGCATAACAAATGTGTAGTCTTATTTGGATGAGAAAGTATTTAATTCAATTTTCACTTATTTCAGTTTTCATTTTCTGTTTTTCCTTCTTATCTCTATTTCTGTGCCAGTGATGTGACATTTTTGTGTTGCTGTTCCTTACGCATGATTAAACTCGCACACTCTGCTGTCTTGCAGCTGGTGACTCTGTTCCAGATGTGGGTAGTTCCTCTCTACTTCACCACCAAACTCCACTGGTGGAGGTTCCTGAGCACGTGGGTTATTTTTTCTGTTATCACAGCCTACGTCTCCTACCGTGCCACCCGCAAGCCCCTGGCCTGCACCACACCAAGGTATAACCGTCTGAAATGTGGAGATTTAAACGTTGCATTAATGCAGGTTACATTAGGCCGGGCGTACACTGTGTATCAGTTATTGTGGAATGTAAATTGTTTACGACTCTTGATTTATGAGATATGATTTGATGGTTGAACATGACCTGAGTTGCTCAGGTTATACCAGGACAGAACACTGATAAAGGTCATTGAAGTTTCATTTGAAAGATCCCACAGATCTGAAGTTACATTAGCTTAGATTTCTGCTCTCTCTTTTGCATGGCTCAAATGAAAACACATGAATATGTTCTTGTCTGACACATGAAACTACCACCAAACAACAGCTTATTTAGAACATTTAGCTCTAATAATGTGTCATGCTTGTTTTCGTTTTCTTATAGAAGGTAAAGACACATCACACAGTCATGCTTACTGTGACCATGATGATTTCAGATTCTGTTTGACAGTTAAAAATTAAAAAGCCCTGATGTTAGTTTAAGCGCTACAGGCTTTGCTGTCACTGTGTGTTTAAATTCAGTTGTACAATCAAAATATTAAAATGCCAGAAATTAATCTGATCAATCACAAGCCGATGTTTGGTCAAGATTGGGTGTCCCCTTGTAAAATACACAACAAACAACGGACAGCCTTTCAGAACCAGCTGTTCAGGCTCAGCTTAGGTCAGAATCACCTGTAATTGTCACGGTGTATGCTCTGCTTTGGCAGTAGCTTTCTAACGTCTCTCTCTCTCATTTTGCACGCCTTAGGTTGGTGTACAAGTGGTTCCTCCTCCTCTACAAGATCAGCTATGCCACAGGAATAGTTGGTTACACTGTCGTCATGTTTACACTTTTTGGTATAAACTTAATATTCAGGTATGTATTTTCAGTCTTGTATCACATTATTATTTAGAACTGGTGTGTCATTCTACATGTCACTGTGACAAAAGTTTTGCTTGATCTATTGTAATTAAAATTAGGGATGCACAATATTATTGGTACAGTATCAGTAGACAGACACTGCCCTAAAATAATGATCCGTATATGTCGATATTGAAATTGTTGCCAATGTTTACAGTACATTTATCAGCCATAAATACTGAAAAAATATATACCCTTTTTTCATGAATGTAAATTTACCAAAATGCCTCACTTTATCTTCACTGCATTGGTAGATTTAAAAATCAAAAGTTTAATTTTTTAAAAAGAGGATTTTTTTCTTGATTCCATCAGTTGCTTACAGAAATAGACTGTCACTATTGTAAGCAACCATTTTTTAGGAAAGCAAAGGCTTTGTCCTTTATGTGAGCATATTGATATTGGATGAGATGAGTTTGGAAATTTAATATATTGGATATGAGCTGAAATCCAATATTAATATAAGATATATATGTAAAATCCTTAAAGAGGAGTCTTCTTGGTCAGTCATGGCAATTTTGCACCACAAACATCCATGTCTTATTCATTTGGAAGATCCCCAAATTTGGCATCTGCAAAGGACTTATGCCTGACTCATACTACAGGATTCTCGGCCCGATTTAACCAAGATTCAGTCCTCCCGACAATCGGGGAAGAAAACTGGGGGCCAAAATCAGCCCCGACGTTCAGTCAAGACTACCTTCTAGTGTGAGTGGATGACAGATAAATCTTAACCCCCATGATCGTCTCACGGACTAGTTAGAGCCGCCCAGATAATTTCAGACATGTTTGATATTTATCTGGATGATTTTGCAACTCGTGTTCACTGAGGATGACAGTAGCCGATCAGAGAGAACCGCCTACAATGACCGGAAATGACCGAGAGACAGGAGCTATCAGAGGCAAGAATGGCGAGCGCAAAGAGTGTACGGGTGAGATGGACAGCGGAGATGGAGGACAGTCTTTATACAAGTTTTCATGCAGAGATTAGAACAACCAATGTGAAAAGGACAAGCGTTGGAGAGAAATCGCATCAGCATTAAATATTCCAGGTGAGATAGTAATGTGGCTGCAGGTAATCACCTCGATATCACCCTGATATTCAGGACAACAGCGCTCGCTCTCATGTGATACTGCTTGAAAAAAAACATCAGTTATACAGGCGCATTTTACTAGTCAACAGTAGTAAGTGAGAAGGAATACTTATTTGTTTGCCAGCAGTACTGCACTGGTCTTCATCTTTTGTGTTTTTGTTTACATACGCTCCTTGGTGAGATGACGTAGGATCACGTTGAGTGACGCTCTGGTCCGATAATCTTGATGAAATCCTGTAGTGTGCGCTGGTCACGATTGTCAAATCTTGTAGTGTGCGTACTTAAGATTTAAGAAAAGATAATCGGTCAAGATTCTCTTTATATGTGTGATACAACCCAATTTCAGTATCTTATAAGATTTTTAAAACCCTGTAGTGTGAGCCAGGCTTTAGTCGATTTGATTGACAATGAGCCTCTAAAGAAAGGAGTCAACAATGTGGCCTGTAGAGTGTTAGATCATCTGAGCACCACTCACTATTCAAGGCCTTTTTTTACTTATTACGTTAGGTTGTCTCGATTCTTTTTGAAAATAATCAAACCCCATTGACTGGCAAACAGCTGGATCAAATATTTACCATTAGATAACTCCTCTTATACAAAAGACTCAACATAACTAAGGAAGGTACCCTACTTTAATCTGAGATGCATGTTTGGCTTTGGTTATCATTTGAGGAATGTTCCTGTTGTCTTCATTAAAAGTAGTAAACCTTTAGCAAAGTATACAGAGTCAGACATTTCTGTTTAGTAAGCTGATTAGACCAGAAGCCACGACCCGACACAGCGTGCTGTCTATTTAGGATAAAGCCAGAAGATGCCATGGACTTTGGTGTCTCACTCCTTTTCTACGGTCTGTACTACGGGGTTCTTGGAAGAGACTTTGCAGAGATGTGTGCAGACTTCATGGCTTCAACTATCGGGGTAAGTACACAGACTACAGACTGTGTGTTTTAAGAGATAACAGCTGTGACTTATATTCAACCTCTTACTCTTTTTTTGTCAGTATTACAGTGCATCTGGCATGCCAACCAAACACCTCTCTGACAACATCTGTGCTGTGTGCGGTCAGCCCATCCTCGTAGACGTCAGTGAAGAGGGAATTATTGAGAACACGTACAGATTATCGTGCAACCATGTGTATCCTTTCATTTTTAAAACATTTTCTTAACAATCCTCCAGCAGTAGAAGGAAAATGCAGCTTCATGGGGACCATCTGCACGACGGCATATTCCATGTCTATATAAGGCAAAGTGTTTGTCTGGCTTTGTGCTGTGCTTTGACCTCATTGGCATGCGAAAGGGGAATTAACGTGAACTTGACCTTCACGTGAGACAGATGTTGCACAGGCCTATTCAGGTTACCCTGCTTAACTTCCTCAATGGATATACTGTTTAACCCGCTCACTAACTTAGTCGAAACTTCACTCTGCATATTTTCCTTTTCAAACTCGTCTAGCACATTTGACCTTAACCACGTCAATTCTCTGTTTGAAAGTATTCTTTTCTGGTATAATGTATTTTATATACCTGGATAACTAACCGAGAAAATCAGCTGACCTGCCCGTCCACACTTGGCCCTTGTTTGGCCCAAGATGTTTTCTGAAGTTTGCATGTCAGTCCGTTAAGTGGTGGGGTATATGAGCTGTGCAGCAGGTAAATTTCAGGTTAAAGTACGGGTGCAAAACACATCTGTTTGCGCTCACACCTGCACCTGCTCACCTGAGTTAATTCAGGGTTATTCTACAAGGGTTTGCATGTTCTCCTTATTCGGGCATAGGTTCACAGTAGGTGTTGAACTCTAGCTTCCTTTCCCAGTTTAAAGGCATTCATCTGAGGCCAACTGGTGACTAAGGCCCTGTCCACAAGGAGACAAAAACAATCTATTTCATGTAGGTTTTTAAAAGTTTTCCATTAACAGAGCATCATTTTCAGTTGAAAACACTGAAAATGCTGTGGTATGTATGCCAGATCAGTAAGTGGCACACTGCCACAGACATGCACCAAAACCAGAGGAGAAAACATGAAGCTTGCATGTATGTCTTGTGCGATATTAAAAAATGCTGCCATATGCTGTTCTCCTTGTCAAGTTGTTGCACATGGTGGTAGTAGGAGAGCAGAAATTTTTTTTGCTCTGTAAAGCCACAACAAAAATAGCTTCTGCGGTATGAATGCAACACTATATTCTGGTATTGTTTCTGTTGTTGTCTGGGTTAGCACTTGACTATTAAGAGAGAGGTGGGCTGTGACATAGTTTCTGAAAATGTGCATTTTTGATGTACACAGAAACACAAGGGCAGCAGTTTGAAATGTTTTCACTTTGGGACCCATTTTCAAAAATGTTTTGGGTTCCCAAAACCCCAGATTTATGTGGACCTGGTGCTCATACAACTATAAAATGTTTCCAGATACCCCTTAACTTGTCCCTGTGGGACCGCCTCTCAGTTATCTTAAGTTAAGAATTGAAATGTTACTTTTAGTCTCCATGTCAGAATTGTGACTGAATGGCAGCAAACCAGTGCTGACATAATTTCTTGTCCAAGTTGACTGCTAATGAGTAAACGGTATAGATATAAAATAAAAAGACCAATTCCCTTGAACAAATATTACATTTTGCTACATATACTCCGACATACCTGTGGTGCTATATGAGAAGAAGTAATCAGATTAATTCTTATTTATATATATATATTTTTTTATTTGAAAAGGGTAGGTGTACAATCAAAGAGCATATACAAATACAATTTCCCTTTCCATTTTTATGAAAAGAAAAAATCCAGAGTGTGTGCAAATTAGTCAAGGCACAATGATGTGAAGATGAACTCCACATCCACCTCACCAGGCTCTAAGCAAGTTCAAACTTCCCTGGATGTGACTCTTCACTCCAGTGAAAATATAAAACAGCAGAGCACAGGATATGGCACATCCAAAATTAAAATCCAGTGATAGAAAGAAAAAGAAAACCCATGAAACTAAAACATGCGCTTCACAATAAATGGTTAACAACACAGTTCACGCGCGCACAAACCGACCTTGACATCAAAAACTGAACTATTGACAAGAACCAATGAGGGGCTCCACTTGGTGCTGTCACGGTGATGAAAATAAAGGAAAACGATGAAAAATAACCAGGTTACATTATTCAGAGATTAATTCTTGGTATTTGTCTTTGAAACATTGCTTGCAGGTGAACTCTGTCCCCATGATTTTTTTTATGGTTGTGCCATTGTAGCCTTTTTCACAAATTGGTAAAAATGTTGTTTAATGAGACTTTTATAAAACAAGCTGATTCATAATGAAAAAATCATTACAGGAAAGATAAGATGATTCTTTCTGAACCATTTTGTATGAGATTGTGTTGTATTCACTGCTGCTCTCACACTGCTGTGTTAAGCCTTAACCCGTCACTCAGGTTTCATGAGTTCTGCATCAGAGGGTGGTGCATCGTGGGAAAGAAGCAGATGTGTCCATACTGCAAAGAGAAGGTGGATCTGAAGAGGATGTTCAGCAACCCGTATCCTTTACACCTGTCATAATTACAAAAATAAACCCTTGTGTTAACTTTTTTAATTTCATGTGCCATGAAAAACACACGTTTTAATAGTTATTTTCAGAGGAGATACAAACATCAAAAGTAATTGTTGCTTTAAAGATTTTTAAGAACTATGTCATATTTATACAATGCATTAACATGGATATGTGTGTAGGTCATTCATTTACCAAGCTGACTGCATGTGATTACACTAAGTTGCTGCAATTCCCACCTCTACAACCTTGAATGTAAACAAACCATGATTTCGGTTCACATTTAGCTTTTTAGGAGACCTCTGCAGTTTCTATGAATACATGGGGCAGCAGTTTAATGTATCTCTGTGTACACAGTTGTGATTGATGCACCCAAGACCCCCTCTGTTAAAATGTTTAAAAAGCTTTCGCCCAATTCACACACTGTCATCTCGAGCTGTAATAGTTACACCTCTGTGATGATTTGCCTCCACTGTGAGCATCTCAGAGAAGGTATGGGGGGAGTATTAGTTGGTCCCGTCTTTGCTCTGTCTCCAGAGAAAGTAACAGATACTTGGTATTGGAAAAAAGAAGACACACAGATTAGAGATCAGGAGACAGGAGCACATGTAACAAATGCACCATGTCATGTGAAGCTGTTTTGCAGCATGAATTATCACAGATGTTACAGCCCTGCAGAGTTAATTATAGTATCTTGAGATGTCAGTATAAGTTAACCTTGCTGCAGCGATTTTGTGTTGAACCATTGTGAATAGGGCTATAAAAAGATGTTCTTACAAAGCAAAAATGATTATGTCTAGGTATCTAAATGCCCCAAACAAATGTTAATGCATTGTAACAAAAGGGCAATCGTGTATATAATCTGGCATTTTCTCAGTCGACCTCAGGTGAGTGTTCGGTAAATGCAGCCATATTTGGAAAGACATGTTCTTTTAAAAGGGAGGAAGTGTTGCACAGTAAAGTTTAGGTGATGTTCTCTTGATATTTTCAGGCCGCCCTTTGAAGGCTATTTGTAAGAACATTTGTAGTTATATTGACCCAAGTTCCTGTTCCCTTTTTGTGGTTCACAGATTAAACATCTGACTGCTGTAAAACTATTTAAATTATATAACCACCTTCCGAGAAACCACCCTCTCCTGCATTGCAGAATGTGTTTTAAACAGCATAAATGTTTTATTTTCATTAAAAAAAGTGATGTTTCCTTGACCTGTATTTTTGTAGCTGGGAGAGGCCACATGTCATGTATGGACAGCTTTTAGACTGGCTTCGTTACCTGGTGGCCTGGCAGCCTGTCATTATTGGATTTGTTCAAGGTATCAACTACGTCCTGGGTCTGGAGTGACCTGAAACTGGCAGCAATGGACACAAACAAATGCCATATAGAGGAGATATGCACTGGCTCAAAAGACTGAGGGCCTAACATCGAACTAAAACACCAATAAATAAAGTGTCTATACTTTTGTACATATTTATAGGCACATACTGTCTGTACTTTTGGTTTATTTGAATTTTATCAGTAATTTGGATGTCTGTGTCATTTCCCAGGATTTGTTACACGACGTTACATCTTATTAATCAGTTTGTGCATTTTCTGGCCCTAGTAAAACGGTTGTCAAAAATCATTAGAGAGGTGCTTTTTACTAATTTATGTCTTAAATGTTGTTGATACTTAGTTAAAAAAGATTTTCCTGGAGTTTTTTTGGATTCTCATGTCTGATGTTTATCAAACATGAGTAATAAATATTCAATGAATCATGAATAATTCCTCTTACACTCCCTGTGCCTCAGAAATACACGAACATGGTCAGTTCGGAGACTTCCTCTGAAATCATTCTGCCTTTGTGTCATTAGTGGTTTCACATTCTGAACTCTAGTGACACAGATGAGGGTTTGACAAGCGTTAGGTCATACGTCATGTGACTGCAGGCTTCCTTGTAATGGGGGAAAAAGTGATGTTTTTAAAAGAGAGGATTCCTCATACACCGTGTGTTGAAATGGAACTTTTAGAGTTACTATAAATCACAATGACTCATCTAAGAGAGACTCATCTTTACCATCAGGCTTTCACCTTTACCCTTGATAAAATAACTCATTGATAGAGTTCATAAAGTTAAAAGTGGACAGTCTTACAGTGCGCTCAATGATGGCTTTCATTTAAGGACAAACTTTAATTTAAGGGTCAGTTTCCTAAGTTAGCACCAGAAAATCTTTTTGCATAAAGTAGAAAGTTGTGCTTTGCAGAATGACTTTCTTCATTAATTTGTGCTTGGGCAGTAAAGCCATGCAAGGCTTAAAAGATGTAATTACCCCCGCCAAGGAGGTAATGTTTTCGGGAGGCTTTGTTTGTCCGACCGTCCATCTGTGAACAAAATAACTCAAAAAGTTATGGATGGATTTTGATGAAATTTTCAGGCAATGTTCAGCATGGGAAAAGGAAGAACTGATTCAATTTTGGTGTTGATCCGGATCAGCGTCTGGTGACGCATGGTTTTTCGCCATGACGAAAAATGTGATTTTGATGAATTACTACTGAACTTAAATAGATATCATTATGAATCTAATTGCTAATGGTATGTTTTCATGGTCAAGGAATCTAAATATTTAGATGAAATAAAGGTAGGACTAATATTTATGGTTAAAATCACAATATGGGTGAGGACTGTGGCGCTGGCGGAGGTCTGTGCGCTCCGAGTGCTTTTCAAGTTGAATATTTGTTAGAATTGTGTTTTGTCTTTTGAGATCTGCTCTTGAACAAAGTAAAACTAGAAAGCACAAACTTATGGCTTAGCTCAAAGCCCCTGGGAGGTTTTGGCTAGCCCCTATACCGATATAAAATAATGACAGCTTTATGAGCGAGACAATCTAACAAGAACATCTGCTTAAGACCAAATGATTAATTTAATTTGAAAAAAAAAATACTGCCACAGAACAGATCACGAAGGATGTTATGAACCGCAACATGCAAATCAGACTGTCAACATTTTTAGTGAGGATGTAACATAATCTAACACCCCAGATGGACCATTCATATACTTCCCCAGTCCATCTGGGAAAGAGCCCATAGAAAGTGCTCGAGAGGGCAGAACCGTTCTGAAGCATATCCAGCAGGTGATTGGACAATTGTTTCATCAGTTGCACTAATTATGGGCTTGTCAGATCATGTATCGATCAGGTGTTACAGAACGCAAAATACTTATAACAAACACTTTTAATACATGTAGAAAGTGGGGTGAAAATATCTTGTCTGTTGAGAGGTTTGTAGTGATGTTGTTTTTCATTGGTGTAAATCAAGAAATTTAGTCAAGACCTAAGAAAGCTGCCACTGTAGTTGTAAGTCACAATGCTAATCTCGGTCTGACTAGCACCTTCCTTGCCATTTCTCTCTCAAAGCTCCCACCAAACAAAGTACATAATCACTAATGGGTGAAAGATGACAGTGAAAATAAACATATTCACTGCCTGGTTCAACAAATGGCTCTGACATCAATAATTTATGTATAAATGTCCTGTCAGTGTTGGGGGTCACAGCCATTTTTATTTTATTGAGGTTATGTTAATGGGCATGACTGACATGGTTCATAAAATGTCACTTAAGGTCTAAAGTCTCGCTTCAATTTGACTTCTCTGTCAATAGGTTGATCCAAAGTTAGGATGAAAAGGTGCTAACGTCATGGCTGAATCCACAGTTTGGCTTCAGAGGCATTTCAAATCCTCTTTTGATAACCGAATAGCTGATGTAAAATGGCCTTGTCCAGTTCTTTCTTCAGCCTATGACCACTGTCTTGCTTTAAGAATGAAAATGTACAACATGTGAACATCAGATTGTCATTATTTGGACTCTAAACTGAAGAAAGTGGCTGTTTCATATTGGGCCGTGCCACTTTGGCCCACATATAGTTGATGTAGACTGGAGCTTGGCAAGGTAGATCTACCTGATTACAGACATTGAATCAGGCTGATTCAGCTGCACTGCAAGGTTGCTTTTATCTCCTGCAGCAACAAAGTAGAAAGTGTGCATTTTTTTCTTTTCAGTGATTTTTTTTGCGAAAAAGTTACCTAACAGGTTACTTGGTTTCAGTTTCATAGAGGTTTCCTGCTACCATTTTTTCCCTCTTGGTACCGATATTTGTGCTGTGGGTATCGTCCGATACCGAGTACCAACCTGACACCAGTATGCTATAAAATAATATACTACACCTGTGCGATTGTGATATGATCACTATTGCGGTAAGCTCTGGCTCAGGTTAAACCCTTTGTAAAACATGAATAAATACAGAAATGATGCAGCATGATCATGCTAGTTAGCTTAGCTTCAAGCCTCGCGTCAGCCAGCTCTGACACACCTGTGTCTGTTGTGTCTGTGTCACGTGATCAATTCCTCCAGGTCCATGCAGGCTGCAGCTCAGCGCTACTTTTTTAAGACCGGTGAGGAAGAACTGTGCCAGAGTTTAACAGTGGTAAACAGTAAATAGAGAACTAATTTAATCAATTAGGTGTTATCAGATGGTGCCCGCCAGCATTTTCTGCAGTATCAGTGCAATTTCAAGTACTGGTATCGGAATCGGAACAACTCTAGTTTCATAGTTTCGAAGCTAATTTATTACGATGTGCCTTTATCAAAAGTTTTTTATTTTGTCACAGGGCACATGACCACATGAGCGTTACATCCCGACCATTATGTTATACATTTGAGAGATAGAATACTGCTGTGTAAGCTGTTAAAAAAACACAGCTCTCACAAGAACAAAAAAAGATCTCCAAATGTTCCTCACAGGAGCTTTAAATACAGACTCTCATTTTATAGTAATATGAAGACAGCGTGTGCTACTGGTCTGCTTTTGTGACAGTACATCAGACTAAACTTATTTTCCATTTCTGCTCATATTTTCTGGAGGTTGACAGGTTATTTTGGCAGCACTTGTTTTTCTTTACACACAAACCTGTCACATGGTAGACAACAAACCAGGCAACCAGGCAGACATGACAGCTTTGTTTTGTTGTCAGTGTTTCAAACAAGATCCGTGAGTAACTACAACATGGTACAGATTGTGTGTAGGTGTTTGGTCCATGCACCCACAGAGTGTGTTTCTACCATTACTGGACTCTGTTTTGACATGTTTTCAATCATCTGATTAATCAGCATGTTTTACTCATCCAATCACGAAGTGTTCACTGTCTACTTCCAGGATGAGTGGGCAATTTTTTTTGAGGAAATTCCCTCAATGTCCACAAACTTTGAGTGGGTGTACAGTAGAGGAAGTCATTTATGTGTATTTGAGAGTATATATAACCCTGAAACATAGCCAGTGGCAAAAAGCTCCTACAGGAGGGATCATCATGAAGCTGTCATCTGCTGTTAAAGGTAACTACGCTCATCCACTCCTCATTTATTCTTCACTGTTTGCTAGATTTAGTTGTGATTGTGCTGTTTCTCTGCAACAGCCATCATGCCTTTGTGTTTGCTGCTTGCAGATGGATTACCAGGTATCGTATGTTTTATGAATGATGAAGTTCTGTTTATATGTGTTTGTTTTAGATGTTGTACTAACCAGATTTGTTTTAAATTTCCAGTCTCCAAGGATGAATGCCCAAAGATCATTGGACATGATCACGTCAAAAGAAAAGCTCACCCAGGTAACTTAACAGACAGTACCGTCTTTTCCTGGTTTGGACTTTTTCTCATTTGCTTTGGCTCAAGTTTTATCAAAAATATTTAACTAAATTCTCTGTCACCACATAGGTTGAAATTTCTTGTCAATTCAAGCAAATATTTTAGAACTGCATGTGTCCCAATGAGAGCGTTCAATTCTCTGAAATCTGCATAAAATCTAAGTGATTAAAATTGATCAATTTGTTGTTGCCAGTGCAATCAAATTCAAAGTTTTTTGATCCAGCTGTATTCATACTGTTAATAATCCAGAGCTTATGTTGAACCCTAAAAGTTCTTACTAATATAGACACAAAATAACAAACTTGTTGCAAGCAAAAATAAAGAAAAGCATCCTCTAAAATTGAACCAGCTCGCATATTATACATTTGAAATGTTTGGGGTCTATGTTCATCAGTGTGCAGTAAAATGTTTCATGCCCACCTATGCAACACTTATTAACAAAAGGCAAAATAAAAAAGCATCTTTGCACCTCTTCTCAGCAGACTATACATCATTGTGAGTTCTCAACTTTGTGGACCATCATGGGGGAAACATCTCTCTGCTGTGACCAGAATAGTTCAAATGGTTTCATAACATCCTTTTATTTTTGCACAAGTGGGCAATGAGAGGGCACAAAAACTAATACCAGCCTTCTCCAAAAAAATGGGCGATGGTCTAATTTTAAAGATTCAGAGTCTCGCAGGGCTCATCAAAACTTTTACAGAACATTACCTTTAAATTGAACTATCTACCTTCACATATTTATTTCATAAATACACTTATACTTCATAAAGAATTTATTTGTGGCAGCTCGGTTTGTTTAAGCTACATGAAGACATGATGCAGTACAACTTCTGCTCTCTAAGGGCTACAGCTTTATGAATGAAAAAAAATCCAACATATATGAACAGAAACAATAGAAAAATTGATCAGCTCTGTATTATGACAAATATTACTGTCTGAAGACTTTAATGCAATGACAGATTTTCAGTTATATTGACTCATTGGCAACCTTGCAGTGTTATATGCAAGGCACTTAATGACATCATGATCGATCATTTACTGATTACTGGGAATAATACGTTTTTTTTTCACATACATCTAAGTACATAAGCTCTATTACTTAAAATAATAGGAATCAAAGCTGTGTGGGTCTCAGAAAATCGGAGGAGTACAGAGCTCAGTAATGCAAACGTAGCATCAGTTTTTGTCATAAAGAAGTTAATAATTATGTTTTTGTTTCCTTAATGGATCTGATTTGTAAGAAAGGGGCAGGACTAGATAAGCCCTTAGCTTCATTCTGCCCCTATCAAACAGGGTGTGGTGTTGACATATATGTGTATTTACTCACATGGAAACTGTTGTACAGTTGACGTGTACATACGTATTATGTTGTCTTGACTAAATTATTTGATTTTTTTATTTTAAGTTTGTAAACCAGGCTAGTGTGGAACAGCTTGTGAGTGGTTTTGCTGTGAATCTTTTTGAATTATTGCTACAGACAAAACAGAGTAGTAACTGTGTGATGGGTCTGTTCATGTCCTCTTTTACAGGTGATCACCTGCTCCTTCACTGTAAAGCATTTGCAAACTCTGACGTCGACATGACGGTTATCTTTTGGCTTGTCAACGGCTCTTTCCCTGAGGACATCCAGAGCCGTGACAGAATTGTGGAACTAGAGGAGTGAGTACTATATTTTCTTTACGTTCATTTTTCCCGTAGATTGCCTTTGGAAAGTTGGTTGACTGATTCGTCCTCCTGAGGCCAACCTACAGCTCACCTGATTGTTTTGTTTTTAGGTCCACTTCAAACGACGGGGCAATCCTTCAGAGGAATTTGCTGTTGAAAAATGTCACAACAGAAGATTTACAATCCACCTTCACTTGTGTTGTAACCAACGCTGCAGGAACGGCCTTAAAACACACAACCTTATCAAGCAGAAAGCCTGGATATGATGCTGGGAAACAGAAAAAACACTAAATGCTGCTACAAAGATGGAATTCCCAGAGTCTTTTCTCTGACTCATGAGGGGAGTCTGCACCATCTGTGAATGTGATGTTTTATTTAATGTGTTCGCTGAAAGAAACGTGTCAATTCAGACCAAAAAAATCAAGACTTCATGAAAACAACTCAAAGTAAACCTAAAGTGAAACACTATACTGAACATCAGCATGTGGAGGATCCCCTGTTTTAGGGAAACATTTCAGATACTAAAAGTTAACTGCCAATTTTATCGTCCATGCAAACTGTCTGTTAATAACAAGTAAAGTGTATATATCGTCAAAGTTTTTTATGTTCTTATTTTTTGTACTTGTGTATCATTCTATTGCTTATACTTGGAGTTGATGTTGACACATTTCACAAATAAAAAATTGAAAAATACTATGCTTTTTTCTTTCTTTATTACGGGTATATGTGTATTAATGTATATGTGTCATAGTAGGGCTTAATGATATATTGTTATCGTATCTATAATAAGATATGAACGTTCAAGATATTAGTATCGAAAAAGCAACAATATAAACAATATAGATTTACCCAGCGCTCACCCTGCATGAACAGCTCTGGAAGTCACAACAAATATCATTTTTACGATTGCCCTTAAATGCACCGCTTGGTTTTCACCGAACTTGTAGTCATATCATATCGATATCCAGATATCTGGCATGAACATCAAGATATGAAATTTTGTCCATATCATGTATGTGTATGTATGTGTATACACACACACACACACACACATATATATATATATATATATATATATATATACATATATATATACACACACACACACATATGTGTGTATATATATATATATACACACATATATATATGTATATATGTATATGTGTTTATATATATACATATATATACGTATATATGTCTGTATATATATATATATACACGTGTGTATATATACATATATATACATACATATATATTTATATGTATATATCTATATCTATATATATATTAAATATATTCTGTCCAATGCACTCACTAACCAGCTGTTTATACTCTCTCTTCAATTTTCGATTTAAAAGTGGCTTATTAACACAGACTAAAATGAAGCATTTAGATTTGGGAAAAAATAACGATTTTTGAACAAAAAAAAAAATTTTCAAAATTGTGTGTGTATATTTATTTATATGTACAGTCATGGACATATTTATATATGTTATATAGACCACCCTATATATATATATCTTCAATTTCTCGCGTACATATATATATACATATATATACATACATACATACATACATACATACATACATATATATATATATATATATATATATATATATATATATATATATATATATATATATACATATGTGTGTGTGTGTGTTTATATGTGTATGATTTTTTATTAAGAAGTTTTTTATGTTTGTGTTTATTTGATCGTCTTGCTTGTCCTGTTTGAATTATAATATTCTCTTTCTTATTGTGTAACTGAAAATGATCTTCAAGACAGTATTACAACAACAAAAAACAAGCTGAACATGGCACTACCAAATTGCTACCTGGCCGTGGCAGGAAACGCCTTTTCTACCCCACGAGATGACCGTGCACTCATCCGTTCCTGTGTCAGGAATCGTCTGTCAGACCTCCAGGGACCTTAAAAATGAGTGGGCACTGTCGAGAAATGTGACTTGTTCAGCAAGGACAGTTCGACTTGTTGAAGCTGGTTTGAAGTCACACAGAGCACGCAAGAAGCCCTTCATCAATGAAAGGCAGAGGAAGGCCCAGTTACTCTTTGCTCGAGACCACAAGGATTGGACTGTTGATGATTGGGCTAAGGTTCTCTTCAGTGATGAATCAAATTTTGAATTGATGCCCACTCCAGCCAACTTACTGGTTAGGAGGAAGCCTGGAGAAGCTTACAACCCAGACTGTCTTGCCCCTACAGTAAAACATGGGGGTGGATCAGTCATAATCTGGGGTTGTTTCAGTCTGAGTGGAACAGGGCAAATGCAATTGTGTGAAGGCCGAATGAACCAGGTCATGTACAGGACTACCCTTGAAAACAGTCTTCTTCCATCAGCTGGAAAACTCTTTCCTGCCTCGAATGACTGGATTTTCCAACAAGACAATGCCCCTTGCCACACGGCAAGGTCAGTTAAAGCCTGGATGGATAAAAACACTTCTTTGTGGAAGCCTTGGCCTGCTCAATCACCAGATCTTAATCCAATTGAAAACCTGTGGAAAATCATCAAACTCAAAATGGAGAACCACAAGCCCAAAAACAAAGAAAATTTGTTTGAATTTGTCCAACAGGAATGGGCTGCTGTGACAGCAGAACAATGTCAGAAGCTGGTGGAGAGCATGCCAAGACGCATGGCTGCAGTCATCAAAAACAATGGTTATGCAATCAAGTATTAACTCTTGTGTGTATCATGTGTTTAAAGCAAACAGAAAAGAAAACATGGAATGCTTAAAAGTAGTGTTTTGGCGGTACAATGCCATAGCTATTGATGTAAGAATTTAAGTAATTTTGGTTATTATCAAGAAAACCATGGAAAATGAATAGTTCTTAGTTCTTAAATTAAACTCTCATGAGCTATTTTTGTTGTTATCATTATAATTGTCCAAACAAATGTACCTTTAGTTGAGCCAGGCATTAAAATTAACAAGAAATTGAAGAAAACAAGGGTGGTCTAATAATTTTTTCCATGACTGTATGTGTGTGTTTATACATATTTATATATGTGTATATATATGAATATATATATATATATATATATTTGTACATATATATACATACATACATATACATATATACATATATATATATACATACATACACACACACACACACACATATATATATACATATATATATATACACATATGTGTGTGTGTGTGTTTATATGTGTATGATTTTTTATTAAGGAGTTTTTTATGTTTGTGTTTATTTGATCGTCTTGCTTGTCCTGTTTGAATTATAATATTCTCTTTCTTATTGTGTAACTGAAAATGTTTAAATGAAATATTTAAAAACAAAAGTTGCACAATAATGGATGGTGTAGTGGTTCCTCTAACGTTTATTCTTTTAGAGATGTCATTCTTCTAAACAACGTTTGCCAGAGGTCAAAATTCTTTACTTATACTCACATACACACAGTAAGGCAACATTTTCAGGCAAAGCAGCGATGTAAACTGAAAACAATGAAAATAAACATTTCTGCATTAAATCATGTTGTCTGAACACTTAAATCTCACACTGCATCATTTGCAAAATCATTTTTTAAACCTGAAAACACATCATCAGCATTCATTAAAACAGTTCAACTTAATTAAAAATATACAATTTATTATGACAATGTTAAAAGTGTAGTTCTGAGGCTGTTTTAGGAAATCGTAAGACTGACGTTAAGCTGTATTGAGTAAAACAAGCAAACTCATCTGAAGCTTTAACACTATAGTGCAGATGCCATTACTAATTAGCAGTTAGCTCATTGGTTAAGTACTTTTAAAGGAGAAACAAGAGGCAAATTAATCTCCTAAGTTAATTGTGCTATCCATGTGTTACATCTTCAATGGTGAACGTTTAAAATTTAACGTTTTTTAAATACAAAGTTATAGTTACTGGTGCTTTGATTTCTATTTTTGAAGCCGACTGAATTATTATGAAAAGAGATTTACAATTACAACACTTGATAGTTTCTTTTAAAGAAATGTATCAGTAATCATAGATTATCATATATCATAATAAATTTCATGTTTGGATAGCATCTTTTTGTCTGTTTTTCATTGTGTTTTTTTTTATAGTTCAAAATGACTTAAAGGCTGCATTGACTTAGGAGAATGGCTGACAGTTCTTGCATGATCGGTCACAAAACGGCTGATTATTAATTTAAATAGAGACTTGATATAGAAAAAAAACATGCCATGAAAAACAAAACTCCTGATTCCCAGATCACACGTGCACACACACACAGTAATTCCTGTGTTGAAAGAAACATTGCACATCAATAGTAGGTAATAAGAGATAGGCGAGTATTTCCAGGTTTCATTAGTGCTGATGTTCTTTGAACACATACATGTGTCTTCATAAGGTCAGACTCACCTCTTTACCACTGTCCCTTTCAAATGATGAGAACTCCGTTCAGTTTTAAAATGATCTGACTGTGTGATTGAATTGGTTTACCTGGAGGCAGCTTCCTACATGTGCAGCTCCTCCATGCAGTGCTGCAGGTTGCTCGACCTGTCATGGTGCTGATGTTCACTGTTTTTCTTAATGAGGGCTGCAGCGTCTCCAGTATCCAGGTGCCACTTTACTGAGGGGCTGCAGAATGGACGGAGGAGTTCCTGGTTTACCTTGGTTGCCATACCAAACAGAAAACGCAAGAAAATGTCCAATTTTCCATCAGCATATTGCAGACTTCTGTCCACTGCACTCTTATAAAGCTCTATTTCCTTGCGCCCCTTAATAATCCCCTTTAACTTATTTTTCCCCTGCGGCTCAAAGATGTTCTTCCCGTGGTTTCTGAAGGAGAGAAACGCATAAAGAGCAGCCAGGTACTCCTGCATGGTGGGGTGGATGAAGCTGAAGACCTTCTCTGTAAACAACACAAATGGTTTGGTGATGTATTGTGTGCAGAGCCCGGTGTCCGTCACCGCCTCCTCCTCGCTGACTCCGGCCTCCTTCCAGTCTGACTTTGTGATCTTGAACTGGCCCCGCTCCAGCAAGCTGAAGGCCAACTTCCCCAACCTCATGAGGAGGTCCGTCTCTTTCTCTGGGTTCAGATGTGGAGCTCTGAGCATGCAGCGCTGACGTGTGAGTGTCAGCAGCAGCTTTGTGTACATGAATGTGATGCCCCGCGGCAGCTCAGCCTGCGCCCCTCTCTCTCTGAAGACGCGCTCACACTCATCGGCCACGAGAGAGCAAAACAAAGGCAGGTGGCACATGATGTGCAGCGTTTTTGAAGACTTAATGCGCTCAGTAACTCGGGCTGCCTGGTTAGGATCTTGGAATCTGTTCTTGAAGAACTGCTCCTTGTCATCAGCACTGAATCCTCGTAGCTCTACCTCATCATACTGTGCATCCCAGGGAACGCAGCGCCTCACTGGAGGGCGAGACGTAACGATGAAGAGGCCGCGGTACAGCAGCCTTCCCCTGAGGAGGTTGACGATGAGGACGTTCAGGGTGGTGGGATCTGTGTGGTCACAGAGAAGCTCAGTGTTCTGAAAGTCAAGGTTTCCTTTGTACTCATCGAGGCCGTCAAAGACAATCATGATTTTGCAGTCGTCAGATCTGTAGTCCTCATCCTTCAGCTTTTTTGTTTCTGGATAGAGTGTCTGTATAATGTCCAACAGAGAGATCTTCTGACCCTCAAACTGTTTGAGCTCTCTGAATGGCAAAGCAAACAAGAAAGCAACATGTTGGTGTGAACGCTCTTCGATCCAATCTAACATTAATTTTCTGACCGCCATGGACTTCCCTGATCCAGCCACTCCAGTGATCAGCATAAACCTGAGGTTTGTCTGCTCCAGCCTTTCAAAACTCAAAATGTCCTTCGTTGGGAGCCGCGTCCCCTCTTCTCTGTTGCTGTCCAGCTTCTCTATGGTCATGACTTCATGTTCAATGTTTGGGCCATTATCGCACGTCGTGGATATGTAGAGATCAGCATAGACGTCATCAAAGGAACTTGTTGCTGCGTATGAGGTGGAGTCGTCAGATACTGTGATGTATTTCCTCTTTAGTGTCTCGCTCACATCATGACGCACCTCATCTGAAAAATAAAAACATACATGCTCAGTTGTCTATAACTGATCTATGAGATCTGTAAGGGAGAGGCACTGCTAGCCTCATTGCTCATGGGTAAGTATCAAGACTGCTATGAGTCAGGGCTGCATGATCAACTGAAAAAACACAACAGCCTTGATCCATATATATAAATAACCTAATTTTTATATGATGGCAACTCATTCATTTGTATTTTCCTATTCCACAGTTCACGCTGAATTCACTACTTGTTATCTGTATCACAAAACCCCCATGTTTTTATAAGATTAACTAAAAATACATTTAACTTAGTAATTCGACAATACCAGTCTGTCATTCCTCCTGACAACTCACTCTGTCATCACTCCCCCTCATTTGCAGCTCCCTACAGTCAGTTTTATCAGATCTTGACCACATTGCTTTGATAAATGAAAAACGATTTACAACTATTCAAACTTCTTGACAGAAGGATATTTTTGCCCCACTTCCGACCTGATTTGACGAGTCCATTTTTACAAAGTGGTTCATGTTTTTTAGTGCTGCAGCGCTCGCCAACTGCTATCTGATTGGCCCAAAGTAAATCTGATTGACAGATTGTCCAATCACCTGTCTTTATTCCCATTCTCAAACACTTGTCATGCGCTCTTTCCTTTTTCTGGTGTGCCAAGTTCAAGTTTTTACCAGAAAGAATGATGAAGAGTGACAAGTGGAAAGATACAGCAGCAACAGTCAGCGTGATGTTTTCTCAGTACTGAAAACTAGACTCCTTTTGAAGTTTATTCAGATTTGAACCCTATGAGGTAAAAGGAGTCAAACATGGAAGCAACACCTTGGTATCTCCACTACAGAACAAAAGAATCCACACATTCAGTGCCCAGCATAAATGAGTACACCCCATACTAAAAGTAATGTATAAATCAATATCTAAATGAACAAAAGAACATATTCCAAAGTTTTGACAAAGCTGAGTTTAACATACATTTTATTTTACCATAAGATGACAATAAGGGTAATATGATAACTAAGATTTATCCCATGACTTTGGGGTGTACTTATTTTTGCATCCTGATCATCAATAGAGAAAAATACTTTGTAAGCAACTTAAAAAAAAACTTCTTTGCAATCAATCAGTGTGTTGTGGTCTAGTAGGCCTATGCCATAGAACATGTGGACTTTGAAAGGTAACTTAAGGTTTTCTGACAAATCTGAAGGGGTGCACTCATTTATGCTGAGCACTGTACATACCTCTGTAACCACCTAAAACATCATCCCATAATCTTCACACAAACCTTGCTTTTGTTTATATTTTTGTGTATATCTACCTTTTTATTTACTTTTTGAAACTGCTATTGGAATCCTAATTTCCCGGCGTTTCCAAGAGAGATTATTTATATTCTATCTAATCTAATCTAATGTAATCTCTAAACTAATCAAGGTGTTCTTTGATACTATGAGAAAATTGAGGGAGAAAAGCTGTTAAAGAGGAGTTGCAAGCCTTAGACTGTGGCTAAATCAACCCAATGTATCTGTATGGCAAACAAAATGAATGCACACAGTGTGAAGGGATGCCTTGCCCAAGGCACAGAAGTTGGCAGTGAATCTCTTAACAGCTTTATGTCCCTCCCTTGTGTCATCAGCATGCATCCAAAGGAAACTAAGTAATACTGTTTAGTCCATAAAACTTGTGGGGTACTGGTAAGTTTAAAGTAAGTTAGAATTTGAGACTGGAGACATGTTAATGATGCAAAGTGACAGGCATTGGTGGCTCAGTCTGTTAGTACACTGTACCAGTTCTCAGAAGGATTCGAGTTTGAGCCCAGCTCTGACTGTCACATGTTGATGTGTCCTTGGGCAAAACACATCAACCCAAGTTGCTCCCACTGCTGAGTCAGTAGAGTATTTAAGGGTATCAAAGAGCCTGGATGTGTTAGCTAATACTGATAGACAACTTACATGGAAACTCTGAATCATCAGTGAGTGGGTGTGAATGAAAAAATAAGACCTGCACTGTAAACGTGCTTAAGTAGTTAGAAAGATTAGAGAAGTGCGACATAAGCCATTTAGTAATGTGCTAATGTAGCGTAGTTTTCAATGACATGCTAAATTCAAACAGGGTCTTTTTCTTTTAGCCTCTGCACATACACACACCAAATAAACAGTCAGACACTCAGAGATGCACTTACTTCTGAGGCACAGGGTCTGGAGATAATCAACAAACTTCTTGAGCCCCATCTCTCCTAGAAGAGTTTTAGTAATGCGCAAAGAGACCTCCAGAGAGTAACACTCAAGAAGCCGGTCCACGACGTCCACCACATCCATGCTTTGGAGGGGAGCGATGAAAGACTGAGGGAAACGTTTCCACAGCATCGTTTTGAAGGTCTTTGTGTCTCCTGGTGACAGCTTCCTCAGGGTGTTACAAATAGCCTGAAGGCAAAAGTAGGATTAAAGTCACTGCTATATTTTTTACACTAAGTGTGAAGTTCCACCAACCTCTTTCAAACTATTAGGACAAAAAGGAAAGCATGCTGACCTTAAAGGTAAAGGCCACTGTCAGAGAGGGATGTCTGATCTCATCTGGGTCTGACATGGACTCCAATGTGTCGGTGAGCTCTGATGCAGCTTCTTCTTTGTCTTTCTCCCTGATGAGGCAATTAAAGCATTTAGGGTTAGTTTAACATGTGAAAAAATAACTAAGCATTATCTGAAAAGATGTGTTGATTGATCTATTTCTTACTTGGGCTTTTTTCTCTCACAGTCGTCACTTTCATATGAGTAGCTGCTGGAAAATGAATCTGTTCTGGTCAGCTGGACCCTAAAATAAGGAAGGTGACATTAAGGTAACATTAATAAAGAGTTATATGCTATACAAACTCTAATGCCTCGGGAACAGCCAGGACTGCAGTATCTCAGAAAAGCTTTAAGGGATTTCTTTAAACTTTGCACATATAGTATGTCTGCTCTGATCCTATATTTTTTTTTAAACTTTGACTGTGTTTCAGTCTAAAAAAAGGGATTTCACTGCTCAAATATCCACTCTAACCTAAGAATTAATCGATAAGATTTAGGGATCAAGGTCATTGCGTCACATGTTCATTCCTTTCATAAAAGCAGAATACTTTAACGTGCTGTGAAGAGTTTTCTTACAACTTTTCACAAATGTCCACTCTGGTTCAAGGATAAACTGATGAGATTTTGAGGAGTAAAGAAAACAAGGCATTGTGTTTAACCAGAGTTTCCCAAAGTGAGGGTTGCGGCCCCTGGTGGACTCCAGAGGTAGTGCAAGTGGTCTGTAGAAGATCATTTAAAATCGGTTCTAAAAATGAACATACTTTTCAAACTCTAACCATGTTTAAATTATTATAAAATGAATTATAATGTGCTTAGTTATTTTTAATGTACTCGCACACAGTGGTTCATGTAAGCAGTGAGCTAACAGAGAGCAGTGAAGATTTGGTTGAATTGTAAACTTCAGGATAAGGGAATGAGCTCTTTTTAAAATTCCTCCAATATGTTGAAGTATTCGCAATGAATCTAGCGTGTTGAATAATTATATTTTTTATCATGCAGTCTGGAAATACAAGTGTTTGTCTTTACACTGAGATTTAAAATAGTTTTTCCCTTCATTTCACTATCAGTTTAGGATATTTCTATGTTAAATTGTCTCAAAACTGTTGCACTTCCTTTACACCATGCTGTCATGTAATCTAGCAGGGATGTCAACTTTAAATTGCTTTATCAATGATTTACATTGCATATGCAAACAAATCATTCAGACAGAAAGTCTGTTTATGAAATTAAATGAAATATGGAGATGCTTCAAGTCTTTTACTTTGGTTGTGTGAGGGTTTTGCTGCTTTTTAATGGGGCTATGGCAATCAGATGTTTAGGAAAAAAGATCATCAAGACAGCTGAAGGTATAAAAATTTACCAATCACACTTCCACAAAGCCACCTCCTTTACTTGACTCATCACTGTAATTTTGTCTGTCTCCTAATGGGATAGCTTCCACAGGCATGTAAGTGTCAGGAAGTAGTTCTAGTTTACAAAACAACAGAGTTCAGTAGAGCTGGGCAAAACAACAAGCCTGGACTCATGTGAGATATCCTCTGTTCATGTGTTATTTGTTACCTCGTGGCACATCCATCCTCTTCCTCATCATGCTGTAAGTTGTCTTCACTTATCATTGACCCATAGCTCTGAGCTGGAGATATAGCCTGCTCAACATGATGCCTGAAAAAAAAACAGATGAAAGGATGACAGTTTGTTGATTACTTAGTTACCCAATAATGAAGCAAGGCTAACATATTTCAGACAAGGTCAACTTTCATCTTCAAGCTTGTACAAGGACAAATAAAGGTAATGGCTGAAATTTATCCTTGTTGTGCTTCTATAAAATATGTAGTCTTAATTTTCATGAATTCTGTTTTACAGAAACCTTGTATCTTGCATCCTCAATTTTATTTAATCACCAGCAAACCATTGCTATTGGTCATCCTCTCCACATGTGAGTGAATTTCATGCATTCTAATAAGATGAACTGCAACAAAACCAATTAGGCAATAACATTATGACATATAGTATTCATTTATGTTTAAAAAAAATGCTTCTTTCTTATTTTATTCATTTCCTTTAGAATGGTGATTCAGAGATACACTAAGAGGTTTGAGCCAAACAGCATTAATAATCAGTGAAGTTCATGGCACTCAGATTTATGCACTTTATGGGACTGAAATAGGATAGCAGACCAAAATGAAGCATAAAAAGTACAAGTTTTTCATGTAGTCGGAAAGTTCTGAATTGATATTCAATAACTGTTTTAAAATGGAATGTAAACAGAATTGCTTTTACTTTGTACTACATCACAGGAAGTTATGGTTCTACAGCAGACACTAAAGTGCTGGTTAGACTCCAGCTACCATCAAGTGACAGGAGACGCATGTAAAACTAGGGCTGTTTGAGTATGGAACAAAACATTAGAACAGCAAAAAACTGACTGATCTTGAACAACAAATTTCTTTTAACATGCATTTGTGGTCCTTAAAGTCTTCAGCATTTCATTATAACTTATCATAAAAAAAGCAAAGAAATTAATGAAAATGATGAGAAAAAAGTATTAATACACAAAGATAATTCTTTGTCAAATAAATGAGTAGATAGAATGAGTTAACCATGTTGTTCACTAATCATTTAATCTCTTACGCTCTTGTTTTTTAAGATCATGTGTGGCCAAAATTATGACTCTAAACAAACTTGAATAATGTCCCAGTCTTTCACAAAAATATTCTTACCATTGTGCAATGTCCATTGGACTTGTCCCCAGATCCAGAGACGCTCTTCTCGGTGGGATGTAAAACTCGTCATCTTCATTTTCATTTTCAATTTCATAATATTCATTCACTCCTCTACCAGAAACTGCTTCTCCAATCGAGGAGCCATCAGAGTTCCCCATCTCATGGTCTTCCATCTTGTTTTCCAATGTTCAGCAAGCAGCTTATAAGACAGGAATTCACATCTTTCACTTTTAGTTCAAAAAGGGTGGGCTCCCAGGACCATAACCTGTCCGTACCTGCAAAACAAACATCAAATAATACAATACATCATTCTCCAAAGTCCTGATTTGGTTGTCTTAAGAACTTGATATCAAACTAGAGTTTCAGGTTTCTGTTAGAGGCCCCACCACCATCTACTTGATGAAAGTGACATATATACCAGTAAGTACAATTTCTAACATCATCAGTTTATTCAATAAAATCATTGCAGTTTGGACCACTAATGGCACAAATAAGTGCTGAGCTACAAGGCCTGAAAATAAAATCTCTGTTGTTTTTTTAACAATATATTGGATTCATGCTTACAATCACCTTTTTTCCTGCTTTAAAGAAAGTGAAAAACTGTCAAAGAAAACTGGATTTTCTCTTTATGTCAAAATTGTGTAATATTGTGTACTTTGAAGAGAGGGGCAGTTTTCTCATCATCATCAGGGTCTAAATTTTTATCTTATTAAGCAACAGCGTGAAATAAATGCTGATGTCCCTCTGTGAAGCAAACAAGAAGAACTATGATGGTACCTTTTTTGTGTTTTGTCATCTTTTCAATTTGATCAAAAAATAAGGAATAATACAAAACAACGGACATACTTTCAGAGCACAGTTACCATAAATCCGTTTATAAAGATTTGTAAAGAAAAAGTTTTACAGTGAGAAGTGTATGACCTTTAAAAGTCAGCAGGATGTTTGTCTCTTAGTTTTGATAACACTGGTTGTTCATGAAAAATATATTTTGAGAGGTTTATCACAAAAAGTAAACACAATTTAAGTTTCTTTAGCAGCTGTAACTTTTGGCAAAAAAGTGAAGTTGAAAATGATTAACATTTTTATTTTTCTGTATATATATATATATATAAGAACACATAAAAGATACATTTTTAAAATAAATAAACTAGATAGATACTGATATATAACAACAAAGCAAATGTGACATTGACCTACACTTTCATAAAGCATATTGAAAATACTTCTTTTGTAATTTGGCACATTACAAATGAAGATTTTTTTTGTTTCATTGAGATCCTGATGTGAGATCCTGACATGTTTGAAGCTCCAAGAGGACAGGCAAGAAGCATTTTATTCGGTATAGTTACTTAAATCTTTTTTGACAATTTTCCTGAGATTTTCCTTTCCTCTCCAACCTGAAAAACCTGCCATCTTATTAAAAGGAGAGAAGAAAACACAACTAAGATGTAAATATTGTAAATATAAAATCTCCATCCCACAAACAACTGACTCAAAACAGATCTGCATCCAACTTTAGGATCCCCAACCCCAACCTTGCAGTGCATATGGATCAGCCAGAGTAAATGTCTGTTCTCAGACAGACCCATCTTGCCGAGCTCCAATCTCCAAAGACTGTGAGCAGCCCAATCAGAGTCCATTAGAGCAGGAACAGTTCAGAGCTATAAGGGAGGCAACAGCAGGGAGTGACTGCTGGTACAGAGATTAGCATAGATGCTAACAGCTTTATTAGCAGTTCCTCAGACCTGGACCACATTTCTTTATTATAGAAAAAACAAAGAACACTACAACTTCTGTCAAGTGGTACACATTCTGTTGATTAGTGCAGCAGTAGTACCCGCCTACCACATTATCTGACTGGACGGCAATGAATATGATTGACAGAACAATCTCCCAATCACAGGCAAGATGTGCTTTAAAAATGTTTGGCTAATTCCCAAACATTTTCTACAGGCTCTTCTCCAGGTGGACTCATGAAATGATGCAGACTGAACGATCCATCTGTCCTGTGAGGTGACCCTGAACCACCAGTTGAGACCTCTGCCGAAAACCAAACTAGAGGGACCTAAAGAGGGCAACTGCTGTCACCCTGTTACAAGACTCTGTGGTTAATGCTAAGTAAGTTATTATTTGCTGATTTTTATGTTAAATTGATCTCTCCTGCTTGTGTTAGAGTATCCTGTATATTTTTTTAAGTGTCATGGACTTGTTTTCCTTTACAGAAATGCCAACAATAACGGAGATCAAACAGATGTTAAACTATATCTTATCGACGATATTGACAAATTTCCGTGTTGACAAAATGAGTGGAAATACTCCTGCTGGCTGTTTGTCCCCCATGTCTGTCAGTCCTGACTAAAACTGTCTCTGTAGTTAATTCAGACTGACACTTTTGTTATAACATGGCTGTTTTAGTCAAAGTCTTATTCAAGCTCTGTTTAAAGATAATAATTCCTGAAATATGATACAGTTGATCAGACTGTGTCACAGCCATTAAAATCACCTCTAATAACGACGTTTTATAACAGCATGGTTATGACTCCATGTTTAGTGCTGTGACTTTTAGCTTTATTACTCTGGATTAGGAAGTATGGAGGTGCGCAGGGATATTCAACCATAAAATACATAAAACTAATACAACATTGTGACATGAAATTCAAACAGAAAACATGTGAAAGTTAACACATTAACGTTCACTCCCCTAAACTATAACGTAAGTTAAAGAACGAAGGCAAACTCACCCTCTAGTCTTATCAGTCCAGGAAGCACAAAACACTTCTTCTTCTACGGATGTCAAATCAGACATCAAATGAAGCCGATGCCGCCATCTTGAGTTCATAGCGGAAATTACATGCAGTTCGATTAAAATACAGTACTGTGTATCCTCCAGAGGAGAAAGGTGGTTTTTCACCGCTTCGGGTGACACGAATCATTAGATTAATTCTGATAGAACTACTAAAACAGTTAATAAAAGATATCCTTAAGGGTCTAATACTGAAAATAAATGTAAAACTCAAAGTGAGCAGCTTACCCGTGGTAGCCTATGCATATGCACTATGTTGAATTATACAGAGATTATTAACAGAGATTAAATCATAAGAAACAAAACTGCATTTGGATTTGAATTTCAAGTAATTTGTTTTATTCCAAGTATATTTGATGAAACTGTTTTGAGTTTGTGAAACAGAAGAAAAGTTAATAATTTTAATGGTCTTTTTTCTTGTATTTATTGACTTTAATTCATATCAGTTTTATGTACATTGAGGGTAATATCAATAAAAATCAATGATAGAAAAACGCAGGAGATTTTACATTTGTTATTTCAATTCTTGTTGCCTATTACACGACCATATCACCCCTATAATAATAGATAAGATGACACTAAATACTCTAGGCTAGAATGACATGAGTAACTATGGGCTATTTCATTTATAAATTCCTATATTTAGCAACAAAAAGTAACATTTAGCAGCTTTATCAGGGAATAATTGATGAATAAACTGTTTAGTCATCAATTCACACATTCATTGATGATGAGTAACCCCTCATTGCATATAGTAGATAATTGTACCACAATTCAAAACAGCTCTTACATAAAGTGTTCAAAACTCTGTAGTCATTAGAAAACAAACCTAACTGCTTATTAGCCATCAGTTAATGGGTATTTTTCTAAGTAGTGAGACTTAAAGTGAGTGTTTTTTTTTTTAAAGTAGAATCAACTTACCTAATGGCAAATCATTATCAATTACCTATCAACTAGTTTGCTATTTTGCGTTCCATATTGGAAAAAAAACTGACTCTTCAGATTTATATAACCACTTATTGGAAAGTATAAGTGTAAAGGTGACAAACAAATGTGTATGTTCAACAGTAAAATATATTTTTCTTAATAAAAGAATTGAAGTTGGGTTAAAAAAGCAAATGGAAACAAAAACATATGCATTGAAACTTCTTTTGTTTTGCAAAGTCTTGTCCCTATAAACAAATAAACTAGCAGATATTTGTGTACAGAGTCTTGATAAAGGGAGAGAAGACATTTTAGGGGCCATCAGTGGTTTGACATCCTTGTTGAGTTGAGTGATAGTACTTTGGTGATTATATCAAGTGGGAAATTAGTCTGTGTTGATGTGTTTGTGTCAATATTTCTGCAGATTCCAAACTTGAATTTTGTTTCTTGGTTTGTTTTACCTCAATATGCACATACAGTTTTCTAACCACGCGTGACCAATCGGATCTCAACACACATCTTGGATCTTTTTTTACTTGAACTTCTGCATTCTGTTTTTAATCCTTCGTGAGGTGTAAAAGAAAAAGTAAAGTGAAAGGTCAAAAGTTAAAGCTGGGGTGGTTTTTGTGATAGTGTGATTTATAGAAATGTGAAGCGTGAGGAACCATGACCGCTGATCTTTGCCCTCAAAATGAGAATAGTTCATTCCTGAGTCAGAGTTGACATTTACGCAGATTTTGAGATTTCCCAAGTACGGTTTATGTGTCATACTCACAAGATTCAGACAGACACACAGGCGTCAGGACATCCCGCTGAAAAGAGGCTGCCTCCAGGCTCAGAGGCGTTAGTCGGACTGTGTTACTTTTTGATTCGATGCACTTTTCCTTCACTCATCACATGTTCAAACTGACAGTGCTGATTGGGGAGTTGGACAGGACATTGGACAGAATGGAAAATATGAGACATTGGGAAATGACATGCAGAAAAAGAGCCATGGGTATGGATTGAACCCGGCTTGAAGTAGTGCAGACTCCCTATGAGGGATACAACCTAACATCTGGGCCAGTGGTTCCGAACCTTTTTCAGTGGAGTCCTCTTGGTTAGATAAAACACACTGCTGTCATAAATGGACATAACCTTATTGTTTCACTGATAAGAATCCATAAACAATAGGCCTACATGCTGTTGTCCATAGCCAAAAACCATTAAAGAAAGCATTATTAAGTGTGTGATAACGCTGATTTGATAGACAACCTAATTTTGACAATCTCAAAGCTGACAGAGCATCACTGCCATCCAGGGATCTCTGGACTTCTCCTAAAGGGGGCTTGAACCAGTGCTCTGAGATATCTGCAGTCTGATAAATCTTTCATAAAACAGTCTAAAGGCTCAAACAACCCAGAGATTGTGAATTGTGCTCAGTACATTTTGATTGAAAATTAGAAATCTATTTCTAATAAGGACACATTCAATCCCTCTGCATCCATTAAATATTTTAGGCTTTATCTTTTTTCCCATATTAACCCCAGTAAACAAAAATTTGTAATGATGAGCACTAATGTGTCATGACTGAGGTAGCTGTGTGTGAAATCAGTAAAGCTTCAGTGAAAGGCCTCTCTAGCTGCTGTTTTTTCTTTTTCTATTTTCAGATATGTATTGCACTTCTGCAGCATGCCCTGGTCAGACATGTTGATTTATAGCGCAGCGTTCATACAAGGCAGATACTGTATGTCATCTGTGTTTATGTGTGTGCTCTCTGTCATACTAATATCCCTTTAACTGCACACCATGATTCATGTGGTTAAAGAATAATGAGACTGTTTTATTCATTCTTAAATGATAATAATATGTAAAACTTATTAACATTTATGGGTTCTTCACACAAAGGAACTCTGGAGCCTGTATTGATTTGTGATTATTGATCAAGCTGAATGTCAGAGCTCGCTCTGCTGGAGTTTCTACTGTATTGATCATTACCACCTGCTTTGCTTATATTGTTTGTGGCATTTTATGAAATGTCAGTGAATTATTACAGGTATAGTTTCACAGTTTTTAACACCATGTCTTGATATCCATTTGTTCTTTAATTTGAATGAAGCCGACTGGTTTACTGCTAATAAACAGAAAGTGGATGCTCAGTTTTGCAATCTAATTATTTGCTTATGCTGTAGTTAATCTCATTTGGAGTGAACCAGGCATTGGCTTCTTCGGTCACAAAAAGGAGTAAATAAATTTCATTCTTGTCAAGCGTCACAAGTTGTGAGACACACTTAAGAAAAGACGGGAATAACTGCAACATTTTAATGGTTATATTTACTCCTTTTCAAAATGCTAACACGAGGTCCAGATGATCGTAGAACATATTTTTTAAATTGCAGACAAATATTTTATTTTGGCATGCCAAAAACCCCACTGTTTCAGCCCTGCTCAGAAAGGCTGTTTTCAAGTAAATCCTTATGAGCAGTGTCTGACCACTCCTATCTGGAGGAGTGGGTGAGGCATGTGCTTCTGATTTTTACTTTAAATATGAAAACTGTCTGCTTAGGCCTACAGGTTTAAACAGTTGAGCCAGCAACAGAGAGAAAAGAAGAATTTCTTATGTTGATGGAGTTTGAACACAGGCCAAGATGTAAACTTTTCTGAAAAATGTGTAATACACCATCTCTGTTTTTAGACACAATCAGTATGCTTAAGTAAATAAGATATCATAGATTTAAAGTTAGATAAAAAAACAACTTGATGCAGCCATATGAGCATATAGAGAAGAAGACTTGTTTACACTTGTAAACACGATGCTGCATCTCAAGGGGGTTTCCTCCGATAAATTTCTGTTCAACAGAGAGAATTTTGATGAGGACAGATTTGTGTTCTAGGCATCCACACATTGATAATATGAATCCCCATTTTAGTTATTTTGTCTCTCCATCTTTCTGCATTTTGCCCTGTCTCTTACACCCTCAACATAGGTGGATGGCTGTGCAACAGGAGTCTGGTTCTGCCCAAGATTTCCTGCCTGCTTAGTTTTTTTTCTTGCCAGTGTCAGTGTTGCTAAATGTTATTACCCAGGTTGGATCTGGGTTAATAAAGTGAAAATAATCAAGAATATGGCATTGGCCACTCTTTTTTGATTGATTGATTGATTGATTGATGCATTAAACAGACTTCCAAATGGAAATCATTACGTTTTTCATTTACTGATAGGTCTAACTGTATGAGTAATGGGGCTGCTTTTGGTTCCAGGAACCCAGTTTCCCACCCTTGTTTTAAATGGAAGAGTATTAGGATGCACTTTATTAAAAAAATTATCAGTATAATTCGTAATCAACTGTAACATAAGAAACAGAGACAAAGTCAGGGATAAGATGGTAACAGTAATACAAAAACCCAGTATTACTTATGTGATCTTCAGGGTGTGTCATTCAGTATTTTCTGCACGATGACTGCGTATGAAGTGAGTAAGCCAACAGACTGAGACCCTGAAGCTGTTTACCATCAGTCTACACCAATAATGGTCTTCATGGTAGAAGCGAGGCTCTGTGAGCATCCTTGTCTTGTTAGTGACCGCTACACTGAGCTTTGTGTGATGGAGGCGTGAGCAGCGACAAAGACGGCAGGAGAAAACACTGGCGAGTATGAGGGGTGATAAGTGCCCTGAAATCAGAGGTTAGACCAGGGGGACTATTGTCAGAGAGGCTGATTACATGAATGGTTTAATCAGAGCTAAGCAGCACAGTTATATTTAATCAGTCTTATTTATTTGGTTTCATTAGAGTAGAAAACAGATGGAAATGGTTAAAATAGGCCCTCAGACCAATTGGTTATATGAACTATTTATAGAAACACAAAGGGAACATGAAAAAATATGTCATTAATACATAAAAAAAAAAAAAAAAATTCCATAATACCTTTTATCACAAAAGTATCTGTTTCTCACAGATATGAGTATATTCACACTATAATTTGTTTCTCTTATTATTTTATGAAGCATTACAAAATAGTTTAAGAAATGAAAATGGAACTATAATACACTAACTAATAAATACCATTTCATATTATGAAAAGGGACATTAATGTATTTAATTGTGTTTTTATCTCAAGGTGGTGCAGCCTATGTTTCTGGTGTCTAACAGCATTCTGGTTGCTGGTTTAACTCCCTTGTTTGACTGGGGTCCTCCTATGTGCAGTTTGCATCTTACAGTCTAAAAAGTTTTTAGCACAAGGTTAATTAGTGTCTCTTGCTTTTTTGTGTGAGTATGTGTGTGAATCGCGCACCGTATTGAGAGAAGCTTAACCACCCTATAAGCCAATACAAGTTGATGTTGTCTTTTTTTTAATAAAAAGCCCTGATAAAAGTTTTATTTAAGCTGTTTGTGATTCAATGGTTTAAATTCATGTCGGTAATTAGGGATGCATGAAATTGGATTTTTGCAGATATTTTTTCAGTCCTTATCACTGATAATGATTCCAATTCCGATATTTCTGGTCAATGGCATAAGCTCTGTACTTGACAAAAATTAACTTATTTCTTTCAGTTGCACAGTATATAAAACAAGGAAAGCATCTTTTAACTCAAAATGAAATGCTTGACTTATTAATGTACCCATGCAGTGATGAGAAGGTGCATCAATATTGTACATTTATGTAATTTGCTGATATTCCAGCTCATATATGGCCAATACATATGAACGGTATATCAGCAGTAAATATCTGCAAAAATTCCAACATCGGCCGATACAATACTTACGTATTTTACCAATATCAATTGATAATATTGTGCATCCCTATCAGGAATTATACTTACTAACGCTGAATATTCAAACATAATTGGTAGAGGCAATGAGTCTGCTTTTTTTATCCAGCCTGTATGGAAGCAATTTTTTTCAACTAAGCTTAACTGTGGATGGTAGGAATGGCCAAAACTACAAAATTCACCACTACTACATGCACACATATTTTTTGCTCTCTTTTAAGAACACATCATACATTGATCGCCCTCAGGACATAACGATAATTTTAACTAGTGGAACAAATAGCGTATCTAAATCTAATACCAACCCTGCCTTTAACTGCTGTGGTTACACAGGACCCACCTATTTGATAGACGACAGAAACACTTGCACAAATTACTGCTAAACTAGAAAAGCACTGGGAGAGTGCAGACCTTCACCAGCACCACAGTCCTTACTCATATTGTGATTTTCAACATAAATATTAGTCCTATCTTTATTTCATCTAAATATTTAGATTCCCTGACCATGAAAACCTACCATTAGCAACTGAAAAATGTAATTTTTTTAGTTCAGTAGTTATTCATGAAAATCAGTTTTCGTCATGGTGGATCCAGATGGTGATCCAGATCACTCCCAAATTCTAATCATTTGTTCCTCGTCCCAATCTGGTGTCAGTACCAGATCTTTCTCCCTGGCCTGTGTCTGCTAATGACGTCACATATCTACAGCAAATCCAAACTACGCAATGCTAGATAGATTGATATATGTGTGATTATATAATCGATATATGTGTGATAATTTGTGCATTTATAAATCTGTATCACTTTACTTCAGCTACTCATATTTATGCTTTCATCACGTCTGAATACTCTTGGACAATTAAATGACATAATATTCAAATACGTAACTACCTACACATAATGCAACTTACACAACATTCTCCTAATTGCAGGAATTTTAATATACTTTTCCACATATAAGTATTAAAATTACACAAATGGTTGTTCATTTTACAATACCCAAAACCGGTGAAGTTGGCATGTAGTCTAAATCGTAAATAAAAACAGATTACAATGATTTGCAAATCCTTTTTAACTTATATTCAATTGAATACACAGTAAAAACAAGATATTTAATGTTCGAACTGAGAAACTTTATTTTCTTTTGCAAATAATCATCAACTTAGAATGTAATGGCAGCAACAAATTGCAAAAAAGTTGGCACAGGGGCATTTTTACCACTGTGTTACATTGCCTTTCCTTTTAACAACACTCAGTGAACGTTTGGGAACTGAGGAGACCAATTTTTGAAGCTTTTCGGGTGGAATTCTTTCCCATTCTTGCTTGATGTGCAGCTTAAGTTGTTCAACAGTCTGGGGTCTCTGTTGTTGTATTTTATGCTTCATAATGCGCCGCACATTTTCAATGGGGGACAGGTCTGAACTACAGGCAGGCCAGTCTAGCACTCGCACTCTTTTACTACGAAGCCACGCTGTTGTAACACGTGCAGAATGTGGCTTGGCATTGTCTTGCTGAAATAAGCAGGGGCGTCCATGAAAAAGACGTTGCTTGGATGGCAACATATGTTGCTCCAAAACCTGTATGTACCTTTCAGCATTAATGGTACCTTCACAGATGTGTAAGTTACCCATGCCTTGGGCACTAATACACCCCCATACCATCACAGATGCTGGCTTTTGAACTTTGCACCTATAACAGTCCGGCTGGTTCTTTTCCTCTTTGGTCCAGAGGACACGACGACCACAGTTTCCAAAAACAATTTGAAATGTGGACTCGTCAGACCACAGAACATTTTTCCACTTTTCCACTTTGCATCAGTCCATCTTAGATGAGCTTGGGCCCAGCGAAGCCGGCGGCATTTCTGTGTGTTGTTGATAAATGGCTTTGGCTTTGCATAGTAGAGTTTTAACTTACACTTACAGATGTAGCGACGAAATGGTGAAAGTGCCACATATAGCTTTAGAGTTTTTATTTTCTCTGCCAGGAAGTTATGTGATTGCTGGCGTCTGTTTGTTTGTTCCTTATGCTGCGTTCCAGGCAAATTAAGACTTTGGTTTGAGTGCAAGGAATTCTGGTATGTAAACAAACCAACATGGCTGGCATAATAAGATTTATGCTTTATCAACTAGCTCATTTGAGTGAAACAGAAGCGGGAAAACTGCGCATAAGGTGACAGAAGCTTATACTTTACAGTATTTGTCATGGTTTAGAGGCCGCCATATTGTTCAGGCAGGGAAGTGTCGTCTTAAGTCGTAACTTGGACTACATCAATCTGGTACGAGTTCACAGGTGGGAAGTTACAAGTTTGACTGCCGTTCCAGTGCACTTTCACGAGTTAAAGGTGGGAAAACCATGAGTTACAGGTTGCCTGGAACGCAGCATAAATGTGGCACTTTGACCGACCAATACCATGAACTCAGTCAGACCCAGCCCCTCTCAGACTGCTGCCGCCTCTTTGTGGCACTAATCACCCCTCATACCCACACACGCTTCTCACGGTGAGGGCTGTGACTCCATGTCTGTGTATGAGGGAGGATGCTCACAGTGAACCCAGCCTTCACACAAGGCAGGATGAAGTGACAGTCTGTGCGTTGTTCCCTCAGCTCTGGATGCTCAAACTGGGATGTATTTTGGGAGGGGGGGTCGGGCAGCAGCGACCCCGCAGCAGCAGCAGCGCCCCTGAGCCTTACGTGAATGACAACTAAAGGAGCTTCTCCTCAGCCAGCAAACAGCACAGGAATGTGCTCAAGTCAGGCTCCACAAAGCGACATTTTGGACCTACCTCGGTTTGTTTGTAAACACCCAGCCCTGAAGAAACAAAGACTCTAGGTTTTTAATTGAATTTAGTCTTTTTCTTGATGCTTTCCTCGTTGTTTCGGCGGGAGTGAGCTTTCCAGGGAGTGTTTTTCTTTCTTTGTGAAGCGTGAACAACACAAAGTTTAACATGGCTCTGGTGATGGAGCCTGTGAGCAAGTGGAGCTCTGCTCAAGTGGTGGACTGGATGAAAGGTAAGATTGCTGCGAAATGCTAAAAAGATTTCACATTTCATTCAGCAGGAGTCGAGATGCATGTGGACCCGGATTCGGTGAAGAGATGCCGAAAGAGAACAAAAACACCTGCTGAGCCTCGGGGTGCTGCCTCGACGCTTTACAGGCTTTTAATTACAGTCACAAATCAATAAATCGATTTGAACAGGCAGTTTTGATGTAGAGACGGCCTGTGCTTTTAATCCAGCATGTTCCCTACATCAGTACGTCTTTAAAAACCGCTTAAAGCCTCATATTGTCCTGCGGTTATTGTTAAATAAGGGGGCTTATGCTGTAAGAAGCTGGATTTCCAGGAATTAAACCTAAAACTACCAGCCTGTTGGATCACAAGGTCAGAAAATGTGCATAGGAGAAATGGTTTGAGTTAAAGAGCTGCTCATATGTGGAGAAAAGGCTTTATTACTCCACAATGTTAGAGCCTGTGCAGCCATCTGTGCAGAATTGTGCATCCACATAGCTCTAAGTCCTCAAAAAGTCACAGCTGACTTGGAGGAGCATCATGAAACACTGACTTGATGTGGTTTTAGATTTAACTCTGATGTGATGGTTATGTATTTAGCTTTGTTTTCAAGTTTATTTCAGTGTTAGATCTTCAAATTTGTTAAACATTTACCCAACATAAATTAAAAAATGCTAGATTTGTACACTTGTGTTTGATTCTAGTGACAAACAATATCCATCACTGTCTCAGGGTCAATATGCTTTTTTAAGCTGATAGATGACAGAAAATTACAATTTATTTAGTTTAAACAGTTAGGGTTTGTGGAACTTTATTTATAACCAAGGCAGATTTGTTTTGCTGCAAGTGAAATAGTGACATCATTGCACACAAATAACAAAAAAACGGTTAGGGTGATTGAGAACTACTAAAAAGCTTCTAAAACATGATAAATGTTTTGGGAAATGGTAGAAATAGCTAAAGAAAGTGGGAGAATTCCCAAATTGATAATCCCCGAAAAGACATTTTCACACTTGGGTGACCTGCAGTCAAAAATATGGGAAACTATTTTGCACTTTCAAGAAATTCTTTGAAAAAAATCATGACTCAACATCCAGATTCAGATCAGTGCAAAAAATCCAAACACTTTTACCCTTTGCCATGACTAACATTCTCTTAAAGTGTCATCAAAATACGTTGAGAACTTAAGTTATCGTCAGAAATGTGAAAAGCTTATAATCTTGCAATGTAATCATTGAAAAAAGTCCTGATTCTGCATCGGTTATAGGATCACTACCAAAATCAAATAAGTTTTTCCTTGTGTCATGGCCAACATTCCCGAAAATTCAAACTCTGTTCATAACTTGTTGAGTTATCCCGTTAACAAACTATCAAACAGAAACTAACAAATGCTGTCAAAAACATAACCTCCATTGAAATGCTTCAAGGGATAGCTTAGTATTTTTGAAGTTGGGTTGTGTGAGGTTAAATGCATTAGTCAAGATATTCTTTATGGTTACTCCGGCCAGCTTTGCCCTTAGAAAGAGAGAACAGACGCGCAAGTTTGGTCACTGTTGTAGAACTCCTTGCAGTTCTATGACTTTATGGGAAAAAAACAACTTCTCTTTTTCAAGCGAGCCCATATCTTGTAGCTCCACATAGTCTACGTGTCCTCATTCTTGGTTTGAAGTAGCATCAAAACACAGGAGCTTGAGAGTGGAAAAGTAAAGCCATCATAATGTGCCAAGTAAAGTGTAAAATCACCCTAATGCTGTTTTTTGGTTTGATTTGGAGGAGCCTTGGCCCTATCTGCAGCAATGCACAGCCCAGTTTCTGTTGCCTCCTTCCAGGAGCAGCGCTGCCCAGAATTTCTCTGGCGGATGTATTTGCTGTAGACATGAACTTCATAGAGCACACTCTAGAACTAAACAACACTTTGAGGGCATATAAATTAAGACATATGAGCTGTAAACTTCGATATGTTTCAAGAACAAGCCAAATGCTACTGATATCTGTTTGTATAGAGACAGTAACAAAGCCCTAGAAACACATTATTGCTCAATTCCTCAACAATACTTGTATCTGTTGTTTTGTACAAAATTATTAGCAGCATTTACATGTCTGATGACATCAGAAATTTTCAATAATCCATTATTGCTATATCAGCTGTTTCAAAGTATACCGAAACTTCAAAATCTTTGGTTTAATGTCTTTGTTATGAAGAAAGAGTGCGGTATCCAAATTGCACAGGGTGTCAGTAGCGTTGGAAAAGTATGCCAACTGTTACTAAAGAATTTTTTTGCAATTTATACAATGCACTTGCATAAATTTCCCTGCAACATCTGATCATTTTGAATAATAATTAAAAAAAATGGTGTTTGGAACTTTGACTGTTTCCATGATACCAAAATTGAATGTTTGTTTGTACATTTTTGTGAAACATACGAATGTTTGTGAAGTAACAGTGAAAAAAAAATATGGAAGGAAAACTCTTCTTCTAAACCAAACATTTAAAATAGATTGCTTAATTAAATAAGCTTACCATTGTTAGAGATTCATTGGCATTGAACACTACCTGTGTTTCTAAATTGTTATTTATGTTTAAGCTTCAATGCTTTACCTGCTAGATACCTTACACCCACAAAAGTTGTGTATTTACCTGCTGACCTCCTGAGCAAGTTACTCATGGGAAAGGGATCATGATCTCAATGGGTTTTCATTTGGTTATGCAAGGTAAAAAGTCTTACTGTAAAGAAGGTTTGGCTATTTTTGGTGTTTTTTTGGATTCCACTGCCAAATTATTAGATTACTGATGCCAAAATAATTCCTGAATTAATACTTTTAATAGGAAAAGGGGCAAAAATCAAAGATTCACAGTATAATTAGCAGGACATCTGTATCGGCAGATAATGGCAGAAAGTTGAATATTGGTAACGGCCAATAATAACATTTTTGCTGATATACGCAGTATATATATTAGCCTCCTATATCCTTTATATAGGCTGTAATATCAGCAGAAACACAAACCTAATATCATGTTTCACCTTGTCATCACTGCATGGGTACATTTAAAATGAATTGTTTCATTTTCTTAGGAGAGGTATGTAGTTTTTTTTCTTGTTTTACATCCGTGCCTAGACTTTCAAAATGAAAGCAACAAGTAATTTTAAAAAGGCAAAGACATCATGCTCCTGATGAAAAATACTGGTATCAGTATCAGTGATAATAAGTACAGAAATACCTCAAAAATTGGATATTGTGCATCCCTGGTATATACATTAATTTTGGTTGATTGTCAATTGATTTCACAATTGGGCAGTATTTGTCATCTCACTGAGCAGAGGAGGCAAAGAAGGCCCTGCATATTTGACTCTGAATTTAAGTGAATGATACTTAAATAAAGAATATATGTGTCGAGATCTAGCTTGGTTGGTATCTGAGGTTTCTGTACTTCCCCATTGCTACTGGATACTCGACCCATTAATATTTGTCAGCTCTAGGCTGGGCAACTTTTTCAATTAACACCAACTGCACAAGTATAAACCAATTTTACTTATCCTGCAAAAATTATACTGAGGATTTCACAGACTTGTTAATCTTCCCAGCTTCATTTACTTTGATAACGCTACAACAAAAAACAAATCCTAGACACTCAATACTGACTGATTTATTGTCATTAATTAAAAAACAAGCCAACTCCTGTTTCCACAGATTAAATTGCACAAATTTAAGCTACAAAGCATCACTAAAGTATTAGTGGAATTCAAATGGTGCACTCTTTTGCTGCGTTTGAGTTAAGATATGACCATGGACCTGACTGTTTTAGGATTTTCTGTTTTTTTGTGTGAGCAAAATAAAACCATGGAACTAAAGGCCCCCAATGTTGACTACTCCCTCTCTCTTAAATAACAAATAAAGCAAGAAAACCCCAACACACTGTCTTGGTGACAAAAATATATGTTGGCAATTAAGGCAAACTGTCACAGCTGCCTTGTTTTGCTGTATCTTTGGGTCACGAATAGGCCTAAAGATCTTAAGTCTATTGATACTTTTTGTTGCCTCATTAATGTAGCACATACAGTGCTGCTTTTACCACACAGAATAAAAATAAACTTTTACAGTAACTTAAATGCTCAGATTGGATCCACATTTTGTATTAAGGAAAAATTAAGGAAAGCTGTGAAACTCAAGACTCAAACTGATGATTTGTAATATAAATTCCAACCTGGCAGATTAAATAAGGAGTTGTGAGGGTTAAATAATCACCGATTCGATCTGGTCGTTCTTTTGGAGGAGAGTTTCCTCTGAGGAAAACTGTCTGCTCATTGAGTCTCCTAAGACCTATAAATATCCCTCACAAGCCTATCAGGAGACCAGGGCAAAGATAACTCATTATTTTGTCTATTTGCCTCTCAGAGTAATTACCACCGGCAGTCTGCTGCCGTTAAACATGAGCAAGCTGTAAGAGGAAGTGTTGGGAGCAGGAGGAGTCCCCTTTTTAAGTCTGAGTCTATTTGTTTGTCCTGTACTGTAATTGTTTTGTGCGAGTTGTTTTGCTGCGCCACGTGCTCACGTGTCAGGCCGAAGCCCTTCAGAGATGCTCCGGATGAAACATACATCTTTCCTGCTTCAGCACACCCACAAACACACACATCCTTACTCATAACTCTCAGCCTGGAGGCCTTTTTCTGCTGGCTCAGACGTATTCTGATGGGAAAGATCAGACCTCGCTTAGTCTCAGTCGTGTGCTACAAATTACACCTGAATCATAGTGGAGCCGGTTGTTTGACAGGAAATACAAGAGGGGGATTTAAAACTGAAGGGGCTCAGGGCAGGGCAACATATCAGGTTTTAAAGACGTGCTTGTATATTTTCAGAAAGACAGCATCACTCACACTGATGTTGTATGTTTTGTGTCTGATTTCATCTGCCCAAGCCCACTGCTGGGAAAATGAATGTTTACATTATTTTGTCATTGTTTGCAAAGTTTAGTTTAAATGGGGAGTCAATATTTTGCTGCATTATCCAGGAAGTTATCATTTAGTATTTTTAAAGTACTGTATTTTAATGGAAAGATAATCATATATGTCTGACCATCAAAAGTTAATGCAGTTTTAAGATATTCTTTTGGACATTTGTACCTTTATTCAGATGGACAGCTAACAGTTGATGTTTTTACTGACATTTCTTTGTTTGTTTGTTTGTTTGTCTGTAAACAAGATAACTCAAAGAGTTTCAATGACTTTTGTCAATATTCAAAAGTGATAAGATTTTGGTGGGGATATGAATAGGTAATCTGACACACCAGGACGACCATTCATGTTTCATCGGTCCATAGAAAGCGTTTGGTAAGGGCAGAATCTCTTGATAGCATATCTGGCAGGTGATTGGACAATCAATCACAGTAATTACAGTCCCGTCAGGTGTTATGGTTGGCAGGTCCTTCTCTCACACTGTAAAGTAAAAAATATAAACCTCTTCATAGATAAAACACTCATCAAAACAAGTCGGTAGTTGAATGGAAATATTCTGTCTATTGAGAAATTCTTTCAGTGTTATTTGTTGTCCACTTGTTAAAATACTGGTCCAAGTGCTGCTTGGACTTTTAGCATACATGCTAATCTCTGTATGAGCAGTCACTTCCTGCTGTTGTCTCACTTGGAGCTCCCCCCTCCTCCTGCTTTGAAGGACTCTGATTGGACTGTGCCACTTCAGGCTGAGCACAATTGTTGTCGAGCTAATCAAGAAGGATTTGACTGATTACAGACACTGAATCAGGGGGATCCATCTGCACTGCCGGAATTTATAAAGGTTTGTTTAAATTGTGAAATTGGGCAGTTTTCCCACATTTTTGCTAATAACTTTGTAAGCTCTTAAGGAATTTTGATAAAATTATCAGGGGATGTTGGTCACAACAAAAAGAGCAATTTGATTTTGATGATGTGAATCTATACGTACATTCAGGAATTCATTTAAAGGATATTTCAACATTATGCAACATAACTCTGCAAAGAATTTTAGAAACGCCTTGGCAGAGGTTTGTGCTCTCCAACCACTTTTAGACAGTGACATTAGTTTTGTGCCTTTTAATTAGAAAAAAAATCAGTCCTTGTTTTTCTAACTGCTGCTACACATTCATAAAACTATAAGTGCTCATAGTACACAATTCTCCACGTAAGCACTGTTAGCTGAGTTGTTCTCAAAAATGTGGAAAACTGACCAATCACTTAAAAAAGGCAATTTTTCTATCACTAGGTGCTGTGCAGGACTTTTTGAAGGGTGAATGAAGCTTGTTATCACTGTTACTGTTAAGGAATACAAATAGAATAGGTGTAATTCAAAAATAACTTCATTTACTTACATAAAGTGGTATCCATACTGTTTAAAATATATTTGACAATATCAACCTGTTGGCAAGAAATCCAATATTGTGCTTTTCCAGATCATAAAAGCACAAAATTACATAAAACGAAAATCGCCAATAAAGAAAAAAAAACATTACAATTACTTATAATAAAGAAAAGGTTCAAACGTTTTTTGTAGCCGCCTGAAGAAAAACAATCTAAAGCTTACTTTGCAAAAGTAACACATCTCCTTGTATCTTGTAGCCCCATTCAGGTTAAAGATATCAATGAAAAGGGGTGCTGATTTGGCGGGGTGGTTTAGCAACCAGGCCCATCCCATGTCCATGCTTCTGCCGGTCCGGGTTCGAGTCCGGCCTGTGGTAGGGATGGGATTAGGGCTGGGTATTTCCAGCAACTTCACGATATGATACGTATCCTGATACACGTAAATTATGACTGTGCTTTCCAGCAAAATTCTTGACAAGTTTAGTTTTTCCTTATAAGAAGAAAAAGAACAAGGATGAGTTTTAAGTGGTTCTACAACTTGAGAGACATAAATTCAGATCCTCAAAGATGGTAGACCTAAGTTCAAATTTAGAACATATGCTTCATTATGTAGCTCGTCTTCTACCTTGAACTGTGCCACTGTTAACATTACCTAAAGTGTATTTACAACAACTGCCAAAATATTTAGGCCGTATCGATTCTGTAGAATCCATATCGATACTCGTATCTCAAAGGAGTGTGATACGATATTTTGCCGTATCGATATTTTGAGCACAGGCCTACATGGGATGAAATATTGTTTGGCAAAATATCGCAATATAGTATGTGACGAAACGCATCGAGTTTTAAAAAAATGGATCGCGAAATAAAGATGTCACGTCCAGTAACAGTGCATGTGACCAGAAGTGACGACAACAAACATTAGCACCAACTACCTTGCCTCCAAAAAGCTTAACGATGGAGTCGAATGAGGTCGAAATTGAGGACGCTCTGCCTGGATGCAAGTCATCTGTCTGGCAGTATTTTGGCTTACTCATTAAGAAAGACGAAGACGACAATCAAGTAACTGACAAGACTAGGGGTGCTGGTTTGGCGTAGTGGTTAGCACCCCATGTACATGCTTCTGCCGGTCCGGGTTCGAATTCAGCCTGTGACCAGTTTGCAGAGTGTCTTCCCCTGTTCTTTCTCCCCCTTTCACAAGCCTATCCACTGTCTCTCTCCTATCAATAAAGGCACAAAAATGCCAAAAAAAATACATTAAAAAAAAAAAAAAAGTAACTGACAAGACTAAGACTTTGTGTAAACTTTGCTATGCTGTCATTCCGTACACCACCTCCAACACAACAAACATGAACCACCTTCAGCATCACCATAGAAATGTGAAGACGAGCCTACTGCTCGTTAGCATACACTATCTCTAACCTCTCTAGGGTTGGAGAGTATTATTGTTTGTGTTTGGCCTGTTAGGCCTTGTGTTTTCCTGTGTGCAACTCAGACAAAAATAAATAAGTTGTAATTACACAGTAATATTTTTTATTTTTTACTTTTTTTTTTTTTTTTTTAAGTATTTTATTAATCAATTGGGAAGCAGGTGCAGATCAACATGTCTATCACTGCAGACAAGAAAATACAAACATGACAAATTCCCCTTGTTACTGTGTACAGTTGGTAGACATGAGTCATGACTAACACAACAAAAGATAAAAGAAAAGTAACACAGAACACCTACAAGTTTTATATTCCCCTAACCCTAACCAACCCCATCCCTCAGATCTTTCTCTAAATTTCACAACATGCTGGATATTGCAAATTAATACATAAAAATAAAGAACTAATAAGTGTTAAATCATTGCTTGAGCTACATCAAGTGCCTCCTTCCGAGCTTTGAGCACACACTGGCCTGCTCCATTTATCTTAGCAACAGAGAGCTCCAAAGATAACATCTCTATTAAAGCATAAATCCATTGATGTATAGAGAGTGAATGCGGTGGTTGCCACCTAACCGCCAACATCTTTTTAGCTACTGTACATGAAGATAGCCACAGAAACTTTTGCATATGATTAAAGTTTTGCCCGGAATCATCATTTAAAAGCATACATTTTGAGTGAGAGTGTCTTCCCCTACTCTCTCACCCTCTTTCACAAGCCTATCCACTGTCTCTCTCCTATCAATAAAGGCACAAAAGGCCCCAAAACACTTAAAAAAAAGATATCAATGAATGATTTTTGTCTTTATCACCCCACCCTTGAGAGGATGGGGAGAAAGGGGAAGACAGAGCCACCACAACCACTCACATGAGATCAGAGAGGATGTGTAAATAAGCTGAGAGCACGATTGAGAAACTCAGGCGGAGAGGAGGGGAGATTGGATATGAGAGAGAGGGCTCTTCAGCGTCCCACATCTGACAAGTGGAGCAGAGACGATTGTGCGCCCAGAGCCCGGTAATGGTAATTTAAAGTGAGGGACAGAGTGGCACTGGGAGACACTGAGGGGGGAGCAAGGAGGGAGCCGGAGGAGGAGGGGGGTTTCATTCTTGTTTTACATCCCCTCCTCTGCTCCCAAGGACTGGCAGCGTTTTGTCGTTTCACATTCAGAGGTCCCATTATTAGCGTTGCCCCTCTGTGATGTCACTGGAGGCCAAATAGGGGCGCCTTGTGACCTTCCAACAATCCCACTCTCCTCCCCCCACCCCCCTCCTCCTCCTGGGTTGTGTTTTGTTTGAGTAAGACGCCCTTTTTCCAGCTGTGACAAAGCCGCTTTAAAGAGGACATTGTCATGAGAACAGAGGAAGAATTCCAGCTTTGATGGAGGACATTTTATCATGGAGTGACATGACGGGTGCATTTTGGTATCGTTTGATAAATTGGATGTGTGTTTTTGAGAAACAGACCAAATGCTGAGGCTTAGTATAATCTCTTTCCTCCTTCTGATCGTGTGCATTATCATAATTCATATTTTTTGAAAGTATATCACTTTTACCCTTGTGCTCCTTCTCCACATTCGCCCTCTCTCTCCTTGTCACACACACACTTTCACACACTGTCATTAATCAATGACATGTCAGATTAGCATAAACCCATCCATACAATGCAGCAGTCTTAAACGTCTCTCTCACCTCACATTTGCAGTGGATTATCAGGCGTGGAGATCAGGATGTGTTGGCGATGCGCTTTTAATTTCTCCTCAGCCCGTCTGATAATCTGACCCGAGCATGAAAGGGACAGAAAAAATTTTATAGCAGAGATTACTCAGTGTAATCAGAGAAATAGACGCCATCTAAAAGGGGGCTTTCTATGACATGATGCTATGAAATAAGATAAGGCATTTAATATTCAGAGGAGAAGACCAAGAAATATAACCATTAAGAGGAAACATGTAAGACTGGATGCTGTTTTTTCATTGATGTGAGTCTGAACCCTCCTCATGCCATACCAGTATTATTCTTAGCTTTCATACAGTATAATGCTAACAATATCTGGGCATTTTGGACTAAAAATTATGTGTCAGTATGTTTTATGGAAAATATACAGTATATCTTCACTTTGTTCTGTAACATATTGAGGACTGGTTTTCTTAACTGGGGTTAGGAATCAAAAACCGTCTCCTGTCAAGAATCCCACCCAAGCAGAATCTTAAGAATTTGAATAGCCAAATCCAGAGGTGTCCAAACTGTGGTGTGGGGGCCAAAAGTAGTCCAGGGCTCATTTTCAATTAGCAAACTTTAAAGGTACAAATGATGACGGATGGCATTAGGACAAGTTACTGGATGATGATGAAATGTTGTCCTGTGTCCTGTGAATGAAATAGTCTTGGGTTCCTGAAAGGGTTGCTTATTTTGCATAATCATGATTATTTGTTAATCCCTGTCTTTGTCTAGCCTGTGAAATCCAGTGGTAGACTTAGGTTTTAAAGGAAATAGAAGAATAAACATTTTATTTTCAGTAGTTCCCATATATACGTTTATGTTATCATGCAATTACTCTTTTTGCCATCCTTTGGATTGTTAATGACTTTATGTCAGAAATAACAGATGTCACTGCAGAAGAATTCAGTGCAAAACAATAAAAAAGATGACTGATGCAAAAATAAAATAAGTTTGTTCAATAAAATGTAGAATTTAAATGACTGTCATTATAAATATAAAACCAAAACAAATGAAGTACCTTTAAAAAAATGTACCTGTTAACATTTTTCTACCATAGTGGATAAATTGAAGTATTATTGTTAGTGATTGTCATTGGTTATCATTTGATTTAAGTCAACTTTAATTGTCTGAAAATGTCTTAATAATTATTTTTTTAGTTAGATTTATAGAGATGATAGCAAAAGTTTGAAACATCTTTAGTCCAGTCATATTAATAACTGAAATATTGTCATCAGTCAAATCTGGTTCTACTGTATAATGTTGAAATCCTGTATGATCCTGATGTTTTTTAGTAGTGCTGTAATTTTTTACCTAGATTCTGAGAGTTAGATACTAACTTTATGAGGAATATGGTCCTGTTTAATCTGTTTTTCTCCCATAGATGACATGCAACGTTGCTGTTGTTTGGTTTTGTTATGCTAATGACAAATGAACTCAATGTTTGGTCATTGTACTGTATGAGACTTTTCTGTCAGTCCTGAGTTGCTCAAATAAGATGCTGCATAAAGTTTGATGACTTTAACATAGAAACTCAATTTTTCCAGGTCAGAGTTGTAGATGGAGATATACCATCACTAGTATTTCTGTGGTGATGGTCCCTGTGTCCATATTGCCAGTGCAAACTTTTTGATTTTCTTCAGCAGATACAGTGATTAAGTGCGGCTTCTCTCAGCAGTAGTGTATGGAAAGCTATTTGAACATAAATTTGACAACAGTGATATCAACCATCATTAAGATCTACTAGTACTCCAATTTGGACTTAATGGATTTCAATTAGAACTCCAAAGTGTCGCTAGTAGCACTGGTAGACTGAAAAATGTTCCTAGGAGACTCTTGGTGGTGATAGTGAGATACATCAATTGTCTTCAGAATATTTTTCTACATGTGGCCCTTGAATAATTTGGACACCTCTGCTATAATTTTCCTCCTGCATGCTTTAAACTTCCCTGATCGTGGCATTTCAGTTAGTTTTAAGTGTTATAAAACAATACTGTCTCTCAGTGGGGCATTCAGCTTAAAACACCACAAAGTAGGAGGAAGCAATCATGGTAGACAGAAGACAAAGGTGGGCTGAAGTGTGATTTTATGTTACAAAATGGCAGCAACAGTGCAACGAATAATGTCTGAGTGTGTGAATTAAAGAGCTTATATCATGCTTTTTCATGATATTATGCCCCCTTTAGTGTTTTGCATGTCTCCTCCACATGATAGAGTACTTCAGTGCACAAGACAAAAGTCTGCAGCATTAGGATTCCTCCCTCTTCCTCTGTTTACATAGCTAGTAGCTGCCTGAAATGCATTGTTCCTCCAGCTCCCCCAAATACATCTACCAGTGTGACACCCTCCCATTGTTTTGTCAGCAGTTTAATCCCATTAGCTCAGGCTGGAAAGACCAGTTCAGAGCAAAGAGTTTAGAGTGCAGAGTAATTGACAACATGGCACCAAGTAGCATTGAACCGACCAATCACAACAAACTAGGCCAGTCAACCACCAAGGATGGATAGGACCCATGAGGGATGGGGGCCTTTAGGTGACAGGAGCTACAACACAGTGTCTCAAATAGACTGAGAACAGAGGTGGATCAGGGAGTCTCAGTATGAAAAAACTAGACAGTATTTTAAACATCAGCTATTGTTAACATACTTTGGGGAAAACTAGCAACGACCTGAAACATTTGTTGATGTTGAAGTATGTTGTCTCGAATTAAGGCATAAGTATCTTGTGTTTTTTCTGTTTTTTAAATAAAAAAAGAAAAAAATAGAAAGCACTCAAAGACCACAAACCTCTGCAAAGGCAGCTCACATATTGATGTGACATCTCTAAGCAAGAGTTCCATGATAACATTACCATCATACGATTCCTTGACCCTGAAAACCCACACCTAACACTCAGAATCATGTTGATTTCATTATTGGTTAAACAGTTATTCAGCAGAAACAATTGTTCACTAATTGCAATTATCTGGATCACCAACAAAATCTAATCATTTCTAAGTTGTTCCACTGTTTACATCCCCTGAAAATATCAACAAAATCTGTCCAGAAGTTTTTTTGTGATCTTGTGAACAAACAAACTGCGCCTGCAAAAACATAACACCGTAATAACACCGCCACAAATAGAAGCTTGGACAGCATTTTTTTTTTTGTATAGAAGTTCTCTGGAAAGTTGGTGATGTTGCAAGATAGAAGATATTCAATTTTGGTGGTGATCTGAATCTGGATATGTATTCAGGATTTTTTCAAATTATTTGTTGACATTTCAGGACAGGCAGTTTTCCACATTTTCACTGATAACCCGGTAACTGTTTAGCTGATTTTATTGACAACGTCAAAAGATAAAACTGAGAAGTGTTTTCTGCTATAGAGACATCGTGCAGAAATTACCTGCAAGTTTAACACAAAAAATGACCAAGCGTGGAGTGTTTTAGAATAACATTTTTGTTCTTGTGTTATTAAACAGGTATAAAGAACTTTTGATTTTTGCTCATAACTAATTTCCAGTTGGTTGCAAACCTTTTGAATCATTATTATGTGTGTCAAAAAGCACATTGGCTCTTCCTGTAAACACTTTTCTTACTGGCATTAAGACTGTCGTCTTGCATCAAAACTATTTGTAATATAAACAGTGTCTTCTCGCCTGATATCTATTTAAAAAATAGATGACTATATATAAAAAATCTACTTTATTCTCAGCCTTGATATAATGTGAAAAAAATGATGTAGGACTTCCTGAATAAACCCGCTAACACTTTGTTGATGTTGTCCTTCCTTCACAAATTTCTTCATTTTGCTCCTGCGTTTTGGGGGAGTCCCTGCCAAAACCTTTCCTTCATGGTTTCTATGGCAACATGGGGAAATACTTCACTGACACAATGAGTCTCAATTAACAAAGTAAAGAGGCTGATTAGTTAAGCTTTTAAGTTTTGTGCAAAACCACTAAACTCCCTATGTTTCCCTGCCACTGTGTGGCTGCCAGCTGAACCCGCTCTGAATGCCTGATCAGGTTCAGACACTGCACTGAGGCACATGTACATGATTGGTCCACAGCGATGAAAAGAAGAGATGAGCAAAGGGCTGTCAGTGTGTGTGTGTGTGTGTGTGTGTGCGCGCTCTCACACTGTGAAGATGGAAGCAGACCGAGTGTATAGAAAAGCTGCACAAAGGCTACTTTCTCTGTCTCTGATGGTTAAAGGATAGCAGGTTAGCATTCAGAGCACTCACTGGTGACATTCAGTTATGCTATATGTTGTTTATGAAAGTGAAAGCTGCAATATGGAGCTTGGAGATATGATCTAAAATTCATATCGCAGTGTTTTTTCACTTTGTGGTGGCTTCATCATCATTTGTGTTGGAACAAAATTTAAAAGGGATCACACAGTAGATGCATTTTAAGCACTAAAACACATTTCTCCACCAAAAACGAGCTTGTGAAATGGTAAAGTTGCTTCTTAAAGGTTCACACATTATTCAAAATATACATTATAGTGGTATTTATACTGTATATGTCGACAGTCTGATTATAAATCCCCTTTTTCCACTTACATTAGAAAATCTCTCCTGTCCCCCTGCTGATGTCATTTTCATTAATTCTCCTATATATGTGTTATTATGTTAATCATGTATTTGATCTTTTTGCCATTCTTTGGCTTTTTTAAGAGCTGAATGTTGAAGACTTTGTGGCAAAAAAATAAGTTATGGAAGAATTCAATGCAAACTAATAAAAAGATGAAAGAAAATGACTTGATACAAAAATAATTTCAGTTTGTTTGATATAATGTAGAATTTAAATGACTGTCATTACAAATATAACACCGAAATAAAGTAGATGCACACAATAGATGCATTTTAAGCGCAACAACACAATTCTCCACCAAAAACAAGCTTGTAAAATGACAGTGTTGTCCCATTTTCATCATGCAGAAAATACGTTCTCAAACAGCCTGTTTATTTTTTTTCTTGATGATGTCAACACGGGATATGCCACCTCCTCGAGTTGATGCTCAGATGTTTAGGCTGTGAATTACATCCTCCCAGAGTTGCTAACGCTCAAATTTGGAGCTGTTACTTAGGGGTACTGAAGATCCACCGTCTTCCAGGTTGGAATTGAGAAAGCTTCCTGAGCAGCTCAGAGTTCTTAACTTTTGAAATGAAATAGAACGTATCATATGTTCAGTCCCCAGGTGTCTTGAGTGGTAAAACATGTCCAGACATGTCCGTGCAGCCAAAGTAAACATTGGAGCACATTGTTTGAAACCTGCAACCACGTGCACTGCTTGGGAGGCTGGCTGCATTCCGTTCGTGAGGATTTCCCCTAAAACAGCCTGTTCTGAGCAGGGCTGAAACGTAGGGGTTTGTAGCAATGCCATAACCCAATAGCTGAGTGAATTTCAGGCAGGAAGCTTGTAGAATGCACTCTGTGACTTTATACTTGAGTGAACTTGATAAAAAAGGAGTGGAAAAAATTGAGATTTAAGAATATATGAATTCAGTTCTTGTGATGCTGCATCTTGTTACTGAACCGAGGGTTTTAAATGTAGTTTTTTTCCCTCAGTTTTGTTAGTGCTACTATAAACAGACAATTTATTCCCTTTGTTTTTCTGCAACAAAAACATTCCAGGAAGTGCAGATTTTCTGTTAAGAAGGCCTTGGCAAAAGTTCATGTTTATCACTGAGGGAGCTTTAACTTAGTTGGAATTACCGTGTAAGTTTGCAAAGCTGTAGAACTAATGAAAACTTACTTGAGTACAATCAGAGCCAGAGTCCACTTTTTTAAATCAGCTCAAATGTAAAATAAACCAGTTGTTGGTAAAGCACACATTTAATGTGACAATGGAGATCTAAAGTGCTGCATTACTGGTTAAGACACACCAATATGATTCATTCCAACATTTAATGAGTGCCAAAGCCCGGACAGATTGACGGAGACTCTTTAATAAACCACTTGTGCCTGAAAATGTGTTTTTACAAGATTACATTTAAGACTACAAATATAATTTTTATATAATGCTAATACTGTTAAATAAACCCTTTTTAATTCCAGGATCCATGTCAACTTGTGTGCTTTATATAATTTTTAGTTGAAATGGTCTGTGTTATCCTGACTCCCCAGATGGACTGTCCTTTATATTTCAATAATTGGTCAGGGCAACAGCCCAGTGCTCTGAGTCTGGGATGGACAGAACCTTTTGAAGCATATCTGGCAGGTGATTGAACGATTGTTCAGTCAATCACATGCATTACAGGTCAGTCAGATAATTTAGCTGGCAGTTGCTACTGCTGCTGTGTAGAAGACAAACTGTAAGTTGTATCATAGAATAAACTATTGTCAAAACATACTAAAATTGGAAAACAATATAGTTTCTATGGGTGAAATGTTTTCAGTGTTTTTTCAATCTAACAAAGACCCAGACTTGATGAAACTACTGCTGCAGCTATTAGCACCTATGCTAATCTCTGTATGAGCAGTCACTTCCTGCTGTCGTCTTGCTTGTAACTCCTAAATGCTTGAAAGGATTCTGATTGGTCCGTGCTGCTTTGGGCTGCTCACAGCTGTTGTAGATTGGAGCTTGGCTTGTCTGATTTATGAAATCAAATAAGGCAGGTCCTACAGATGTGCAAGGCTAGGTCTGTGTTTCTACCAAAAGAATCTTGATAGAAGTGTCAGATGACATGGAGCTAAACAGAGGTGGGAATGCTGATAAAACTGATTTAAAGTTTTTTTAAGGGAATAACAATATATAAAACAGATCTGGTGTTTGAAGGTGTTTTTAGAATTGACTCGTTGTTTATTTCAGGATATTTTTGGTATTGAATTAAATAAACAGAGAGGAATTTTTCAAATCTTTCCACCTTCTACACAGGCTAATAATCATTAAGTCAAAATAAATAACTGATGAACACTAATAACCAACTAATCATGCAATATCACTTCTTCCCAATTTTGGCTCTTTTTCAAAAAGATCCGAACATGTTTGTGAAATGCAGAACGTGTGCTGGAGTTTGTTTTTAGTTCCTGACCTTTAAATTAATGAAATATGGGGTGCTGGTTTGGCGTAGTGGTCAGCACCCCATGTACATGCTTCTGCTGGTCCAGGTCCGAATCCCGCCTGTGACCAGTTTGCAGAGTGTCTTCCCCTGTTCTTTCTCCCCCTTTCACAAGCCTATCCACTGTCTCTCCTATCAATAAAGGCACAAAATGCCCAAAAATATACATTTAAAAAAAAAAAATTAATTGAATATCACAATGTTGGATGCTTTTGAACCTTTACTCTTGCAGTGGTATCAATCAGGCTTCAGTCTCCTTTGACTTTCATTGATAATCAAAATGTGTATCTTCTAAAATAAGTAAATGGAATGATAGTTGACTTCATGTATATTTTAGGTGGATCATCTTGTGGTCAAAAAGCATTTTACTGGGAGTCCTCATGCTAAACGTTTTTTTTTTAGCATTTGTCTGAGTATGTGGTAAGAGAATAATTTGTTTGGTATAAACAGTGAAAGGAGGCTAACATACAGCGGTCAACACTGGGCTATAGTACCTTAATAATTCATCTTAGATACACCATCAGTATATGATAAATGCATATCTGATGACAGAAAAAGGTCCAGTTAAGGTTCATGGTGCATCTTAAGGTTTCAGATTAAATTCAGTTGTTGGTGTAACCTGTTTAATACACTTTATTGATAAATGCTGTTCCACAGTTTTCCATTCAGACCGTCTCATTTGCCGTAAAGCCCCGAGTCAGATGGGAGATTCAAAATCAGTTTGTTTTCCTCTGCTGCTCTTCATCAACTGCTTCACTGAGCGACTTCACACCTGCTGCTGCACTGAGAGATGTAAAACAAGCTGAACACAGACACACAACATCCCCGTTTTGCTTTAAATGCACCTCAGGACTGTCAGGAGGGGGTGGCTGTCAGTTTTTCTTCTCTGACACGGACTGTTTCACACTTTGAGACATAACAAAATACAACCTGTACTGTCACTTCAGAATTACAGCACAGATTAAGGCGAGAAAAAAATCAGATCCAATAACAGACATGATGCAAATTGAGAAGAAATCAGGAAGTCTGATGCTGCCATAAAAGAATACTTTCGCCTTGTTGTCGTGATGTACTGAAAGTTTGTGTGTCCTGTGTGGTTTCTCTCAGGCCTGGACGACTGCCTGCAGCAGTACATCAAAACGTTTGAGAGGGAGAAAGTAGGGGGGGACCAGCTGCTGCGTATCACCCACCAGGAGCTCGAGGATTTGGGAGTGTCCAGGATTGGACACCAGGAGCTAATATTGGAAGCGGTGGACTTACTATGTGCTTTGGTGAGTCCAAACCTCCCACTCCATCTTCACACAAAACTATGCTGGTGCTCTGAAATGTCCTTATTACTGCATCACTTTTTTCTTTACTTAAGATTCCTTGAAATCATTGCAAATTTGTTTTTTCCTAGCCTGAAAAACAGATTTATTTTAAGAAAGTTTCAATTATATTTCAGAATTATTAAAACTAAACAGACAATGCTTGAAACTTTTACAGTTAAATATCTAAATATTTAAAAGTGAGAAATCTATTTTGAATATATATTTAGACAGAGAACTCACAATACCTCCAATATTTCCAGAGAAATGATTTATTTTTATTGATTGAATGGAATGCGTGGTGTTGCAGTGGCTGACTTGACAGAGCTTCCATGACAAGACACAGCATGTTTAGTGTTTCCATGGAAACTGGTGTTGATATCAAAGACTGGCATGGGTTGAGTAGTCTGTTGCCCAAGCTCCTGCCCATGCCCAGAGTTTTTATGCATCTTTTTAAGAGTTCATATCATGTTTTTTGAGTTTTATATGCCTTTAAGTATGTTTTACATGTCTCCTCTGCACAGCTGGCTCTGTGTTGGTCCTTTAAATGATCACCAATCAGAATCAAAGTAGCTCGGACCGGGTTGCACGGGTCAAACACTGTCTGCATAGGCAGAATCTAAATTAATGCAGTTTCATTTTATTTATATTGACGGATTCATAAAAAAATCTGATTTTTCTTCATACACCCTACTGTAGTTTTGCCAGAACAACAGATTTTGTCAAACAGAAACTAGGGAGGGCTGTACGCTGTGAAGAAATGGTACTAAACTTGAGCAAATCTTAAAGTGTCTTTTAAAGTCTTAAATGTGGTTATACGAAGTGTTCAACTACCCAGGCATAGCATAAGTCTTTCCCCAAAACTCTCCACCCTGACCATCAGAATGGTGTGTCCAAACAAGATATTCCCAACATGAGGAAACACTTTCTGCTCAGCTCTGCCCTACTCTGTGTCCTTTTTAAAATTAATTGAGGACTCTTTAAGGACAACTGCACTCTAAAAGGTGTATCTAATGAACAGTAAGTTTCCCTTTTTACTTCATGGATACATTTTAGATGACAAATGTCAAATGCTGGTTACAGTGACCATACTGGTTTATGCTGCAAGTGATCCCTGGATCCTTCAAAGAAGAGTGAATCACAATCCAGGAAGAGTACTTTTAACAGCCTTTATATGTGATCCATTCAAAAAATGAGATGAAAACTGTGGTTCGGTGTTCAGAATTGAGTTTTTAACTCTGCATCTGTCTGTCTGCCCATCTGTCTTTTCAAGATAACTCAAACAATTATACACAGATTTTGATGACATCATCTGTGATGTTCGTCATCGCACAAGGAAGAAGTGATTAGATTTTGGTGATCTGCAGTGATCCCAGTAATTTAAGTTCGTATATCCAGTTTTTTATTCTGGACATCCGTCTGTATCAGGGATACCCAAAATTCCCCACAGGGATAAGCAAACAACTAACTTATACTGGCGCAGTAGCATCCACCTACTATATTATCTGATTGGCCTGTGAATAATGTGATTGAAAGAATGATTGTCCAATCACCTGCCGGATATGCTTTGAAAGGTTCTGCCTATTCCCAAACACTTTCTATGGGCTCTTTCCCAGATGGACTTATGAAATAAAAGGAGTAATGGTAGGAAAACCACTGACAGTAAATGCCTTGGCAAAGGTTTGTGCTCTCCAGGCACTTCTAGTTTTAAAGTCCTCATGGAAATAAAACAAGTAAGCAGGGGAGATTTGGCACACTTGACAGCACATCTCCACATAACCTGTTATTGTTTTGGTCAAGACCTTTGGGATTTACATCCTGTGTGTCTAAAGGTGCTGTAGTAATGTGCCAACTGTATTTATGCACACTTTATCATTTATAAAGTCTGTAAGTTCAATTAATAATTCACAAGATGGAGAAATTGATTTAATTTTCATTAATTTTCCTTCATCACAGTAAATCTTTCAGAGTTAATAATCTGGGGGAGATTTTCTCTACAGGCGATCCTTCCAGCTGTCATTAGTGCTGACATGAAATTAAAGTCTCCTCTGCCACTGATTTCTGCTCTCAGAAACACAAGTTTTGGTTGTGTCAGCACAACATGCTGCTGAGCTGCTGATTGGGTTAATGTGCTTCTGAAAAAACAGTATAATGCTTGTGTTGATACAGCCGCTGACAGAGCTGCCACCTCTAACCTGTGTCACAATGTGATCCAGGTCAGCGGGGTCAGGACTACATAAGAGGGGCTTTTGTGCTGTTAAATAATCAGGAAATCCTTTATATCCATTTAAAACAAACAATTTAAATCCCTGATAGGTAGTAAATACATAATGAACAGCTACAACATCTCTTAAGACCTGAAATTAAGTGTCTAAAGTTGCATGATCATTAAACCTGGTTCTAGTTTTTGTTGTAACAAAAGAAGTTGCTCCAACATTGCCAGCACGATCCTCAATCGTAGATATCAGACTGGGTGGATGTTTAGTGGAAGTACCCTGATTGTATTGGCACTGATCAGTATCAGCCATTGTGTGTGGAAATAACGTTAATAGTAGGCCTGTCATGATAATCAATAAATCAGTTAACCGCACGATAAATAAAAACGTCCTCGGTAAGTTTGCCGGCCTTGATAAATTGACATGTGCATGCGTGTTTGTTTCCTTCCTCTTCTTTTACCAAAAAGACTGAATGAGAAGATGGCTCTCTCTGTCCATCTTTCTTCACATGGGGGTGCATCGCTTCTATAGTGGATTTAGCGGAGTGAGCATCTGTCACGGATTCAATCTTTGTGGGGGAGGTGGGGCTGCTCGCTCATACACACACAGAGAGCTGAAGTGAGCGTCCTGAGGAGTAATGAGGAAACAAACGCTAATATGAATGATGGCACGAAAGCTACGGTTCCTAAGCTGGCTGCAACAGCCCAAGTGTGGGAACATTTTGGTTTTAAACAGAATAAACAATGAATAAACAAAATAAACAAGTTGCCACAAGTAGTGGCAACAAAGAAAGGGGGGGTGCAGCACAGCCTTCATCCCGACAGTCAGGTCCAAGTGAGGTGTTTGGTCGGCAGAGTGAATATAAATAAAAGCGCAAAATGGTGCACGCTCACAAACAGTGTTGTTCGCTACATTGCAAAAAAATGCACCCTTTCAATACGATTGAAAAGCCAGCATTTCGGGAAATGTTCTAAACGTTTGACAGACTGTATGAATTGACTGGGAAAAGTACATGTCACAAAGAATTCAGGAACTATATAAACTCCATTTTATTTATTGTCTTTATTGTTGTGTGTGTTTTTATTGGAGTTTTGTTTTTTTTTCTTTACAGAGACGGGGTCTATTTTTTTATTGTTTTTGATTATTATAATTATTTTTATTTACATGCAATTTTTCCTAAAAGAGAGTCCATTTCACTTTCATTGGGTTTTTTTCTCTTTTATTGTTTGTTAAATTTATTATATTGTTTATTTTATGTATTTTATTCAAAAGCTGTTGGCCTTCCAATTAAAGTAAAATACTCTTAAGAAATTAAAGTTTATTGCTTTTGAAATGGTGAACTCACTTTATTATGACATATATTATAATTACATCAATGAAAAAATGACCTTTTAAAAATAATATTGACAATAATATTGTTTATCGGCAATAATTTTTTTGACAATTATCGTCCAGCAAAATTTGTTTTCGTGACAGGCCTACATGATAGGTTGATCGGAATCAATACCTGTAAACAGACGCCTACCACCATTCACCTGAGGATTAACCTCATGTTAACTTGTAGATGACTCGCATCTGCTGCTCCTGTAATTATCTTAAATATACTTTAGTAGAGTCTCAAAAATGTTGTCTTCAGTCCATTCAGACCAAGATGTAAATCTAGGTTCTGAGTCTGTACATTGCTTCAGAAAAGAAAAATACATGCAGTGTTTGGTGCATTGCCATGTGTTTAGGTTGGCTCGGTAAAGTGAGTATTAGACGAGGGTAGGAACAAGATGTGTTTAAATGTATTTTACAGAATCTGAAATTTAGATTTTTGCCGAGCCTCACATGAATATTTTTTAAGAGGGTGTGAAATTAGTTTTCTTGGCATAAGAAGCAATTGCGTCAGTTATATTACGTCAATGACCTAATGTTTTTAAGTGCATTTATAAAATATTTGTGCTGTTTTGCTGGTTGGAGTGAATTAATAGTATCAGTCAATCTGTTGATAATTTTGTGCATTTACAAAAAAAACAAGTGATAAATGAGTCTTAATTATGAAATTCAGATTTACTTGCAGTAGAATACTTGTTGGATTGATCCTTGAGATTTTTTGCTTTGCTTTGCTTAGCAAACCTGTAGACCAAATACTAAAAAAAGAAAACATGATTAGCATTGGTATTGACATTGGCTGATCTCACAAACAGGTGATCGATATTAGTATCAGTCAAGAAAAGCCTGATCAGGTCATCCCCTGTATTGAACATGTGTAACTGAGGGGTCTGCAACTCAACAGGAGCAGTAAAATAATTATATCGACACCAGACACTACAGCCTGTTATTAAAGGCTTTAAATCAGCCTATATTTTATTACATTCATCAATATTTGTCTTATGTCCTTTCGATGTCATGTGGAGATTTACTAATTAAATAAAAATCAGAAATCACTTTTTTGAGAAACAAAATCTGGTATTTTGCGGACATATGGCCCAGCCCTACCAAAGCCTGAAACAAATGAGCTGAAACTCTCTATATACCATGAATTAACATATAACATTAGAACTTAAACACTGCTTCATCTTTGACAGGCATCGTCTGGGGCTTGTTTCTAACCTGCCATAAACACAGAGTCCTCATGCATGGTGGGCCGGCCTCTGAAGCCCCATTAAAGCTGCAGTTTCAATTAGCAATTTTCACACCACTCTGTTAATGTTGCAGAGGCAGAATGTCAGGGGTGAGTTGACCCCCATTTGCTCCAGAGGTAAAATCAGAGGTGTAATACTGGCGAGAGGGAAGCTCGTGGACTCAGCAGGGAAAGTAGTGATGTTGATGTGTGTCTGCTGAGCTCTCTCATGTTCCTCTAAAGCATTATCGGCCTGTTACTGTTGATTATTGATTGAGTTATTGATCGCCTCATTGCTCAGTTCATGTGAATGTCTGGAGCTGTAACAATGGCAGTGTAAATACACTTTGAAAAGGACTTGAGGAAGCCTGTTGATGTCAGACACTGCACATGCTGCAATGTGCCCATTGCATATGAGCACATTGTTATTGCAATGTCAAATCAGTATATTGATCAGCCCAGTTACCATTTTATCTTTTTGAAATGATCGATGAGTTATCTGTTATTGAGCAAAACATCATCAGAGCTTAAAATGAAATTATTATCATTTTTAAAATCATGCTTGGAAAGCATGTTATGGTAAAAGCCTTAAAGGGACTGTGAGGAGTTTCTAAGTAATTACAAAAAAGCCTCACTTTTAGATATATGCCTGAACGAAATACACACTTTAAGATGAGTTTTATAGCATCAAAATAGGTTATCTACAAATGCTATTCCTTAGCTTCACGGTCGGGTCAGACAGGGCTGGACTGGCCTGGATACTCAACTTCGGGAACCAGACAATTAAACCTAGAGCAAATTTATATTATTCGGACACGTCTTAGAGCACCGGGCTGTAAGTAGCGATATAATAAAAAAACAACAACAATCCTTGCCAAAAACTACCGCTACGTAACTAGAAGGAGATACATTACCTCGTCGCTTTGCATCCTGTAAGTTGTTGAAAAAAGAAGTTGTAAAGCAATGCAGAGTTCTGAGGAAGGTCTGAGCAGCATTCATTCAGCAACACAACAAACACACACTTTGGCTTTGGTCTTTTGGTGCGTTCCAGTTGTAGTCAGAAGTACAAATTTCCGAGTTCTGAGTAGGAAACTGCAACTGGAATGTTCCCCAAAGTCGGAACTTCCTACTGGGACCTTGGTGAAACCTGTCCACCCCCAAGTTGACAATCGAAGATGGATGCCCCCAGTGTGAACAGTTATTTAGCTCCTGTACTAATCAATTTATTTGCTTTCTGACTGGGGTGTGTCGCTCTAGATCAGCTGTATACATAGTATTGTTAGACTTATATTTACAAAAATGCTGCCATAGTGATAATCACATTCTTCATGTGATATTTGTGAACAGCAACACAGGGCATGCTAACAACAGCTAACAATAGCCTGGTAGATCAGCATGTTTTTTTCCGACTTCAACTGAAAGTTGGGAATGATGTCACTCCCAGTTCCGAGGTTACTGGAGCGCAGCATTATGACAGTTGCCGCGCGTGCTCATGGGTAGCCGAGTCTTTATGTCGCCGGTAGTAGATTCTCCTCATAGCACCTTTAAGTGATGTCATCAAATATTGTGTTTACAGAAAAAAAATCAGCAAATCCTTCTTTAAAATGAGATAAACCTTGCAGTATTTTGTATAATTACTCGAAAGCACTCTAATATTAAACTGTAAAAAATATCAATCCAAAGAAAATACAGTTTGTGTGAATGTCATGGAGTAAAACAGAGACAAAGATATGTCAGAGAGAAACAGACAGAAGGGGTGGACCTTTAGTGGACGGAGGCCACAGATGCGATCTGAATCCAAAGTCCTCTCATCCCACATCGCCGCACACGCAGGGGGATGGTTGGAGGGGGTTGCTTCAGCCCCAAAGCTCCTTATGTAACTGGGATTTAGTTTAAAGTCTCTCCGGCGCTGCTGTATTAAATATGATTAGTGGTGCTCCTGCTGTGCTCTCCCCTCCCAAGAAAGTGTGACGTGACGACGCCCACAGGCCTGCATGTGCAGCGCGGTGCTCAGGATAATGACTGTTGTTCTTTCTACACACACTGCAAAGTTGACAGCTGGAGGGGAGTGTGGCTGTGTGGGAGGGGGGGGTCAGTGTTTTCAGTCCTCACGTGTTTCTCATATGAGCAACATCTTCTGTGGTGACACAAGGTGGGTGCTACTGTCAGAGCTCTTTTATTCACAGAGCGGCACCATGCTGCAGACATTGTTGGAAGGCATAACAGTAAAACAAACAGAGACAAACTGGTCAAACAAAGTGAATTCACACTCCTCTCTCTCCTGTAGAACTATGGGCTGGAGACTGAAAACCTGAAGACTCTCTCGCACAAACTCAATGCGTCTGCAAAGAACCTGCAGAACTTCATCACAGGCAGGCGGCGTAGTGGACATTACGACGGCAGAGCCACACGCAAGCTGCCCAACGACTTCCTGACCTCTGTGGTGGACCTGATCGCTGCGGCAAAAAGCCTGTTGGCATGGCTGGACAGGTGAGGATTGGAAAAAGGTGTTCCTGTTCTACATGTAAACAAAATCAGAGTTATTCACAACACTGTAATGCTGTCACATCAACAAGAACATTATTATTAACATTTTTATTGAAAAGTTGAAAAAAAAAAAGTGCTGTAAGTCAAAGTCATGGACAGCTTTACTGTTTTTGTCTCTGATTCAGCAAAAACAAGACTCTAAACAAAAACATAGGGAAGTGAGAGACAGTCTGCAACCAAACTGTTCAACAAATATACAAGAAAACAAAAATACACTTTGAGTTAAAAATGAAAAAAGGCTATTTTTTGAAGATGAACTTATAAACATCCCCAAGCTGCCGTTTTTGTCATTTATATTCAGACTTCATCACACTTACAAGTACAGAGGAAGCAACAAGGAACATATATATTGTCTTTGTGTTATTTACTAAGAAATGACACCAGGAACTTCTACATAGGGATGGGAATACTATTGTTGTTTGTTGATAAAATGCCATTATTGATTCTGCTTATAAATCTGATTCTTTAACAACACCCTTAGGAATTCCTTTGGGTTTACTGTGGGAACAAAAAGTTGGCCACAAAGGTTTTCAGTAGCAACTAGAAAAGCACTCAGAGAGCGCAGACCTCCGCCAGCGCCACAGTCCTCACCCATATTGTGTTTTTCACCAAAAATATTAGTCCTACCTTCATATTTAGAGGACATTTTCAGGAAGTGTCCGGATTGGGGCAATGAACAATTGATTCGATTTTGGGAGTGATCTGGATCAGCGTAAAACCGCCATGACGAAAATGCAATTTTCGTGAATAACTACTGAACTAAAATAGATATCATTGATGCTGTCCCTGGTGCCGTTGAGGAGGCGGGTCTGTACCCCCTTGGGTCCTGGGCTGTCCCTGGGCCCGGTAGCTTTGGGGACCGTGTGGAGGGTCTCGGGTGCCCTGGTGGCCCGGGGGGGGAGGGTGCCGGTGGCCGTGGTTTCCCTGGACTTGGGCAGCTACTTGGGTATTCGGTGACCACCTCACATGCATGGGTGTACAGATACTCCAGCTTTTGTTGAGACTAACTAACAGAAATGATTGATCCCGTCAGAACATGCTGAGTCGAGCACTCTTACACATCTTCTCACGTCCTGTGATGCATGCCACTCCATTTCTTATCCATGTGGGCCCACCCTCCCCCTACCATCAAGACCCCACATTTCTGGTGTCCCTGGTTTCTTACAGCCTTTACTTCCTGTATGGACTTAGATCAGCACAGCACTTGAACTGCTATCTCAAATCAATTACAGGAGCCTTTCGTCCTCCCTTTCGTTTGTCTTGTCTCATCCTGTCTGTCACTATTTCCCCTTCTTTCACACTGTGGTATGGCATGGCCCTCCCCCTTCAGCTCACATCAGGGGTTAAATAAAGTTTAATATGATGGAGTAGCCTTCAGGGAGGGCTGGTGACGGTCACTATAGCAGTGAATCATATTCACATTTCTCTGACTGCTAGAAAAAAAATGCATTGGTCTTTTCAACGTTGTCACCGGACACAGTGCTCAGCAGAAAAGATAATGCAGACAAGGGGGAAAATAAAAAATAAAAAATAAATAGATATAATAGATATGATAGATATAATTATGAATCTGATTGCTAATGGGATATTTTCATGGTCAATGAATCTTAACATTTACATGAAATAAAGGTAGGACTAATATTTATGATGAAATCACAATATGGGTGATGACTGTGACGCTGGTGGGGGTCTGTGCTCTCTGTATGCTTTTAAAGTTAACTGTAATGACGTATTACATCTCCTTCAATGCTACAATTAATTGTTGTGTTTATTCTACCTCTAGAACTGACTTTACATAATGTCTCAACTGGATATTAAGCATGCTAGTGTCTGCAACAACATCAGGCTAATTACATGGAGTCGTACAGTGTATGAGAGCCCTTACTATATGTGAGTGACGTGGTGTGATGCTGTTAAAGCGCGATGCAGCACAATGTTTTTTTTTACTTGAGGCCCTGTCTCTATTTTCCCCTCCTTTGTTTATGTGAATGTGATTGAGGAGTAAGAAACAAGGGAGACTCACAAGAAGAAGACGCAGCTTGCAAACTTAAACCTCTGAATCCTTAAAAATAGATGTACACGAAAGTTATAATTTACAGAGCTGGCTTAAAATTGTACCACCTTTACACACAAAGACAGTTCTTAGCAGCCCCCTGAAACACAGCCCACATTGATTTTAACAAATAACTGACTTGGCAAAAAGCCAATTACAGATCAAGATTTGCGCCTAAGGTGGCCCATCAAAACTAAAAGGGCCTGGGCCAAAGTCTGGCCATGCCCCTGTCCAAGCTTCCTGTGCCAGTCAGGTGTTGCTATAAAAACCTTTCAGGTCTAGACCCCACTGTTTGAGAAACACTGTGGTAATGTGAGAGACAGTCTTTTAATTGGAGAACTCCTTAGTTGTTCTTATTGTGAGTTTGGAGTGAATTCTTCTTGTTTTGACACATTTTTACCAGTTTTGTTTTTTCTTTTCTTACTGTGGCGCATGAGCTGACAAGAAAAGATGAGTAAAGGTCTTACATAAGAAGTCTTTGACAGGGTGGCCAAAAAGGCACAGAGGAAGTCTATTTTTATGTTGCTTTATCCCCTTCTCCTCTGTAGCATTCTGCCAATATGTTTGCGTCTGCAGATGCGCGTTTGTTGAATTCAAATGTTCAGAGAGCCTTCACAGAAATAACAAAGTGAATCGCTGTTTCATTTTCCCATGAAAATCATCATCTACATAATCTTAACACATCAACACTAATTAAAATACAAAATCCAATGTTTCATCTTCATGTTCGAATGCATCATCATCGTCGCCTAAATTACACTTTGCAGACTTAATGTGACTCTGGAGGTGTGGTTAATGCGCCCTGGAGACACACAGAGAAATGTGGAAAAAGGAAATGTGATTTTTAAGGCTGCATGCTCTAACCTTTACAGTGTCTGTCTACATTTGTTGCATGGATGCCACTTTTCTATTTTTAGATTTATCACTCTTGTGAATTCTTGCACTTTTTTACGAATGTTAAACTTCCTAACCCTTCCTAAACTCAAACTAACTCTTAACAGTAAATAATTGATGATAATGTGTGTTTAATAATGTCTCCAAACAATGACCAATGATTTAGTCTCAGAGGAAGAATGATCTAATGGTTCATTCCAGGTGCTCTTTCTTTTTCAGGTCTCCTTTTGCTGCAGTGGCAGATTATTCTGTGACCAGGAACAACGTCATCCAGCTGTGTTTGGAGCTCACTACAATCGTACAACAGGTACATAATCTGTTTTATATACTCATTTCAAATGAATACAGCATCAAATCCTAGCAGAATTCAAATGAAAGTTATTATAAAACGTGTATGGAGACTATGCAAGAATGTATTTGACCATGTCTTTTGCATTGGCTTAACAGAGCTTGAATGTACTGATATCTCTATAATAATACTGATTTGCTTCTAATCTGATCAAGACATCTTTAAACATTGCAGTGCTGATGGATCTGCCTTATTCAATGTCTGTAAGCAGCAGTCAGATCTATCTTACAAAGCTCCAATCTGCAATGATTGTGAGCAGCCCAAAGTGTCTCAGGCTCTATTCTTTAGACCATAACAGAAGCACCCATCTACTACATCGTCTGATTTGTCTGTGATGAATGTAATTGCAGAAATGATTGTCCAGTCACCTGCCGATTATTGTTGGCCCATTCCCAAACACTTTCTATGGGCTCTTTCCCAGATGGACTGCTGAAACATATTAAAGCTTTTTTTCATGTTTTAGAGATCGCCTTTCTGGTGGCCATGCCACTTCCAACTCAAATGGACATCAAAGAAATTGTTGCAGTATTTTTAAATTTATTTTCAATGAACCAGTCACTATAAGACTAGAGGAACTTAGTAAACACTATCAGGAATTCACAATGAAAAAAACATTGGAGACCATGTTAAAAATACCAAAAGTAGTTATATAACAAGAGTTAAAGTGAACTATAAGTAGCAATAATAATTAATAAGGAATTAAAGTACAGGAATGGAGGAGGGTATAAACTGTCGTTTGTATGTGTAACCCAGTAAACGTAAACAGAAATAAGTGGGATTATAAAACACTAAGACTTTAAGAGCAAGAATTATAAATGTTTTACAAAATTGATAGATTGAGGTATAAGATGGTCAAGATTATGAAAAATATTTAACTAAATATTATATTTCCTAAAACACAAAAACATTAAAATAGATAAAAAAGAGATTATCCTAAATATGATAAAGCTCAATCAAAAGCAAAACTAAAAAGTCAGGTCTTGAGTTTGCTTTTAAAAATATAGATATGGATATGGATCTGCAGGTAGGCTGTTCCTCTGATATAGACCCTAACAGCTAAAGATGTCTCACCATGAGTCTTTGTTCAGACTTTAGGCACTACAACAAGGTGGTAGAAAAAACACATTTTCAGGTTGAGATGATCTACTTTATGTGTTTATTTAAAGTTTTATTTTTAAGAACTCATTTAGATTAAGAATCACATTTAAAGGAAAAGTTTGGTTTCTACAGCTTTCACATTGTTTATAGAATGAAGTAGAACAATATACTCACCCAGAAGGCTTTCCTGATCCAAACAGTGCTTCAGGAGATATTTAGATCCAAAATCGAGCAGCGGACATCCGTATAATGGTAGCACATAGGGCATACAGCGCCGCTCCTAAAACTGCATTAATCGTCCAAAAACTAATTCGTTTCACCAATATTTCATCATGGTCCGCTCGGGCTACTCCTCCATTACAGTCCGGGGTCGCTCCACCCATGTTTTTGTGACTGTGCTGACCTCTGAACTGGAAACTTCCTTCACGGCTGCCGCGCATGCACAGTACGGCTCATTGTTTCAGCGGCGACCGCCAGCTACTGAACAACTTTCCACTTCCAGTTTTGTGCAAAATGGAAGAATATCTATCAGATGAAGATGTTGTGGACGAGAACTTTGAATATGATGGGTGTCCTTACAGTTTTGAGCCAGAGTTTACAGATGAGGAGCTCATCGAAAGGAGGAAGCTGTACTGCGCATGCGCGGCAGCCGTGAAGAAAGTTTCCAGTTCAGAGGTCAGCACAGTCACAAAAACATGGGTGGAGTGACCCCGGACTACGATGAAGGAGTAGCCCGAGCAGACCATGATGAAATATTGGTGAAACTAATGAGTTTTTGGACGATTAATGTAGTTTTAGGAGCGGCGCTGTATGCCCTATGTGCTACCATTATACGGATGTCCGGCGCTCGATTTTGGATCTAAATATCTCCCAAAGCACTGTTTGGATCAGGAAAGCCTTCTGGGTGAGTATATTGTTCTACTTCATTCAATAAACAATGTGAAAGCTGTCGAAACAGAACTTATCCTTCAAGAGCGCCTGGACCAAGACAGGCAGCAGTACATTTACAAATTTACAGAAATTAAACAAGTACAGATAAACCTCTATCAACCAGTCAGTTCAGGGTTGCAGAGCAGAAAGTCATCAGTTAAAAGAATGTACATCCTGCTTCATCTTCCCCAATGCCTATAATCTGCTTTTAAAAAGATTTAAAGAGATCAACTCTCCAAGACCCATTTATTCCTGAAGCACATACCAGCCTGCAGAGAGCGTGACTTCAATCCATTTTTGCAAAGATCAAGATGAACTTTGGTTGCTGACTTTATAAAAATGAATCAAGTATCAAATACATAAGTTCTCAAGTATTTTAATTCCACAAATATTAGTTGGGCAGTATGGTGGCACAGCAGGTAGTGTGCATGCCTCATAGGGAGAGGGTCGCTGATTTAATTCCCATGTTAATTCCCATGACCAAAAACATGCTCATTAGGTTATCTGGTGACTCCAGAATTGCCCTTAGGTGTGGGTGAGTGTGTGAATGGTTGTTTGTCTCTCTATGTGGACTTGTAATTGGCTAGCACAGGCTGAGGATCTACTCAGCCTCCCCCTCAAATGTCTGCTGGGATAGGCTCCAGCCTCATGCAGCTCCAAAAGGGTTAAACAGTGAAGATAATGGACAGATGGAGAGAATATTTCCAAGTATGCTGGTGTTTTTTCAGTTTCATAAGGTATGAGAAGCTGCAAGTAAACATATGCAACTGAAAAGATACTTTAAACATCATAGAGGCTGTTCAGCATAGTGAGTAATTATGCGCATTTTGCATATGCATAATTCTAAACTGTTTTTAACAGTAAAGAAAAATATAACCACACTATTCTCCTCAATCAATGCAACAATAATTTAAAAAAACATATGTGTTATGATTGTAGTAACTGAAGACCTCAGGAACTTAAGGCTGACAAGATATTAATATCAGTGCCTTTGTTTTTACTCTGTGGACTGACACCCACGGTAAATCCAGTTTGACCCAGGACCAGACTGGAAAAGAGGAGAAAATAGTGACAGCGGTGAAGCTCAAATTGTTTTTAGGACAGGATCCACAGGGAATCATGTTTATGTGGAGTTAAGAGAGAAATGTAAGTGGTAAAAAATTGAAGGTGGGAGTGAGAGCGGGCGATCAGGAGGGAGAAGGCGGCAGAGTGAGGAAGACTAGCACTGAGAGAGAGAGAAAGAAAGAGAGGGACGTGCCTCCGCAGTGGTGATTCATTTGTTTTGTGTTTGTGCTTGGCTGTGTGGGAGTGTTGGGGGTTATAGGTGCCAAGCTGCTCGGTTTTTGCTTATATCCACCTACAGCAGAAATGCCAATAATAACTCCATTTTGACACATTCCTTTGAGGTAACTTTGCTTCTCTGAATGTTCCCCAGGACTGCTCTGTGTACGAAACTGAGAACAAAATCCTCCATGTGGTGAGTTCATGACTTTATCACCTTTTATCTTAAGTGAAACAAACTCAAAAATACACTTTTTGAGACTGTTTTCATCCCTTTATGTTCCCTCCAGTGTAAAACTCTGTCTGGAGTTTGCGACCACATCATCTCCCTGTCGTCTGACCCCATGGTGTCTCAGGCTGCACATCTGGAGGTGGTGCAGCTCGCCAACATCAAATCCACAGAAGGACTGGTATGACTGACCCAAAGTCCCTCTTAAATAGGAACATTCATTCTCATTAGTCATCCTCTTGATGCATCATGAGAGGTGTGTCTGTGTTGTGGTTATGCTGTGATCACATCATTAGCAAGAAATAAGTTCAACCATCCAGGTGTATTTGTTAATAAGGACACATGTCAGGGTTTCTGCAGGTCTTTAAAGTTTAATATGCCTTGAATTAGATTTTTTAAATTCAGAAAGTTTTAAGAAGTATTTCTTTCCCAATGGGAGGTCTTGTGTTTTATATGTTATGATGACAGAGCTGTCTTTGTGAAAGATCTTGTGTCGGTTTCTATTGCGTCCTGATTTCTTATATAGAAATCAGCCTTGAATAACCCCCTGACTACATGTACTTCAGCAAAAAAATCACTTACATAAGCATAATAGAAAAAAAGATTATTTCCCCACCATTGCAGTTATTTTTTCATACGAAAGAGTCTTGAAAAGGTCTTAAAAGTCTTAAATTGCATTTTTAAAAGTGTGTAGAAACCTTGCAAAAATGTAAGATGGCTAAAGACTAAATCAGCCTTTAAAGCAATGATGAAACTTTAAATAGGCTCTGGTGTCACTAATTGGATTTAAATTCATTTTAAGCTCAATGCATTGGAAAATTGCCATGAAATCTGAAGTTATATCTGCTAATGACCATTTGAAAAGAAAGCAGCAATCCTTGCCAGAGGTCAGTGTAAGAGCTGCTTTCAGATATGAACTCCTGAAAATTTCAGTGGAATTTAAGGACCGTCTGCTCCCAAATTTTCCAGTTCTGACAAAGGGTGGCATAAGAGGGTCCCAGGAGGCAAGATGTCTTTTGTAAAAGTAATATTTGTTACTATTTCAATAGCACTCGAGGCACCATAGTTAGGTAGTAAATAGAAATAAGATAGACTGAATGCAGCAGTACAATGGTTATATAACAACTTGTTGAATAAATGTTAATTAGATAAATGAAAAACAATTCATTTAATCAATAAAACAGAAAATAAAAACTGAATGAATGCGGCAATTTAGAGTCTTATGGTACTTCTGTTTTACTTTTTTTCAAACACAGATGAACAACTTTCACCACATTCAATAATGCTTCAATATTAAGGGGGACTTGAAAAAATCTACATTTTAAAACTTTTCTGTGATTGATAGATTGTAACCTTAACTTTCTATGTCTTTTCTGTCATAATGTCTCCAAACGAACTGTTACCAGGTCGTATTAAAATAAGGTGTCTTTGTCATTAAATATTCATGAACCCTGTCCAAGAAAACGCTTTACAGCTGGTTTGGCCAAATTCCATATCTGTCATCCGGCAGGTCCATCATGAAAATGACTGGGCTGAAAAACAAGGTGTTTAGTATATCACATTAACATAGGATCTGATCTGGTCATCCTTCATAACACAACACCTTTCGGTGATGATGAGATTACTCATTTCTATTTTTCTACCAAATGATCCACGACCTGGTACCGGTCTGCGAGTTAGGGAACTCTGGCCTGAAGTTCTCTCTCCATCCGATCCTAATAAAACAAAGACCTCATTTTTTTTTACAAAATGGGACAGGACATGGTAGGAAAAAAGATGCAGGAATCTAAAGTAACAGTCCAATATTATGATAAATGCTGTGCAAATAAGGATATTACAGAATGATTTTAAAAGAGTAAAAAGTAGTTTCATTGCCTGCTTGCAGATCACTGTAGTTGCATAATCCTGTTCATTACTTGAGGAGGATTTTCCTTCTTCACATAGAAATTATACGCAAGGGCCTGTAGGAAAATAGAGGAGAGTTGGGAGATAAAGTATTTCTTTTTGCTCCAACACCAAGCTTCTCTCTTGAAATACTTCGAAAATTTCCAGGAGTTTTATGAAAAAGGGGTTACTAGAAATGATGGCTAAAAATGATTGTAGCTAATGACTTGCACCTTATAATAAAGAACACTTTTTAAAAAATAAATATCATAAATTCCTGTTTATACAAATGCTGGGCGATTACCTTGGATTAAATGGCAATTTAAAAATTTGCCTTCCATAGTAGAAAACAAATATATTTATTTTAAGGGGCTTTTTTGTATTACTTTTGAAATATATATATTTTTTTCCACTTTTGGCAAAAATAGAAGTCTTGCTTGTTTACTAAATTTTGATTCCACTCTTATTGTGCTGCTTGCCTTGTCAAACATATATCATTTTATAAATATTGTTATACTAATGGCAAAAGAAGAACTGCACACAGACTGTGTAGAGGGCTCAATGCCTGCTGATCTGATGTAGCTCTTTCAACTTCATAAGAAACCTTTTACCTCCACTGCAGAATTCTTGAAATGTAAAAAAAGTTGAACAAGTAACATTGTCACATTCAAATAGTCAGTGAAAGATCAAAATAAACTTAACAGACTTTTGATAGTATACCACGTGCTAAGGAGGCTTCATGCATGGATACACATTTTGGGTTCTCCAAGGTGTTGGCTTCATTCCAAATGGGCCTCGAGTGGGTAATGTTTGAAAATTACATGTCTACAGATCAAATCACATTGAGTGAAAGTATCCAAGACTATCCAAGCTAATATTATGCTTTTTGAGATTCATATGCCCTTTGATGTGTTAGCATGTCTCCCCTGTGTGATAGAGCACCTCTATGAACAAGACAAGAAGTCTAAAGGTGCGTTCACACCGGACGCTACTTGTACAACCTCGGCAATCACTCTCCACTCAAAGTCAATGTACAGCCGCTATGGGGCGGGGCTAACCCACCCGCGATGCGACAGCCGCGTACACGACGATCACTTCACTCGTCGTGCGATGTCAAAGTTAAAAAAAAGTTGATCTATTCAGGCGATGTCGTGTGTGGCTGTGCAGCATCAGCCAATCAGCGGTGTGTGTACGTGTGACAGTACCCTAGACAGACAGTTATTCATCCGGACTACAAGGTAACAATCCATGTCTGTGTGGGAAACAGTCAGTGAGGACATTAGTTCTGCCTAGATGGACCGCGGTAAACTCACAGATAATGCTGTTGCAGGGCATCAGCTGCAGTGTTTTGTGGTTGATAAGGGAATGAAAAGGATACAGCTGGATAATGTCTGCTTATACATCCTATTATATGATATATGAAATGATCGCGGTGAAGCTCGAGCGGACGTGACGTCACCGAGCGACGGCCAACGGCAACGTTGACCAAAATGAGGTATTTATGGACGCAAAACGCTAAGTCAGTGGGCGACGTGATTTTGATAGCTGGGTCGCTTGCGGTGTGAACGCAGCATAAGACTTCTATTTTTTTTGCATTGTAGCAGCTTAAAACATCTCATTACCCCAGCACCCCTGAATAGACCTGCCAGTTTGATATCCTACCATTGATTTTTCATCAGTTTAAGCCTATTGGCTCACTTTAGCATGTCCATTTCAGAGCGCAGGCATTAGAAAGAATGTATAGCTGTTGACAACTTGCTGCAGAACAGCAAAAACTGACCGATGACCACAGAGAAGAGTTGTTAACCAATCAGAGGAGACTTGAGTCTGAAAGAGGAGTTCTAACAGACTGCTTCAGAGAGAAAAAACTATCAGGGTTACTCTGCAAATAAAAAGTAGTACTTCACTTGAGCATTAGTGATTGCAAGCTTTTGTTGAAAGCGCATACAGTAGTAGCAGTATGACTGATTAATAGAAGTATGTAGTATGCAGCATGCTAACATTAGAAGATCTGTAGTATCCTAAACATGTCCAGATGTCATAATACTTGAGGAAAAATAAGCAGTATGCATCGGACCAGTGTACTTACGTTACCCCCAACTCAAATCACCAATAGGTAAGGGTGCAAAATGGTGGACGGTCGACCTTCGCAATATTAGCATTAGCATTATTTCTGCAGTATTTGTAACAATAAAGCAAATCAAAGTCAGATGAGCTACTTACTTTAATTTTCATGTTCAGAAAGAAGAAGTCAGCTAAATTATTGAATATGGGAGGAAAAGTGTATAGCTTTATTTGTGTAATTTAAAGAAACACAATTGTTTATATATGTTTAATACAGTTTTTATCATTGAAATAGCTGCTCTGATTCAGATTTAGCCTATTAAGTGTCAGTAATGAGTTGCAAACCTTTTTTAGTGATCAGTTCATAGTATATTTTGAGTTCAGAGAAGAATGTAGAAAAGGCCATGAAAGAATATGTCATGTCAGCTTTCCCAAAATGTTTGCATTGTGTGCCTCATTGTATGATGAGTGCAATCAATATAGTATAATTGTTTTTTGTAATACAGCTTTTAAATAGCTAATTAAATGTGTAAATTCAAAGAGATCAACAAACAATGTTGTGATGATTGTAATAAAGGTTTTTTTAAGGTATAATAGATGTAACAGAAAGTCACTCAGAGCTATGCAACACAGCTTAAATGAACCAAACACCAAAATGTCTGTGCAGGCTTTCTTTACACGGTGATTTCACTCTGTGCCGATTCCTTCTCCTGGTAAACATAACAATCTGTCAGAGGAACCAAAGTTAATCACACATGAGACACCAGGCTGATAATGTATAGCCTCAAAAACATTTTAAAACAGTTCAGGGAGTTCAGATATTAAAATACTGGACCATTTTCAGGTTTTAAGGAATGAAAACTAAAGGTCTTGAAAAATAAAGTGCCATATTCATATTAATATTTCTCTGGCGGTGGTGGAGAAATCTCACTAATCACTTGGAATGAAACAGCATGACTTTGACATCATTTTGACGTCTGCTGAATTTAAATAAGGTATGAGTGAACTCTTTCAGCGTGGAGCTCTCGCACTGAAAAATGCAGTTGCTTCACACTCACACAAACTCCTCAAAATGTATTTCTTGTTGTTGTATCGCAGATTTTTGTTTCCTCTGTGACTCAAACACCATGAAGGCTGTTTACCATGTGAGGTGCAAGGGCCTATTTCTTAAAGGCTTGGCTGACTTTAATTACACAAACAGAATTTTTACATTTACCCCTCAGGCTAAATTTAGATTGAATAATGCATGTGTGGAGTTTCATTTGTCGTGCTCACTGTATTGGAAAATTGCATTAAAGTTCAGAAACAAGTCCTTTTAGAAACAGTGTTAACCATTTCCCCAATAAATAGAAAAACTGATTTTAATCACAGTGTCAGGATGATTGTCTTAAAAAGAGTTTTTGATTCATGTTTAAAGAGGCTCTTCTAACATGGTGCTATCATACATGCACAAAACTCTTGAAAAGTTTTTGAATTTACTGCATGTTGGAGGGCAAACAGCTGAATTTTAATCTGATGAAATTTCTCTGCTAGTTTCTCTGTGATGAGTTGATGTGAGGATGCAGTGGTAAATATTCAGAAAAAGTCACAGTATGAGAGTTGGCAGGGTGATAATCATGCTCGCTTCCACCAACCAGGAAATGACTCGTGCATAAAAATTAATGCAACATGTTCTCAATAGAGCATGATGATAAAATCCTAATAATAAAAATTAAGAAACTTGAAGTTTTATAAATTACAAAGTTGTAAAACTGGGAGACACCAGAATCAAAATTTATAATAAATTCACATGAAGCATAGTTATGTGATGCTTTTAAGATTAGAAAGTAGAAAATATCCAGCAGTGTGGAAGAAAATAATACCAAATTAATCTGTTTACCGTTTTTGCGGGAAAGTAAGAATTAAATTAGACTTTCGGCCCTGAAGGTCAACGTGAATAAACATTTCAAAATACACAAAAACATTTGAGAATGCGCAAAAACATTTGAAAAAACACAAAATCATTTCAGTCAGTCAACTCAAGTTCAATTGTTTTATTGTAGATGCACATACATGTTACAGGTTTGGCGTCCAGGCTCCAGTCTCATCACTCCTTGCAGAAGCTTTACATGAAGGCATGGAGGAGTGATGAGCAAAACATATGAGAACACCCCTGGAGCCTGCAGGTGGATGCTGGGGTGGAGGTGAAGTGAAAAGAACACGCAGCAATCGGTGTCTGGCAGCACATAGGCGTTTGCCAGAGCAGAGGAGAGATGGGTAAACTCCCAGTTTAAATACACCGCCAAATTGAGAGGTGGAGGTGTGATGGAGGATTGATGTAAGGAGGTGTAGCGTATGATATGCGAATGTGACATGTGACATGTGAATAGCAGCGCTGCTCGAGTTGTCTGCCTGAACTAGCTCGCAGGCTTCGCTTCATTTCACAATGCACAAAAACATTTCACGATTTTCAAAAACATTTCACAATATGCAAAAACATGGGGCGGACATTAGCTCAGTTGGTAGAGCGTCCGTCCCATGTACAGGGACTGCTAACCCCCAGCAGCGGCAGTAGGTTCGAATCCTGGCTACAGCCCTTTGCTGCATGTCTTCCCCCCTCTCTTCACCCCCGCTTTTCCTGTCATTCTCCATGTCCTATCGAATAAATTAACTAATAAGAAAATACTGGTGCTTATAGCTAGGGCGAGGTGATATGGACCGGAATTTATATCTTGATATTTTTTAGTAGAACGGCGATAGGTAACATATATCTCATAATTGTTTTCCAGATAGTTTATTTTTACAATCACAGGTTAAAAATGCCTGTAGTGGGATTGTTTGAATGCAGAGGGCTGCAAAAGCTAAAGGTTTGGGGCTGCAGTTCACCACTTTACATCTTCATCATAATGCATTTTGTGGCACTAATGTGAAATGTGGAAAAAAATCAGCCACTTTTTATTTATTTTTAACCGACAATCGCCTCTTCTTCAGTAGCATTACTCCTGTAATTTTCTCCCTACATGATGGTGCTGCTGGCGTGACTGTTAAAGCAGAAAAAGGCAGGAAGGCCAAATACACTGTAAGGGGAAATACCCAAAATGATGGCTTGCTCAATGCTTTTGGAGCGCATCAACAACTATATAAATGTATGCAATGCTGTTTACTCTTTCATGTTGTTTAAAAATCATATTATTTCATTGTTGAAGATCTGGGGTGTTAAGCAACTAAAACATACACAAAAGTTTCTATCATTCAGAATCTATTTTTGTATTTTTACCCCTTTGAGTAGTTTGTAAATCACTACTTTTACTTTTCTTGAGTACTAGGTAAAACGTGACATTTGGTATGGCACCTGAATTTTGAGTAGGAAGAGTAAATAAAAAGCCAGACCTTCAATCAGTGTCATTGTGATGCTTAAATTTCAACTTGGTACTTGAGCACAGCTTGTATGTGCAACTTAATAGATCCTGTCTCTGCACTTATACTGTACCTAATGTATTAGAAAGAGGACATCCCAAAGATTGACCGAAGTCAGGGCATCTTGTCCAGAAAATTCTAAGCTCAATCAGGCAACTCAAATTACACTTTAAGTGTGTTTCATAAATCAAATTCAAAATAAGGAAAAAGGTCGAGGACATCCAGCAAAACAATTAGGTCTGATGCATTATTAAAGAATGTAGAACAAATATAGATAAATAAAACCAAAGTCAGGGCAACATGTCCAGAAAATTCTAAACTCAATCACGCAACTCAAATTACACTTTAAGTGTGTTTCATAAATCAAATTCAAAATAAGGAAAAAGGTCGAGGACATCCAGCAAAACAATTAGGCCTGATGCATTATTAAAGAATGAAGTTCAAATATGGATAAATAAATTCAAAAATAAAATAAGACTAAGTCTTAAATAGGCCATTCCTGTTGTCACCTGGGCTTTGTTTGGTTTGACTAGAGACGCATGTGTGAAGTGACGTGCCACTGCCATGTACGGGTCCTTCAGCTGGCAAATATCAAAATGTTTGTGTGCTATGATTAATCTTGTGATTAATTTTTATAACGCATTAATTTTCGGTGTAATAAATTAATCTAATTAATGCACTAAAGTGACAGCCCTAATTAAAGGACAAACTGTTAACGCACATTAATTTCTATAAAGGACCAAATATGCGATCATGCAAAACTGTCAATCTGAGGAAAATTTCTTAATGTCTCATTTGATATCAACCATAGAAAATTAGCTTCTGTGGTTTAATTATTACTCAGTCACTTTCATACTTAAACAACAAATACTGTTTAGCTCAGACTACATGAGGATCTTTGGCCTCTGTGTGAGAATGATGGATATGAATAGTTAAAATACAAAGACTTGCTCTGCTGTGCTGTCTAGCCTTTATGTTCAGGTTCACTACAGCTGTCCTTAAACTGGGCTTTGCTGAGCTTGTGGGCATGTGAGTCAGTCCACAAAAAGCAACATGCCAAACGGAGTGTTGCCTTTCGGAAATGAACAAAATATCTCAGTGTTAACATTTCTTGGCAACAATTGCGACCATTATTTTTTTGTTCAGCAGATACCATATACAGTGTTAGCAGGGGAGACTTTTATTTCACCACCACTGTACAACCATCAGCAACGCGTTGGTCTCCATCTTCACACTGACCTACACTCAGGCATGAGCGCTCTGCTTGGGGCCACAATAAAAGCCCCCCCCTCCACCAACACACACACACACGGCAGCAGGGGACATGGAAGTTCTCTCATCCGTTCAGTGAAACCTGAACACAACAGTAGGCCGAGTGGCCTATAAATAAACCTCTTAACCTCCTCTTGAAGACGGCCATGCTGCTTCTGTGTATCTGCGTGTTTGCGTGTTAGACAGCAAGTGCACTCACGCGATTGTGTCCGTGGTTGTGGGTCTGGGGTTTTGTGTGTTTACTGTAGACCCTTTTAAGTTAAAACTTTTCCTCTAACAGACTGAATCCTCTGATAAACCCTGTATGTTAAGATCAGTCTGCTTGAGGGATAATTTGAGTGACACACACCATGTGGCATTAAATCAGATTGTGCTGTTTATTTAATAGTACACCCATTAGATTTTCATTAAACCTTCTAGTAGTGATTTTAAATTCTGTGAGGGAGTAAATCCTTGATATGATGAAAGCACAGACAGCATCTTTTCTGCTTCATAATGTTTTTGCACTTCAAACTGATTTAAACAAACAGGAAGGTTTGCCATTAGTTACCCTGATCTGAGCTGAGCTGCACTGCCTTTATGTGAGTGTGTTGTCAGTTTTCTCTGTAATGTTATTATTTACACCCCTGTTATCCTCCCACAGGGAATGTACATCAAGTCAACGTATGACGGTTTGCATGTAATCACCGGAACAACAGAAGGAGTGAGTAAAAGCCTCTTATGTTCACATTTGCACATCCTCATAACAATTAGATGAAGACTGAGGATGCTGTATCACAGCGAGCTGCAGCTAATGACTGTTTCTCTGTCGATCCATCAGTCCCTTGCTGACCGCTGTAAGAAAATCCATGCTGGAGATGAAGTCATTCAGGTCAATCATCAGACAGTGGTAAGGCATTTCATTTCCCTTCTGGCTTGTTTTAATGAGATTTTTCTTTTTACTGAATTAGCTGATAGTTATTTATAAGCCTGTTTTATTTACAGGTTGTTGATGCAAATGTTTGTTTAATTCATGTTTATTCACTTAAAGCTTCTGTTAAAACTTTTAGCCTTTGGTACTTGTTGGTTCATTTCCATTATGACATATAGTTTGATAGTAACTCCTTAATTTCTAAAAGCTGTGATGGAAATAGAAGAAATAGTTTAGCTGTCTCTTGGCCAGTGGCTTGTACCTCCTAACCTTGCATAGCAGATGGGCCTGCCTGATTCAGTTCCTGAAATCCTGCAGATCCCATCTTGTAGCGCTCCGTTGACCAATGGATTCCCTTGGCTACAATTTTAACGGCCCAATCAGGGAAGAGAGGAGCTGTAGAATGCGGACGTAACGACAACCGGAAGTTGAAACCGGAAGTTGAGAACGGAGATGCCAATTAGCCTATTATCCTCATAGATACTTAGTAAAACTTGGCGAAATCTGCCCTCCTCAGAAGTTTACTTGTAGGGATTGTCTTTGACAAGGTTCATGGTACAGATAAGTGTCAAATGAATCATCTGTGTGGTACAATTTAGTGTAGGACGATAATATGAGGCCGTTAGCCGTTAGCCGTCATTTACTGTTGTTAGCTGTTAGCGGCTAAGTTAGCGGCTAACAACTAACAACAGCTAACAAAAAAGTATGCTATTTTTTTTTTTCAGTTCTTTATTCAGCCATTTCAAGTAACAAACAGGCACATTTTGCATCATACAGTCTTCAAAAATCACTGAGCAGCATCAGCAGCCAATATAAACAAAATAATAAAATAAAATGAATATATTTAAGAAAAAAAATAGTGACAAATTCAATGAAAACATTGCTTCATTATATGAGGCGACCCTGTTTGATATGGATTGGTCTGTGATGAATGTGACGAACAGAACGATTATCCAATCACAAGCTTGTGTTTTTTTTTAAACGTTCTGCCCCTGAAAACAAATTAAAAGGGCCCCTACCCAGATGGACTAGTGAAATATTTCTGTGGCAGATATATGGAGCTGTCCATCTGGCTTGTCAGGTTATGTACCTCCTGCAACCATCCTATCAAAGGATGCTGGTCGTGTTGTGTCGCTGCAGACTGAGCTCAATAATTCAGTCTTGAAACTTTAAGATGAATCTGCCTGATTACAGACTTAGAGATAGTCCACTGTTTCTTAAGTTTTTAATTGAATAGGTGTTTGTCCACTAAGTTCTAGTGTTTTGGATGCCCAAAAAGCACATTTTTTAAAACGGGCCCAGAGTGAATACATCTCAAAAAACAGACCTTGCATTTCTGTGTGTACAACAAATGCTGTCATTTTCAGAAACATGTGTATCATAGCCCCACCTCTCCCTGGAAGCTCCTGCCTCAACCCCGACAATGGCATAAGCAATGGTGGAAAACAGCGTTGCATTTTGTTTCTTCTCTGGTTTTGGTGTATGTCTGCAGCAGCGTGACTGTGCCATGTACAGGACTAGCATGTATTCTACAATGCTTTCAGTGTTTTCATATGGACAGACACGTTTCTTAAAACAATGCCGTCAAGGTATCATCAAGGAATATTGCAGATCTACCTGCACTGCCATGTTTTGTCCTGGTACTGCTACACATATCAATATTTTCTCAGCTTGTTTGGAATCTAGCCAGAGGTGATAATACAAATCACGAAATCATGAAATGCTTGAATATTTTTAGCAAAACCAGTCCAGTAGTATTTGCATTATCATGCTAAAACATTAACAAAGCTGAATGTAAGCAAAAACCTAATCTCCTTGGTAAATGTTATAATAAACAGAATGATAAAAAAAACCACCCTCTACTTTATTTCATGAACACGAGTACAAACAGGACTATAATACACTGAATTCAGAATGCAAAATAATACAACACTTTGAGAATATAACACACCAGAGGTAAAAATAGCCAAATAGATAAAATTCATAATTTATATAAAAATCAACTGTGTTTAATTAGGGGCATTTTGTGTGTTTCGATATATGTGTAAATTATTTTTTTTTGTCAAATTTGCTTGATCACAACTCATTGTTTCTAGGCCTAGCATCATACTTATATTGCTAGAGAGTGAATTTTGACACTTTTGGCACACAAACACGTCAGAGTTTGGTCTGTCTTTAATTTCATGCTTTATGATGATGCTATGACTTCATACCTGCAGGATGATTGACTTTAGTAAATTAAAGCAGGAACATGTAGGCATTGACTAATTTTCTGTGTTTTTACCGATTACTTCAGTGTCTTTCGTTATTTGTCATCTTTTGCCCTCTGGTGAAACCTGCCTAAGATTTTCCTGAAATTTTAATAAGTTCCAGAAAAAGACAAGAAGCACTGATTTGTCCATTGGGTGTGTTAGAATCAACACAAATAAAAAGGTCTCATAGAAACTTGAAAGAAACTCTTTCCTCAGATGTGTTCTGTGATTGTGTTTGAAACACTGCAGCTCCCCCGATTGTTTAAGTGTCTACAGCAGCTCTTCTCTGTAGTTCTGGATTAATTGGAGATGATACTCTGACTGGATGAATGTATTACTTTGGTCAATCAGATGGTTAAAAGAATCATCACACTCATAAGAGCTCTTCTGTCAAACCTTAAATTATTTTAGTACAATTTCAGAATTTTATAAAAGTATTGTTTATGAGTTTAACGATCGTACATGGGACTTTTTTCTGTGTTTGTAAGGCTTATTTGAAGGACACTGCGTTTGAATTGATCTAGCTTGATTTTTTTTAATAGTAACATTTCAGTCAGTTTTTTTAACCGTGTACTCTGTTAACTCTGTTGCTCTCGGTCCTAGTATGTTTTAGGGGGCATTTTACATTCCTTTATTAAATTCCAACTATCAGCAGAGGTTGTGAGCATGTGGTGAGGATATGGAGTGTGTTTATATGGATTTGAGCATCGCATTTATGATTCTTGCCTCAGTTTTGATCAAATCCAGAATATGGCTCCTCCATGCACCTGTTTATTCATATTTCTGTGTATATAAAATATACTACTATCCTGATTACTATGTCTGCATCTTACTTGTGCAGGCATCTGCAGTCTTTACAGCACAGACTGTGTATATAAAATATACTACTATCCTGGTTTCTATGTCTGCATCTTACTTGTGCGGGCATCTGCAGTCTTTACAGCGCAGACTGCAGAGCAATTTTACATGAAAACATGAGATCACGTTGGTTTATTGACAGCTAAGCAGTATCACATTCAAAGTTCAGGTTACACATGTGGAGTATGCCCCTCATTTCCAGAAACCAGAGAAGAGAATGACAGTAAATATTGAATCTGTCCTCATCTTTGACTGGTGTCAGCCTGTTGACTGTTTTGCTGATGCTTGTCTTGGCTGTAGCCGTGGCTGTGCAAGCAGGCGACAGCTGTGAGAATGGCTTGGATGGAAGATTCAAATGAATGAAAATGGCTGCTTTGTCCACTGAGGACGCCAAAATCAACACAAAGGTCAATTTTGAATAAGCTGAAGCTTTGAAATGTTTCTAAGTGAATCATCAACAACACTCGTATTTGAATTTAGCCATCAAATCTTAATTAAGAAAAAAAAAACAGAGAACCTTCAAAGAGTGCTTTCTTTGTTTAAAGGTCCCATGTCCTGGTGTGTTTGACCCTATCATATCTTGGTAGTCTGTTAAGCAAGGACATGATTTAAGTTTCATGAAAAAAACTGTCACTGTAGAGATGTAGCTCTCTTTCCCTTACCTTTGGAAACACTCAGATCTGAGGGGTGGGGAGGCTACGGGAGGTTATGACACCGAGCTCTGTGCTGACTGGCTGTCCAAATGATTCCTGATGGGAGGAGGGTCACATGCTGTGGTGGGGACCTTGAAAAGCTCTTAGTATTTGCCAATGATAAACAAAAAACACACATGTATGTAGGTGGAGGCTGTAATGTTGTTACATCATAGACACCGAGATGTAAAAAGTTTTTAATTCAGGATCCCAATTTAAAGTTTAAACTACATTTATCAACATCAACCAAGAGGAGCAGAGTCAAAGAAGCAGAAAAAAATGACAGTATCACCATTTTGATGGCAAGATAAGGTTTTATTAAATATCATAATAAAAGCTGTTCCAGAGATAAGGAAATCCCGAACTCCTCACACTTTTATTTACATTTTGTTGCTGTGATGTCCTGATTTGTAGAAAACTATAAAAAGAAACTTTTAACTTAAAAAGAATAACAAACCTAACAGAAGCCCAGAAGTCATCCCACAAAGATCTTTATATACAGCATATCCTGCCTCTAACACAGAAATAGCCAATCACAATGAACAATTTTGGACTGGCACATTGGTTGACCAATCAGTGGTCCTTGAGGCCATTGCCCCTATTTAGCTGCGTCCCTGACCAAATAAGTCACCTCCCTCTTGTCGTTTGGCCACGTTCTTTTTGGGGTGATAAGGTGCGTGATAAGTGGACCATGACAGATTAATACAATGATTTGATGATTATTGATTACTGCAGTACATTCATGTGATGACACTTCATATTTGAAATCTCCCTAAACTGTGAAAGTTCAGGATTATTGTATGTATCCTCTGTAATTTGAATTTGGTGGTGTGTCTTCACCAGCATTGTTGCTTTCCCTTTTCACCACAGTCAGAAATGATCATGCTGTCGACCTCTTCTTCCAGAAATCTGTTTAGGGATTAATTTATCTGATTATTTGTTTCTATAAAATCAGTGTGTTGTTATTCAACACTAGCAGTTTGATACACAAGTCAGTATGACAGTATACCCCCATATCAAGCTTTTGTCTCCCCATTTTGGTCACGTGCAACCCACAAAAAGTAATAACTCTATGCTTTTAGAACTGCCAGCAAACACATCACAGTCTTTTTTAATGTTAGGAGGAGTTCTGCTTCTTTAGTTGAGAGAGCCACCAGTGTTTTTTTTTAATATTGATTCATGTCATACAGAGACAGCAAATAACAGGCATGAAAGAGAAAACAGGAAGAGGACAAAAGCAGGAAGGAGGATAACACGGTATGCACCCAAAATCCTTGGCGAGGCTGTAATTGGGGGATTTTAACCATTATAGCAGCAAATTTAAACCCCTTGTAACCCGGGCACGTTGAGTTTATCCTTCTTATTTTAACAGAGGGGTTTGATTGCCTCACATTAATCAAGGCTGTTCTCTGAACTAAAGTTGAGCAATTCTCAGATCAGGTGATTGTTTTTGCCAAGATTTTGCTGCAGAAACCTTCCCTTTGTTAAAGTGTACATAGACCAGCATTAATGCGGTTTAAATGAAAGCACAAACTTGTGGTGGTTCACGGTTTAAATATAGCCCCCCTTTGTGTGAAATAATTGCTACTTGTGTGTGCAACAGCAAGGCGTTTGATAATTGCACAGCTCTAGTCAGGTTCATTTCAGTCAGTCAGCTCACCCACTTCATTGAGACATTTTTGTCAGAGGATAAGTGCAAATACAGAGCTCATTCTGTCATGAAGACTTCATCACTGCACTTTGAAGCCCTTAGTTTTAAAGGCTGCCAAATATGAGAACAGGGTATTGTTAGTGTGCGCCCTTACTGTGAAATATAAAAAAAGACCCTGTTACTCAGCAGACCTTCATGGCAGATATGGAACCTCTCGTAATGAGAACAGAGCATCAGAAACATTTTTACATCTGCCAAAGGTATTAGGTTTTTGCTAGTGTTTGTCCATTCGTTTGTTTGTTTGTCTGTCTGTCTTGTGAGCAGGTAACTGTAGAAGTTCCCAGTGGATTTTGATTTAATGTTCAGGGTGTGTTGGTCATTAAACAAGAAAGGTAATTAGATTATGTCAGTGATCAGATGGGATTAAGATATTTTCAAGGCATTTTTAAAACATTGCGAGATACAGTAGGGCCACATTTTTTGCTAATAATTCACCTGACAATATCAGAAATGCCTGAATAAAACTAAATACCATTGAATTTTCAATGAGTTGCTGAAATGTAATATTTTGCACTTTCAAATGTGTTGTATATAAAAAGACTGATTCTGTTGTTATGTCACATTTTAGATCAATCTTTCTGGATCAGTAAATGGTATTTTAGTTATAGTCTTGAAATCAGTATTGATCAAAATAATATTACTCTCAAAGCTGAAATACTGCAGAACTGTTATGCATTTACTAACTTCTGTAAGTGCTTTATACTGAGAATGATTAGAGTTTGAAAACTAAGCAATAAAGTGATGTTATTTTATATACTGCCTTTTCTGGTGGTTGAAACAGCCTGTATGCAGTCACGGAGTTCACTGGTGGATGTTTGGAGGTGGAAGTGAAGGGAATATGTTCTGCTGCAGCCGCTGAGTGAGACTGACAGCTGGAGTGGGTGATAGAAATATGTGAACTCGATGTCCGTCGATGTCAAACTCAGCTGTCACTCAGAATGACTGCCACAACAAGATTACATACTGTTAATATGGTTAATGTGCTGTGGCTGTGAAATAAAGAGCATTTTTTATGGTTGATATTGAATGAAGAGGATTATTAGCTGAGATTAAACTGGAACTTAAAGGTAAATTAAGTGTTGATCCAGATGTGTTGATGCTGTTTTATTTGTGCCATCGCTTCTTCTAAGATGATAAGAAGCTTGAGGGGAAAATGCTGTCAGGATTTTTGATATTTGAGGTTGGAGCTGAACAGTATGTCCTTTACCTCCACAACTGTGATATATACATAAGTAATAGTCACATCACAGGTTGTGCAAATGTAAGTCAGGGCTCCAGACTAACTTTTTGAATTGGTTGCAATGGTGCACCTAAAAATCTTTTTAAGGTGCACCAGCACAAAAATTAGGTGCACCCAAATTTTTCATGGTGTCACCTTTAACGTCATAAGGTCACCATTTTATCACTCTCCATAACTTTTATATAATGTAAATGATTTTTAAACAAGAATAAGATGTAAAGAAGAACATGTCTTTATTCGAGCAAAATTATATATTAAAAAGAAAAACAGAGCATTTAAAGTGCTTCACTGAATGAAATTGACAATTTCAAACTAAAAAATTAAGCAAAATAAAAAAAATTCTAAATAAAAGTGCTTGAAGTGCTTTACTGAACTGAAAGTTACCATTTCAAACTTAAACATCTCAAGTTAAATAAAACATTTCAAAATAAAAAGAGCTAATGCTTAAGGTGCAATACTGAACTGAAAAGTGAAATAAGTATCCAGATTTGAACAACCAACAACAGAACATTTATCTCAACTGGATGGTCTTATTCTCCAATAATTTGAACCTGGAATAAGACTTCACACACTATAGACAATGTTTACAAAACTGAAACTAAGGTAAATAATAAAAAACAATTCTCAAACTAATTTATAAAAACAACATATAGGGCAGAACATTTCATGACTTATTTCTTTAATTTTTTCAATTTTTGTGGCTTTCCTTTCTTTACAGCTTTATGTTCAGTCGGGGTCTGTTAGAGATAGGTAATTTGTCCTCAGTCTGTTACAGGCAGCGTGAACACTCATCTCTGTGCCTGTGTGACTGACAAACACTCCCTTAACAGGAGAAAGAATGAACAAATATAGATGTTATAGTTAACATTACTTTGTTTTACTTGTTATTGTTGGTAATATTTTAATTATCTGACAGTCACTAAGATGAATTTGTCAGAGCTTCGCTGCTTCTTCTGAGTTACCGCTCTGTGCTGAAACCTGACACCACAGTCAGGCTCATCTGGGCACATTTGCATACTAACAGCTGATTGGATGATTGTTGAGGGCTTTGTGTGTGTGTGTATGCGCATACGTGCATGTGTGTCTCCCAAAATTACAATGCAGGAACAGAGAAAAGAGATGAAGCCAGTGCTGTGTCCTATTTTCTGCGTATTTTTCCGCTACCTCAGTTACTTTTGTCAACTTAAATTTGTAAGAGTGCGCCTAAAATTTTTTCTTGGTGCACCAAAAATGTTAGTTTCACTCTCACAAAGTTTGGTTGCATGTGCGCCCAAAATGGTTGCACTCTGGAGCCCTGTTAGTCATGCGAACTGAAACATACTCTCTGTGTTATTCATGGAAACTAAAATATATGCTTTTTCTTTTTTTTGTGACCAATAATTGATTATAGTCTGACAGCCTCATTAGATAGAAAGCCTTTTTGTCATCTGTATGCATGTTCAAACTAGGCCTGTGCTCAAAAATATCGATACGGCAAAATATCGTATCGCACTCCTTTGGGATACATGTATTGATACGGATTCTACAGAATCGATACGGCCTAAATATTTTGACAGTTGTTGTAAATACACTTTGGATAATGTTAACAGTGGCACAGTTCAAGGTAGAAGACGAGCTACATAATGAAGCATATGTTCTAAATTTGATATTAGGTCTACCATCTTTGAGGATCTGAATTTATGTCTTAAAACTCACCCTTGTTCTTTTTCTTCTTATAAGAAAAACTAAGCTTGTCAAGAATTTTGCTTAGAGCATAGTCAGTGTTCACAATTTATGTGTATGGGGATACGTATCGTATCGTGAAGTTGCTGGAAATACCTAGCTCTAGTTCAAACTGCTTCTGTCACAAAGACACACTTGACTCGTGAGGCAGATTCACAGTTACAAGAGGCATCTTATCTTCCGCAAGTGTTATCCTGCTGTCAGCATCTCCTTGTTCTGCTGCTTGACATTGCTCTGGCCCAATACAGTGTCCACTTACTGCATTGCTTTCTTGTAGGCCCCAAACCTGCTGACTTGTTGTCTTGTACATATAAGTTCTCTATAATGCCGAGTAGACACGTTAAACACATCAAAGGGCATATAAGTCTCAGAAAAGGATGATATGGGTAGGTTTCATGTGGTGTCTCTCCTTATGTGGAAAAATACCCCACATATTGTATATCACAAAAGAACAAACACGGCAGCCATTTTTTTCAGTATAGGTTATCTCTATTAGAGATCAAGAAAGAGCCAGACCAAGAGAGGGCAGAACAAATGTCAAGTCTCCAAAATGCCATAAAGACATGAAAAAGCTTGAAACACTTCAGGGGTCTATAATTAAGACCACTGGGAGAAGTCCAGCACAGACCAAAGTTCACTTGGTTTGAGCATCTTTTTCACTGAGGAGCAGATGCGAGAATGGCCGCCAAGGCAAAGGAGTTACATCAGCCAGAGAACATGAGTGAAGGAAAAATCCTCAGGGGCAGAAGCTGCCTTGTGATGAACCTTAAGATGAGCAAACATATAAAGAATAATCTAAAAATGTCCCACAGTGAGGAGAAAAAAAACAGCAAATTATCCAGTGCCCATGAGCACGAGATCGAATGGCTGTAAAAAATTAACAACACTATGTCAGAAATAAATAACTGCAGGCAGTGATGACAAATTGAATTTCTAGGACAGGTCAATAAACAGGAAAGGCTTCCTACTCATAAAAAAGATCCATGCGGGACTGTAAATTTGAACACAGAGCAGGGTGAGCGGCGTCTCCTAAAGGGGCAGAGACAAATAGAAGAAAGCAGAAGTGTTGTGTTATTACAAACACCTTAGAGCAAAACAATTCTTTCACAGAGCAGTTGGTGAAAAATGGTGTTCCACTGCTTTAAATAGCCACAGTTTTTCTGGCTAGACACTGCCAAACAAGCCTCTCATCACAGAACAAAGCAGGCTTTAACAGCGTGCCTATCTGCCTGTCTGTTGCTTTAATGCACTTTCTGTGTGAAAAATTTCAGTGTAACGGCTGTCAAGGTGAAAAATTACTTGGAAAGGAGCAAAGTGATTGCTAGGTCAGTACCTGAAAAATGCCTGCTTTCTCGTGCTGCCTGCAGAATGTGAGACGAGCTGAAAGTCAAGCAAGGGAGGATAATTACTCCCCAAACTGGACCTGGCATATTTGGTTCAGCTGCAGTCAGTGTTTCTCTGGGCAGGGTTTTTTATGTGCCAAATGTCATTGAAAGTGGGTTAAAGAGTATTTACAAGGCATGCAGCTGTTTCCAAAGCACAACATCAGGGCTTACTACGTTGTGAGAGCGGCTGTCGATTGACATAACAGGAGAAGTGGAAACATGCCTTTTGGTGCCTTATTTGCACTAACCATCAATCCTGAACTGCAGGAAGTTTTCTGCAGATTCAGAACATTTGGATTCACAAGTTTAATCAAAATAACGACCCAATGAGCATCTTGGATTAAAGGCCTGAACTGCAGCATGCATTGGTTTGACATAAAAAGCATTTACGTCATGTGTGAGAGGGAAAAAATAAAACACATTCAAGAATCAAGCATGGAAAAAAGGCACATTCAGAAGCTAACACCATTACCCATTGGTTTTTATTTTTCTTCTTTTTGGGCATCATGTTTAACATTTTGCTATTGGCATCTTAAGACGTGATAGTATGCAGCATATCTGAAGTGTACGTGCTCAGCAGTCTGTCAAAACAGGTCAGAGCACAAAGAAGTTGGATTATGCTTGTATTTATTCATTTCAGTTGTTCATTTCTTTCATTTATTTACTGGTGTGCTTTAGGTAAATCAAACTAATCTGTGTTTCAGTTCTTATACCTCTCAAAGAAAATTACCTGCTGGTTGGTACAAGGCATTTTTGTGACTGGTCCGAACTCTTGCCTGCTCATTTAATCCTTCTGCTTTTATTGTGTCACAGGATGCACACAATGCACTGTATGAAATATGTTGATGCTCAGATTACCGTTATACTACCCTGAAGCATTCCCATAACATCACCCATCCCACCATTAGTTAAAAAAGTCCTCTCGAGAAGATGCGAAGAAAATGCGATATTTATTAAAGGGGTCCCTTAAGACTTTTTATGAAATTTGGAAACCTTTTATGGAGTACGTGGATAATCTCGATCTACTTTCTTAAGATGGTAAAACAGCTACTTGAGGAACTTCTCTGTTTTTCTTATTATTACCTCCGCCAAGGAGGTTATGTTTTCGGGAGAGTTTGTCCGTCCTCCGTCCATCCGTCCGTCCGTCCGTCCGTCCGTCCGTCCGTGAACAAAATAACTCAAAAAGTAATGGATGGATTTGTATGAAATTTTCAGGAAATGTTCAGCATTGAAAAAGGAAGAACTGATTCGATTTTGGTGTTGATCCGGATCAGCGTCTGGCCGCCATGGCGAAAAATGTGATTTCTGTGAATAACTACTGAACTAAAGCTATCATTATGAATCCAGTTGCTAATGGTATGTTTTCATGGTCAAGGAATCTAAATATTTAGATGAAATAAAGGTAGGACTAATATTTATGGTCAAAATGTCAATATGGCTGAGGACTGTGGCGCTGGCTGAGGTCTGCGCTCTCCGAGTCCTTTCTAGTTTAGTTATTTGTTCTTATCGGTGACTCTATAGTTGCCTCCGATTATGTGTATTGTTGTATGTGTATTATTTTTATTATTTTTTTTTGTGGTGTTGTGATCAACACAGAGTGAGGGTGGGAGTAGCGTGGGAAAGGGGGTGGGGCGAGGGATTTGGAAAGGGGGCGGGGGAAGGGGGGAAGAAAGGGGAGGGAGACAGTTGAATACACTTCACAAACATTGTTTTATTACATGAAGTTATAATTGTCATGTTATTTCTGCTTCTTTCACTCTGTTATCGCAGTGAAGGTCCCTTGTAAGGACAGGAAATACAGATTTTTGCTTGTATTGTTGCTTAAGAAAATTTATAAAAAGAGTTTTAAAAAAGTCCTCTGATAAAACCACCAGGATCAGACAGGTTCATGCATCTCTTAATCCATTTGATCAACATCATATAAATGTAGGCTATACACATTTATTTACTTATTTTCTCTACTGATATCATGAACTGTATTCTTATATCTGTTCAAAAACCATAGTGGACAGACTGTGTTATAAGTCTGTGAGCACAACTATTAATGGAACTCCAATTACATATGTTTACAAAATATTATCAAATTTAGCTCTCTGTTCCTCCAGCACTTGGGGGGTGTTGGTCCCGCTTCAGTTAGGTCAATACAATGATGTGATGAGGGTTCCATGAATTTCCATCCTGCTGACACGACGTCAGCCCTGTTCGAGCCCCGTTTGAGTAACGTAAGCCTCAATTGAGCCCTGCCACTTGTGACGCCTTGAACGGGACACAGTCCTTGTCAGTGGTCCTCAGAAATCTTTCAGGATTGAGCCACGATCAGCCTGACTGAGCCCTGTACATGCCAGGCTAATACTGTTCACCTTAGGCCTGCGTTAGGTTTCAACCCTGCTATACTGAGAGCGGCGATTCTCCATGACAGTTTTGAACAGTTCAAAACAATCGGGACCCTTTCTAAATCCCCTGCATTTGTCCACAACTATACAACGCTGATCCAGATTAAGTAACGCATGCACCACAACCAAAGCACGTTTGATTATGACAGTCGTGCACAATCACCATGAGAAATGGGACTATGTGACTGGGGCTTTAGATTGAGTGTATTTTGTTATCTGCTGGTGTCTGCCTGCTGGAGATGGATAGAAAAATATATTTCTGAGAGAGACAGTGCCACGCCGTCTTTATCTTTAAAGCTCTGTTATTAAAATATGGAGTATGTGATACTGTGCATACTTTGTAAAAGGAACAAGCTCAACAGTGTTTGTGTGTTTGGTTTTACAGATGTTCTATCATTTTTGAGTCATGCTGTTCCACAGACTTCAGTTTTAGACCAGGTTTGCAGAGGTTCAAGGCTCATTCATTTTGCAAATAAGAGCAGGCCAGCTCTGTGCCTGACAAGTCCTCGTTTGAGACAAACACAACCCTGGGTGTTAATGGGCATGTGTTTTTGTTGTAGAAACAACTGTGCAAGCCTGAAACTTTTTACTATCCTGGATCATTTCAAAAGTTTTGCACAAATTACTTCTATAAAAGTCTCTTCTGATCACTCCTCCCTTTTAGTGCATGAAACTCTGTTGCGAGCTCACAGTTACATCTTGTGGAAATTGATTAGAGTCTCACCTACAGCAGAAATGAGTGGGATTATTTCTTTTTATTTTGCCAATATTCTTTTAGGGGCTGAGTAAAGGAAGACCTCATGCCAACCTCAAATATACACAAAAAACACAAGAGTATATTTACTAAGGTCATGGGTTGAATGAGAATTGATGTCATATCAGCAGGTTTCATAGTATCAGAGGTCTACTGGATGATGTAAAGAATAGATTATAAGCATAAGGCCTTGCTTCTTAAAGGCGTATACTAAGGATTACGCTGAGCAGTTAGTTTCAGTTTCAGTTACATTTGGGTTTCTAAATATAATAATGAATGCAAAACCCTGAAGACTAAACAGTTACTGTGCTGGATACCATGTTCTAGGACTGGACAACATTGCCTGCAAATGGAATCCTGTTCTTTTTCTTGGAAATTTTTATTTTCTGACAACAGTTGATTATTTTTTACCTCTCAAAGAAAAAACCCCTACAAATTAGGGGTGTGCGACATGACGATATTAAATCGTTAAGGATTATAACGTGGGGATGATCTTATAAAGCAGAAAGATCGTCAAATCGTCTGTGTGGGCACAGAGACTTTGACGGGCACCTGACTAGCCAATCATAGCACATTACATGCAGTGCATGGTGGGATCTCCTGTTTGGTTATGTAGCGTGAAGCCATGGCGGAAAGAGAAAAGGAGATAAAAACGTGAAGATGTCTAAACAAAAATCTGTTCTAAAGCAGCTATATTATTCACTCAGATTATAGACATTACAGTTAGATAACATTTGTTCTAAATTGTTGCACTTTAAGAGATAATGTTGATATTGTGGTTCATCACCTTTTATGTTTACATTTATTGCACATTTTTATAAAAACTACACTATTTAAATTGAAACCTGTTCAGAAAGTTTCTTTGGCTTTAATTGTCTATTTTTCTTTTAGGGTTTTATACGTTTTATATGTTAAACATTAACAACAAAAATTGTCAAACATGCAAATTAGTCTAGAAAAATCAACATAAAAAAGAATTGTGATAAAATCGTGATCGTGATTTTATTTTTAAAATATCGTGATATAATATTTTGCCATATCGCCCACCCCTACTACAAATAATACTAATATGACACAAAACAAGTTTTACTAACAAGTGAAAATTTCAGCTGTGTCTCTGTTTGAGAGAAATGTGGGGGGAGGGAGTAAACTTCTGGATCCTTCAGGTAGCAAAATGAGCAGCAGAATAAGTCATGGGGAAAAAATCTTCAATTTTATTTTTGAACTCTTCCTCCACATTAAAATGTACAATTTGATTTTAGGCCTTCTGTGTAACTGAGTTTATCAACAGGTGTTTATCAAGGATGGTGTGGGTTTTAGTGTTTAAAGTTAGACCCTACAAACCTATTCTTGCTCTATCATGTTATTATTTGATATGCTTATAAGTTATTTCTACTAATTTTTCAATGTAGTGAGTGCATGTTGTCAAATGGCTGTCAAACGATAGTGATCCTGCCATCAATATATATCATGATTATGATTTTCGACATCATCTCTCAGCCTGAAACTAAATATGAGATAAACGTACTTCCATGCTGTTAGTTTTGTATCAGTATTTAAAGATTTGAAATAGCCAAGAGCCATGTTGAATGTGAAGTGATAAAAAGCTCTGAATATGCTTCTACTGTTTCCTAGGTTGGCTGGCAGCTGAAGAACTTGGTGAACTTGTTGCGTGGGGACCCTGCAGGTGTCACCCTGACGCTGAAGAAACGCCCACAGAGCACGCTCACCTCCACCCCCGCTCTGCTTAAGAACATGAGATGGAAACCGTTGGCTCTGCAGGTATGTTAGAAGCAGTTTTCATACTCAACAGAGTTTTTGTGCATATCTTTGTTGACATATTTATTTGTGATGTAATGTTATTGTAAAGTTTTGTCTGTTTGGCTGTGCTTCTGTCTTCTTGTGGACTGAAAATAAGACCGCACAGACTGTGGACACAAACACCCAAAATCCCTCATTAGACCATAAACAGCCCAAAATATGAATCATGTAGGATGGAAGTAGGATCAAATGTAATCAACGAGCCCTTGGCTGGAAATTACTTTGTTTAACTTTGAATTTTTGCATATTAAAGCCACAGAAGCATTTTGTTTGCCCCATATTTTGCAGGTATGTTCACACTGTGTCCACTCTTTTTGGTAGCACAATTATCCACTAGTTGTTTGTAGGTTTTCAGCACCATTCATTCACTTACTGACACTTCAGCCCTCAGTGGCATCTGTTGTCCTACTTCGGCCAAGCCAATAACAATATTAGGATCGTGTGCCTGAGCCAGAACGGTTGGAAATACGAGGGATGAGTATAAATGTAGCCCAGCCATTCTTTGAGTCTACAGCCAGAGAAAATGTTTTCTCCCCCCTGAGGCTTCAGTCCTGCTCTGCCTGCACTCGCCCCTCCTTTGCATCACGTCCTCGTACTTTTACTCTTCCACCTAAATCAAGTCCTCTGTCTTCCTGGCATTTCGAAAGGAAAAATGAAAGCATAAAGTCTTCGAGGATTTTTTTTTCATGTTCCATAATGTGACTAAAATTAAGAAGTAATTCTGTTAAGCTGGAGGACGTTGTGCTGCGGAGGCCCTGCAGTAACTCTGACACACTTAATGCTCTTATGCTGGAGTTCATTTCTCAATAACAAAAATCTGATATTAGTCAGCTGTGAGTTATGCAAGATATTTGCATAGTTTAAACAGTGACAAATTAGTATTCTGTTGTTGTGAGAATTTGTCTCCACACTTATTTAATAAGCTCTCGAGAATTTAACATGTCCATGTTTTATCTCCTCAAAACAGGCATCTTTCACTGCTGCTAACTGATTTGATTTGATTGTATATTTGTCAGGATGGGAAGTAAAAATGCAGTATTGCCAGTTCAGTATAGAAGATCTTTTCTGAATTTAAGGTCATAAAATGTTTTATTTTTACCTGTTAGATGTCTATAACTTCAGACAGCACAATTTTAGACTATCTTTATCAGATCTTGTTTTGGCTATTTTAAGTGCTGTTGCAAAAAAAATACTAGAATAAACTGTGGCAGCGATGTGTTTTGCTCATAAAGTTAGCATAATTTCTTACTTCAGTGTTGCAATCCCAATCCATCTTTTGGGAAAACAATGCAACTTGATGACCTGTTGTTAAGTTCATTATTCAGCACTTTTTTATTATAATTTTGTAAAATAATCTGAAAACAAATCAGCATTATAGCACATACAAAAAGGTAAATTAACCACCCCGAGGAGATTTCTACATGTTTTTAAGTGCAACAATTTAATGTTTTTTTCCCAGTTCAGATTTTGAAATGTTTGAAAAAGTCTTAAGCTGCTTTTGGAGACTTTTGAAGCTCTCAATCAAACAAAAATCTGTCATGAAGACATGTGCTGTCATCTCTGCCTTCTCTGCTGTGGGCTTGATTGAAACAGAGGACTCTTTTCAGTGAAAAAAAAAATCTCTATATTGGATGTATTGACAAAACAGTTTTTGTTTTACAGGTAAATTTATATGACAACAGAGAAAAGCTGTTAAAATTTGCAGCCAGAACAATGAAGATTTCTATGAAAGCTTATTAAACAACAACATACTATGGTATACTGAACAGTAAATCCTATTGAGTGTGGTTTCTGTTGAAAGCTTCCTTGGTTAAAGATGAAAAAAGCAAGTTTGCCATGAGGTGGGATGAGCTGACAGTGTGTCTCTCCTTGACTTGATCTGATCACACGGTGACAGAGTAAAAGTGGTTGGGGGTGAAATAATAAAATTTTGTGGTGCAGGGGTAGCTTGAACAATAGGATGCAAACCTATTGAATGGATAGTTCAATACTTTTGTAAGTTGAGTTGTATCAGGTAGTATAAAGTAGCTGAAAGGGCTCCCAGCAGCTCTGCACCTTTAAGGAGGATGACCTAGGACTACCTGTAAGGTACACAGCTATTGGCAGGTATAGCTTTTTACATGATTGCATGAGTGAGATGTAAGAAATGTCCTGCTGAACTTTGTTAGGTCAAATGTATGATTGGGCTTAAAATTTGAGAACGCTTAATTTTTCCTCCAGGAAGTCACTTTTTTTTGATGCAGCAAATGTCTTCTTCCACCTGTGCCATTGATTCCACCAGTTTGCTGTTTCACTCAACGGATTTAGAAAGACACAACAGCTAAGGGAACTAATGCTGAACCAAATATGAGTGATTTTGACTCAAGTGACTAAAATATTACTTTTACTGTCGATGCATGGGGTTGCATTTACGAACTGGAGTATAAAGAAGAAGAAATTCTTCTTCTGACCCAAACACAAAGACATCATGGAATAAAAATAAAGTGCACTGGCTTTCACCAAATTTTACATTAAACCCAAATTAATGTAGTGGCTCGTTTTTGTGTAGAACTCTCATTACATGAAATGACTGCACGCTTTAACAACAGAGTAGCTTACAGGTAGTCTGAGCTTGCTCTCCTTAAAGGTGCAGCGCTGCTAGAGCCCTTTCAACCTCTTCACTGACAGTTGTCAAGTACCTGATACCACCCAAACTTCAAAAATACTGAACTATCCATTCAAATCAGGCTGATCCAGCTACACTGCAAGGTTAGTATAAGGATCAAAAGTGCTTTAAACTTCAAGATTTAATTTCTCAGATTTTCCGCAGTTGTCAGATGATGTAAGGTTTGCGTCATTATGAAGAGATGGAAAATTAAAAGCTGGCGCTGAAGCTCCACACAGCTATTGAGGTTTACCGCTTTGTTCCTTAACTGTTTTTTTTTTTTGTATGTTTTTTTTTGGGCATTTTGTGCCTTTATTGATAGGAGAGAGACAGTGGATAGGCTTGTGTAAGAGGGTGAGAGAGTAGGGGAAGACACTCTGCAAACTGGTCACAGGCTGAATTCGAACCCGGACCGGCAGATGCATATGGGACGTGCATGATTGCTAACCACTGCGCCAAACCAGCACCCCAGTTCCTTAACTGTTCTACCCTCCAGAAGTATGAGCTGGTCATGTGGCTGGGAGCTGTTATAACAAAAAGTCATTTTGTTTCATCAAAAGTAAGCTGCATAAAGCATGAATCAGATAAAGAATGAGAATGGCAGCTGGCAGTAGCCTGCTGTTTTAATAAGCTGTCCATGACGTACCACCTGGTGCTTCCACGGCTACAATAAACTCGGCATGTTTTGTCTGAGTGATTGCAATAGGCACAACTGCTTGGAGCAAAACAAACATGATATATGCTCTCACCTAAAATATATAGAAAATAATTAGTCATTTTTTAGATTGATTTAAAGCAATGTAGAGAAAAAATTATACCTATGTCCTTTTAAAGAAGCTCACGACCTTCGTGTATGACTACCAGACTTCTCTCCAGGTTTTCCTCGAAGTGAATGAGAGAGATGATTCGTCTTTGCAGCAACCTGCATGCACTAGTTAGAAGTGGAGCATCAGAAACGTGCAGCACGCTGCTCATTTCACGCTCGAGATGGTGTGCGGCTCAGTCTGAGCTGAACAAATGGTCCCTGACTGACTGACTGAACTGCTGCAAAACTTCAGATTTTCAATGTGTCAATTCCTGTAACTGTTCCCCCTCCTCTCTCTCTCTCTCCCTGTCCGCCTGTCCCTCTCTCTTTTACACATACTGACCCCCTCCACACACATCGCGCACACACACACCCACACACAACATTCACTCACACACAGCCAATCTTCCCTCAGAGCCCTAGCAGCAGTGTGGCCACCCCGACCAGCACTTTGAGCACTCCGTCCAGGAGGAGTAGCTGTGCCCTGCAGGATCTCTACATCCCTCCTCCTCCTGCAGAACCCTACACGCCCAGGTGAATGCACACACTCGGCATTAATTCACATGTACCACACCCTCACCAGACATTAAAGTTTTGACCCCTTAAAGCAGTTGGAGTGACATTTTAGCTGTGAACCTGTAAATGTCCATGGACAAGCATAGATACAACCAAGTCCATACACACCTACCAAAAGTGTCGTGTAACACCAATTATTGACATTTTATGGTGGCAAACCAAAAAGGAGTGTGCACTGCACCCTCAAAGACTCTGAAAGAGAGACAGGCTATGACATAAGTAAACCCCAGGAAGTAAAAACAGAGAATTTAAAGGGACTGTGAAGAGTTTCTAAGTAATTACAAAAAAGTCTCACTTTTAGATATATGCCTGATTGAAATACACACTTTAAGGTGAGTTTTATGGCATCAAAAAAGGTTATCTATAAATGCTATCCCTTAGCTTTGTGGTAGGGTGGACAGGGCTGGACTGGCCTGGATACTCAACTTCGGGAACAAGACAATTAAAACTAGAGCAAATTTTTATTATTCTGACACGTCTTAGAGCACCGGGCTGTAAGTAGAGATATAAAGCCGGCTACAAAACTATGATACTAAGTTTTCCAAAAATTGCCTGTTGTCACACATCAAAAACTACCACTACGTAACTAGAAAGAGATACTTTACCTCGTCGCTTTGCATCCTGTAAGTTGTTGAAAAAAGAAGTTGTAAAGCAATGCAGAGTTCTGAGGAGAGTCCTACTGGGAACTCGGTGAATCCTCGCCACCCCCGAGTTGACAATCGAAGATGGATGCCCCCAGTATGAACAGTTATTTAGCTCCTGTAATAATCAATTTATTTGCACTTCTGACTGGGGTGTGTCGCTCTAGATCAGCTGTATACATAGTATTGTTAGACTTATATTTACAAAAATGCTGCCATAGTGATAATCACATTCTTCATGTGATATTTGTGAACAACAACGCAGGACGTGCTAACAACAGCTAACAATAGCCTGGTAGATCGGCATGTGTTTTTTCCGACTTCAACTGGAATGCCGATAAGTCGGAGATGATGTCACTCCCAGTTCCGAGGTTACTGGAACGCAGCATTATGACAGCCACCGCGCGTGCTCATGGGTAGCAGAGTCTTAATGTAGCCGGTAATAGATTCTCCTCATAGCACCTTTAAGGGCATTTTTCTTTAAAGAGGCAAAGCATATTTCTCCATAGCTAACTAAAAAGTGTAATGTTCATCTGCCCCCCAAGCTCCTTTCTTACAACATTATAAGCAAAGAAATGTTATGATTGCAGGACATGGGACATTTAATAGATCAAGAAAGATCTTCAGAAACTTCTTAAAAATAGTCTAAAAGAGACTGTGTGAAAAAGGGACAGAATTTTTCATTTTTGAAGTCAGTAAGATTTTTCAAAATTTGTACTCATACCTGAAATATATATAAGGTAGACTTTGCCATTCATCATAGGTGTTTATGTGGGATGAAGTTGAAGGGTGCAAAGGTGCAGACTCTACACCTCAAGGCTCTGGAGACAAGCGACACCTACCCTTTGCAACTGTGTAACCAACTGTAACCCTGTCCTAATACCTGCACTTCTGCCTTAAAGACTTGAAGCAATTGCACTGTGCTGAAACTTTGCTGAAAGTGCACTTAAGTGTGTTTGATGCACAAGGGGACAAAACTGTGTAGAGTAGAAATGAGACACTTTGTTTACTTGTTGAATCATTTCTGTTTGCTTTAGACAGATAATCTTCCAGAAAAAATAACAATAAAAAGCCTTACTGGTAGCACTGTTTTCAGTCCCACTGCTTAAATTGCTCATAAATCACCAAAGTACATCATCAGGAAATTAATTTTCTGATTTTTTCCTTTTCACACTGTTGCAGGATTAGCCCTGTGATTTTACTGGAAGACAAAAGCTCTGTCAGACAAATGTGTCAATCTAAGCAGACTCGTCTGCTTATGAAATGGTCATGAATAATGAACATTTCTTTATTCTCTGCCTCATGAGTAGCTTCTCATCTCTGCCCCAAACTAAATTGAATAAAACACCATTTGGTCTGTCCCCATATTGAAGTAAGAGCAAAAGAACACTGAATTTGTCCAGGATCTCTTCCTTACAGTGTATTTTTAGCTCTGTGTTATTCATTTTCAGAGCATATAGCTGGCAAATTTAGCATGTGTTTTGGCATGCAGTGTTTTTAAAAAAGGAGCATGAAGGTAAAAATATGAAATGTCCTATTTTGGGTGCTTTATGATGGGTGTCTCTGTTGGTTTCAAGGCTTTAATTAGGGCTGTAGTGATCTTTGTACTTAATTTGGGAACAAACTTGTTTCACAGCTTGTCCACAGAGCATGCTCATCCTTGTACGTGTGCAAGCTGTGCTGCCTCTGAATGTTAATTTTAGCATTAATGCCAACAGGTTAGTGCAGCACGGCTTCAGCATTGCTGGCATGCTGCTGGCTCACAAATTTCTGTGGAGGCTGTGGAGAGTTAAGAGCAGAAATACACAGTAAAATTCTGTGGGCTGTAATGTTGACATAGTTTATTGATTTTCAAAATTTACAACATATTTTTTATTATTTTGTTAAAGTTATTTTATTGTACAAGTACTTCTGTTATGTAGTTTTAAACTTTGTTTAAAGAGAAATGAGCACAAGTGCAGCTGTTGTACAAACTTAAATATACTGCTGCATTGAGCCTCAGCAGATGAGCTACTGGTGCTCTGTGATTTGAGATCATGCTGCCAAAAAATAGATTGCAGTTACATTGCAGATGGTTGCACTGCTCAAAAAAAGTCTTTCCTGGCTGGAGAAATTCACATCAAGTCTCAGAGGATTGATTGACTTGGTTGCTGCTATTTTCCAAGATTGGCAGGATACGACTTCACCACTGCGTTTTGCATTTTTCACTGATATTTCCCACAGCATTTGTTCAACTATGGCTCTACATGAACAATTTACTGGAGGAAATGTCAGGAAAATTTTCAGATTAAGTCATCAGACTAAAAAAAATGAGCTCCTTGCTTTAGCATAAACCTCACTTCAAATATATCAGGAGTTTTTAGAAGTTTGGATCGTGTGAAAATGGCTTGTTGTTGTGAGACCAGATCTGCATCCACACAGTATAATTTTTGAAGAAAATGAACCTCAAAAGTAGGGACAAGAATTGATAATATGTTTTTTATCCGTTGCCATTATTAATTCTAGTTATTCATGTGATTGTTTAACAATTTCCTCATTAATTCTGTTGGCTTTTTTGTTTGGGAAAGTTGTCCTGTATACGTTTTCAGTGGGAACAAAGTTACTCCTAATATTCAGCGCTGTGCTGCATAATAAATGCTTCTGCTAGTTGTTGGTGTTCCCACTTACTAAACAAGGTGCAGTACATGTTTTGTTGCAAATTAAACCACAGTTTTGTTCATTTTTGTGTTCTGTCTGCCATGGTTACATCTTTCTTCTCATTTCTGCTGACTGCCACTGATTAGACTATGACACCCTTTATTTGCAGGGCAGGCAAAACAAAGTGGAAAGAATTGATGTGGGAATTGTCAATAAAAGGGACTTTTGTTATCTATTAATTAAAAGGATTTATTATGAATTCTTAATAGGAATTGGTTTTCCATTCCCATCCGTACTAAATAATGCCTGCAGCCTTCAAATAAAACGTCATAGAGTTGTGTAAAAGAGCAGCTTAACTTTCAAGTAGTAACATATTAAGAGCACCAAAAAGCTGATTATCTGTTGTATTGCCTGCTCTGACTTTTTTAGGCCCTGTGCATTGGCAAAACTCAGCTATAAACTAACTCCATGGGTTTTGTTTGTGGTAGAAATTGAGAACCTTTTTTTATAAAATACACATAAACATATATCAAATTACTTATAAACACTTCTAAACCCAACATAAATCCACTTGAACAAAAGCACTGCGCCACAATTGGTGGCTTATTTACAGTGGCAAGAAAAAAAAAACCCTTTTTAGCAGTAGGAGCAGAACTAGACTCACGTTGAACAGTCATCCACTGAATCTGTGTTGAGGGTGTGAGTTCTCAGAGGTAGAAATTAGTAGCGACAAGTTCATGGACGCCCAGGACATAAAGTTGTCCCCATTATATCGGCCACAATGTTACAGTGTCATTTAACAGACACTTTTGTTCAAAGGGATGTCCATGTGAGAGTAAGTACAACACAAGCAAGAATATAAACTGGAGGGGAACAACAAAGTGTCCGTTTTGACACAAGTGCTACCATCGAGTTTTCGAGGCAGTGCCTGCTTCTTTTTCTGTAAACTAAAAAAACTACAGAAAATCTTTCAGATCACCTCAGTGTCATCATCAGCTGAATCAGAATCATCATCAAGTCTGAATATCATTTATGTCAGCCTTTATCTCTATCTTACTGCCATACTTTCTTACCAGTTAAAAATTAGAGGTGTGAAAAAATACAGCAATATATCACGATATTTGACCACCGATACAATATCGATATTCTAAGTCATAATTTAAAATGTTTGTAAAAATAAAAACTTAAATTGTATCAGAGTTGGAAATAAAATACATCTTATAAATACATTAGTGCTGTCAGGCGATTAAAAAAATTAATCTAATTAGTTACCAGATTTATAATTAATTAATCTAATTAATCGCATTTTAATCTCATATCTGCTTAAAGTACCCAAATAAAGAATTTGAATTCTAGGATATTATAAAATTGTAGTGCATGACTAATCAAATGAATACACTAAGGAGTGAAGATTTGTAAATCCACATTTTTATTGGTGACAGAATAAAACCAAAGTCAGGGCAACTTGTCCAGAAAATTCTAAACTCAATCAGGCAACTCAAATTACACTTTAAGTGTGTTTCATAAATCAAATTCAAAATAAGAAAAAGGTCGAGGACATCCAGCAAAACAATTAGGCCTGATGCATTATTAAAGAATTCAGTAAATATAGGTAAATAGATTCAAAAATAAAATAAGACTAAGTCTTAATTATGCCATTCCTGTTGTCACCTGGGCCTTGTTTGGTTTGACTAGAGACGCATGTGTGAAGTGACGTGCCGCTGCCATGTACGGGTCCTCCAGCTGGACAATATCAAAATGTTTGTGTGCTATGTAAATCTAGCGATTAATTTTTATAACGCATTAATTTGCGGTGTAATTAATTAATCTAATGAATGCACTAAAGTGACAACCCTAAAATACATATGTACAGATTTTTTCATGCAGTCTATTCAGCTCAGACAGTGACAAGAGAAATATGTGATTTTTTTTTTTTACTTACTGTTGTGCTGTCAGTAACTCAAAGCACTTTGTTCCTCATGTGTTCAATTACAGTTTGAGCTGCACTGCAGGTGAGGATGCTTTCAGCACATCGTTAAAGGGAAAATAGGAATAATTTCTTTGCAACACTAGTTTGAGTGACTTGATGCACTCTGTGTTTTCAAGTCAAGTTTGTACAGCACAGGCCAAAAGTTTGGACACACTTTCTCATTCAATGTGTTTTGTTTATTTTCATCATTATTTACATTGTAGATTCTCACTGAAGGTATCAAAACTATGAATGAACATGTGTGGGATTATGTACTTAAAAAAAGTGTGAAATAATGAAAACATGTCTTATATTCTATTTTCTTTAAAGTATCCCCCCTTTGCTCTGATTACTGCTTTTCAGACTTTTGTCATTCTCTTTATGAGCTTCAACAGGTAGTCACCTGAAATGGTTTTCTCTTCTCAGGTTTGCCTTTCCAGGGTTAATTAATGGAATTTCTTGCCTTATTAGTGGAGTTGGGACCATCATTTGTGTTGTTCAGAAGTCAGGCTGATGCACAGCCGACAGCCCTATTAAAAAACTGTTAGAATTAATATTATGGCAAGAACCAATCAGCTAAGTTAAGAGAAATGAGTGGCCATCATTACTTCAGTGAGAATCTACAATGTAATTAGTGATAAAAAATAAAGAAAACACATTGAATGAGAAGGTGTGTCCAAACTTTTGGCCTGTACTGTATGTAACACTGCATTTAACATACAGTATTTTAAAAAACAAAATGGAAAACTTGCTTTCAATCAAATAGTTATGACTGGATTTGTACTTTCAGTTTTGAGTATTGTGTGATTTACATGTACATCACCTCTAGTTTTTTCTTTTTTAACTGTAGAATATCAAAATGTATCACAATATTGTGATATCTTGAAATATCATGATATTATTGTATCGTGACCCAAGTATTGTGATACATATTGGGTCATGTGGTTCTTGCCAGTACTCACCCCTATTAAAAAGTCCCCACCTTCACTGATATTTAACTCCGCCAATGAGGTTATGTTTTCAGGAGAGTTTGTTTGTCTGTCTGTCCGTCCGTTTGTCTGTCTGTCTGTCTGTCTGTCTGTCTGTCTGTCCATCTGTGAACAAAATAACTCAAAAAGTAATGGATGGATTTGGATGAAAATTTCAGGAAATGTTCAGCGTGGGAAAAGGAAGAACTGATTTTTGTGAATAACTAATGACCTAAAATAGATATCATTATGAATCCAATTGCTGATGGTATGTTTTCATGGTCAAGGAATCTAAATATTTCAATGAAATAAAGGTAGGAGTAATATTTATGGTGAAAATCACAATATGGGTGAGGACTGTGGCGTTGGCGGAGGTCTGTGCTCTCCGAGTGCTTTTCTAGTTACAGCATATGTCAAGGATGAAGTTTGCAGGGTCACAGCATTTAAAAGATATTAAAGAAGAAAATGTTGGTGCGATTTAAGCATTAACATTAAAATAATCTATTTTTGAAAGAAATGGAGGTAAACATCTCTAGTCTTACTCACTGATATATTAACATTTTTGAACGGTTGCTTAAATGGAACAAGATCAACAAACAGTTTTGTTAAGACCTTAAACAACTCCAATTCAAAGACATATCCCTGGTGGCAGCAGTTTCACAGAACAGCTGCAGCTGACTCACAGCCGTGTTTGATAAAATTCATTATCTCTCATATTAGTCAGCTCCTTGTTGACATTTTCTTTCTGCTGCCACAGAGACGATAAGGGAAATCTGCCAGGTGATGATTCTCAATCGGACGTCCATGTCGCAGAGGGATCTGAGTCACCAAACTCCTACCTGGACCAGGAGTGTCGAGGTCGGTTTCCTCTGGTGGAGGAGGACACCATACTGTACTGCTACGAGTACGACCAGAACCAGGAGGTCTCGTCGGTCCGCAGGGGGAGCACCCCCACCTATGGTACGACTTTGTCTGCGCCTGCAGACTCACGGCTGTAATAATGAGAGCCATGAGCCAGCGTGACACGTGTCCGCTCTGGAGAATATTTAAGACGTCTCAGTCCATTTGGTGTGTGTATGTGGGCAGCTGTGTGATATTGACATTTGCTGTTCTCCCTTCCTTCAGGCAGGCTCAGGCCCATCTCCATGCCGGTGGAATACAACTGGGTGGGAGACAATGAAGATCTGGCCAAGATGAAGAGAGAGAGCAGGAGAGGTGAGTGGGAGGCCGTGGGAGGCAGAAAGAAAGAGAGTGAGGCAGAGAGAGGAGGGAGATGGAGGGACAGAGTGAGATGAGGTGAGTGGGCTGATATCTCATAATATCCTCACCCGCTCAGATCTCCAAGCCAGGAAGTAGAGGGATGAGCTGGCCTGTCAAACCTGATAACATGCTGGATATCGGTTCCTACCTCCATCTCCTCCGTATGTTCATAATCTATCCATGCTCCTGTTCTCCCCTCATCCCTTTCTTCTTCTCGCTCTCAGCTGTGCAGCGTCTCTCTCTGTTTGGATATAAAAAGTACACTGTTGCTTTGGCAACACATCCAGACATCCAGAGATTTTCACATTTTGTTGGGGACTGTCAGGATAGGTGGTAAACGGAGTGGGAGGAGGCTGATTTGCTTATTTCAGTCTCAAAGAAAAAGTTGAGTGATGTGTTTGTTTCCTCTGGGGACAATAGTGATATCTTACTCCTTTGGGCTTTTTCTTTTTTTTTTCAGAAAAGGCAATGGAGCTATATTTATCTACAAGAGGCAATATTGGAAAGTTTGAGGGCTTCCTGCCTGACAACAGTCTTACAGTGATAATTAGTAATTCCTTTCAAATAGGAAATCTATTGAAATGTCAGCAGTGACAGTTCAGAGAGGGCGTGGGTGTTAAATCATGGACAGTCAACTGATCGAACAGGATATCATTCAAAGTTTGATCACCAGCTATTTCATCTACGAACAAAATCAAGGCCCAACCAAAGGTGGAAACAAAGCTGTCTACTCATCCATTCATTATGTATGCCGCTTTTACCTTTCAGAGTTGCGGGGGCTCATGCCTATCTCAGCTGACATCGGGTGAGTCGCCAGCCAGTCGCCACATAGAAGACAAACAACCAGTCATGCTCACACTCGTACCCAAGAGCAATTTGGAGTCACTAGTTAACCTTTTTAAACATGTTTTGGTCTGTGGGAGGAAGCTGGAGTGCCCAGAGTACGGTGTGCATTTTAGGACATCCTCAGTCTCAGAAAAACCTCTGTCATTCCTCAGACCAAACAGCCTCAGAAAAACCTCCCTCAGATAATATGGCCTCAGAAAAACCTCCTTCAGATAATACGTCAGGCTTTAAAATCAAAGTCATCAGCCAAAACAGCGTCAAATTAGGCATCAAACTGCCTTAACCAAAACGACATCAGATAAAACGGCCTCAAAATGAAAGCCATCAGACAAAACGACAGTGGAAAAACAGACTCAAATAAAACAGCGTCAGGTCGTAATATACAACTGAACATTATTTTTAAGAGCCCGGAAGTGCGAGTGATGTCATCAAAGTCGGTACCATAGACATTTTAAAGGTAGGCTGTGTCCGCAATGGCAAACTAAAATACTACATACTCATGTGTGAGCATTTCAGGCGAGAAAGTTACCAAGTAGAATACCAAAATGTGGTCATTTGAGCCATAAAACGCACGGATACAAATTTCATTTTGACATTTCGGACATTCCGTTATGCACGCCATTATGACATCGAAGAAACTTCCGGTCCGCTCCAAAACAAGAGCCCAATTTACAAAGCGCTAAAGAACTAAAAGGAGATAGTAAAAGATGCTTTTATTTTGAAAACGGGAAGTTTGCTAGTGGCTGATTTTTAGCTGAATGCCGTCTCAAGACGATTTACTATTTATGATATTACGATGATTATGATATTGTTACGACCTGACGCTATTTTATTTGAGTCCGTTTTTCCAGTGTCATTTTGTCTGATGGCTTTCATTCTGGGGCCGTTTTATCTGACGGCTCTTTGGTTGAGGCAGTTTAATTTGACCCTGTTTAGTCTGATGACTTTTATTTTGAAGCCTGAGGCTGTTTGGACTGAGGGAGGTTTTTCTGAGGCTGTTTGGTCTGAGAAATGACAGAGGTTTTCCTGATGTCTTAAAATTTACACCGTACCAGAGAGAATTCACACAGGCACAGGAAAAACATGTAACTCAACACAGAAAGGAGAAAGAGACATCACACAATAGGCAGATCTAACAGAGGACATGTAACCTATTAAGTATCAAATACTAAGTAAAACGGACTGAATCTGGAAAGAAAAGGACAGGGAATGCTGCACAAAAGGAAAACCTACGAAGGGATGTCCAATGTTGTAGACTTTCTTGTTTTGCACATGAAGTAAAAGTGTTTATAAAATATGAGCTTTTGATTCGCTGTTTCTAGTTCCAGTGATCAGGGCTTGACATTAACACTGACGAACACAACTATTGTATGTGTTAGTGGTGAAAAAAATATCCATACACCACTGATAGTGATATTTTGCTTAATAAAATGCGCTTTCCTTTGACTATGCCTGACTGTTAAAGCTGGTGTTTGTGATTAGACACTTTTTGCCGTGGGTTTGAAGGGGTTATTTCCTATTTAAGACTGTAATGGCTCAGCCTGTCTGTGTGCTGATACTCAGGCTTTCACGCAGTACAAACAGCGACTCCAACACTAACACCACTGGGGGTAAGAATTGATAGGATTTTATTGGCACCAATGCTGTTGCTTATTCTGCTTATTGATCTGATTGTTGAGCCTTTCCTGTGGGTTTTCTGTAAAGAAATGCCAACCCTCAGAGGTTTCAGTGGAAACAATGTCAAAATATGGCTCTCCTGTTATTTAATTTTGTGTTGCATGGATGAATGCTTCAGCGAGTCACTTGTATTTCCACTCTTGAAATCACGTAGACAACTTTGACCACTAATGTCTCCTCTCTGTTATTATCACATCTTTGACTTCTTTGTCATTTCTGTTGGCTGCCTCTAATGAGAGCGTGGCATCCTTGATATGCAATGCATGCAGATCAAAGTGGAAGGAATTGACAAGGGAATTGTGAAGCAAAAAGACAAATGGTGTTCATTCTTTCAGCTAGTTATCATTGATTGTCAAATGGAATTGTTTTTTAATTTCTTCCTAAATCCCACTCTCACACACACAGCATGCCCTCAGCATAAGTACAGGTGTCTATGTGCAAGGGACAGAAACAGTAAAAATAGTGGTTGATAAACACATACCTGCACCATGCTTTGAAACAGCACTATGATCTTGGTAGATCTTCATGTTAACAGGACCATATTTTCTTGCTCGTTCTCTCATCAGCTGGATGGACATATGCAGCAATTAAAATATTATTAAAGAGAATGCGTGTGTTTTTCTCCAGGGATGAGGAAAAAATGACTTGAAGTCGAACATGAGAGAATCAGAAATATATCGTAAATTATGATCTGTTTACCAGACCAGTTTGTATGTTAAGAAACATACTGATGTCTTAGCAAATGACACAGAATAGCAATGCCAGTATTAAATCACGTTACTAGCATTAAGAATTTGCTTTTGGGAGTTATTATAGTTATTTAACATAGCCAGAACACAACAAGTCATCAGCTTTAGGTTGATTTCTCTTAACTTTAAGCATTTGTAAAATAATTTGAAGGTGCTGTTTTGTGAATATTACCATTGTTGTCAGTCAAGAGTCCAATCAATAGAAAAAAAATATAAAAACTCAGTTTAGAGCTCAAAATAAATTGTATTAGTAGTGTCAAAATATGATTTAAACATTGTAAGTCAGTCTTGTAGACATCCCAAGCACACGCATTAACTATGTAGGAATAACAAGATTAAAGCCACAGTTTCATAGAATAGAGTAAAAAAAAGACTTGGAAGTTTGTCCAAGCATAAGTAGTCATGTCAAGGCTGCTTACAAGAGTGTGGCATCTCTTCATGGTTTTGATTGACCAACCAAAGACTTAAAGGGTCAATTTGCTATAGTTGCATTAAGGATTGTGCCACATTATTGCATTGATGCTCCTTTTCTCAGCAAACATTTAATCAATCAAACTATAAAGGTGGACATATATATTATATTTTATATTTGTCCTCATGATGTCTCCTTCATTAGCGTCATTAGCATTTTGGTTTATATCCTTGCGTGCAACTGACACGTTACTGGAGGGCACCACTATAGGGTAAAAAAGACCCAGTCTGTATGTAACTACCTGTTGTGTCAAAAGTACAATGCAAACATGGTGGTTGTCCTGAGAATAAAAGTAACTAAGTAAACCCCAATAATCAATATCATCTTCAAATATTTGTGAACAACTGATGACCAGCGGTCAGATTTGACCACCAGACCATTAGAATCATCTGTACTCCCCGAGTTCCCATGCATCCTAGAAAACCTGGAAAATGATTGACTAATTTCTCAGTTATGGAAGACATATGAAAATGATAGAAAATGTTAAATGTCATTGAAAAGCTTCAGTTGTCCTGTAAAATTATTTACCCTCCCTCTGCTTCTCTTTACTTTGACAATGAACGCAAACTGGTTTAAAAATGTGTGCATAGCCTACAAAATTTCAAATTTCAGACTTGTCTGTTCTCAGGTGTTAAAATTGAACTGCAGAGTTTCTCTTCCTCTCGCTGGCACAGCGCCCCTCCTGACACTACCAGCCAATCCAATTTGCATGTTCCCCCGGAGAAGTCCCACTTCTCTGTTCCGTATGACTTTGTAGCTAGATTTAGCAACTTTTCAGACACCAGTAAGGACTTAATTTTCCCCAAAGAAGTGCCCAAAACTAGCCAATTTGTGTTCAAGAGTGTTGCTGTATTTTATATCTAATGAGTTTGCTTTATCTCATCTCTCTGTTGCCTCTGTTGAGTGACTGACGTATCATGGAAAAGTCTTAAGAAAAGTCATTGAAAATAGTTTCTAGCAAAGAGTAGGAACCCTGACTCTGTTACCAGGATATAATTCTCTGTGCACCATCAACTGCAACAAACTCTTTCAGTCACAGCAGAACAGATTCTTTTGTTAGTTTGTAGCAGACACTCTGTTTATGTAAACTTCAGTGACTCTTTTCTTCTTCTTTGCTACTCAACACTGTAGTAACCTTGACAACTGAGCTGTCTATCATGATAAAGTTTCACTTTTATTGGAATGGAAAAATTACTAAAGCTATTTTTTAAAATAAAAACTATAACTTCACAAGAATCAACAATATAAAATCTTTAATTTGTAGCAGAAAATTTGGAAAAATGTATTTAATGCCTATTTTGATATTCTCACCTGATAATGTCGAGGTAGTGGAGTTTTTGATCTGTACCATAGCAAATCAGCATGAGTGCACTAAGTGTTTTGGCTTTGGTTTTTGGATGCTGTTCTTCTTTTTATGTAGTCTGCTGCACCTCTCTGGATCTATTTTAGGTCTCAAGCAAAAGTGTTTAAATTACAAAGTGAGCAGCATTACGTTTTCCCTTGTCATGTCCTGGCAGAGAATTCCCTGCTGCGTTTCGCCAGTGAAGATAAACCCCCAGGGGAAGACTTCCTGCTGGGACGGAGCCTGAGTCAGAACAGAAGGAAGACGGAGCGAGGAGCCAGCCCCACCCATTACACACTCGTTCCTGCCCTGCAGATGGAGGTGTCCCTGTCCACATCCAGCTCAGACTCAGCCTCACTCTACCACGTCAGTCCCAAATGTTCTTTTGATTAAAAAAAAAACAGCTCATTCAAGAGCAGTAAAGCACCAAACAGTTAACTGATGAAGATTTTTCTACTTGTGCTCATTACTTTTTTGTCCTTTGTCTCTGCAGGTATTTGAAAGATCCTCTCTGCTGTCCAGGTCAAAGAAGAAGAGTAAAGGTAAGAGCAACTGTTTTCTGCCTTCAATCACTCAGATCCAAACATGAGCAGATGCTTTGAGAGGAGTGTGTTTTCTGACTCCCTCATCGGCTCTGCTCTCGTGCTGTTGCCTGCAGCTGGAAGTCCCCTGCCTTTAATCAGCAAGCGGAGGATTTCCTGCAGAGACCTGGGTCAGGGCGACTGTGAAGGCTGGCTGTGGAAGAAGAAAGATGCTAAAACGTATTTCTCCCAGAAGTGGAAGAAGTACTGGTTCATTCTAAAAGACACATGCCTGTACTGGTACATGAATGAAGAGGTGAGCATGGTGATTTCTTTAAATTCTCAACATGGAGCCTCTTGATGTTTTTGCACTTTGAGTCACACTGATTTTCCTTCACAGGATGAGAAAGCAGAGGGATTCGTCAGCCTCCCAGAGTTTCAGATAGATCGTGCCACTGAATGCAGAAGGAAATAGTGAGTATTAGTTTTAAATAGAAACCAAATTGACCCACCGACACGTCTGTTTTACTTATTAGTGTAAATAAATAGCAAACTTCTGCCAATATACCAGAAATACAAACTTTGTTATGAGTCTTGAAAAAAATCAAACAATACTTTCTGTTTGATGACACAGCAACAAAAATGGATGTCCTAGATACTTATGGTGCCTTTCTATTTGTGAGATCTACTAAACTTAGATTGACTCTGCACAGTTTGGTAACTACCTGCTATGTTTTCTGTCAGGATTTTTCCCCTTACAGTCCTAAGATTACTCAGTAACACCTTCAATAATCATACCAACACCTGACATAATTCAGAATAAAGATGACGAGAAGCAGCTGGATGCAATCAATGGAATTTTACTTGCAGCAAGGAGAACAACAATACAGAGTGTCAAACAGTCTGAGATGTTGAACTGAAGCTAATACAGTGTCTTCTCTCTTTTATAAGAATGTGTGTATGTATCATGGGGGGGTCATGAGGTGGAGTGGCCTTCGCACAGGCTCCTCATCTCTGTGCCGGTTTGAGCTGGTCTTGAAAGTGCACCGAGTTTCGGACAGGTGATAACAAAGGAACAAGGACTAGAAAAAAAGATGTTTCAAATACATGAAAAGACTATTTACAATATGTACAAAGGTCAAATCGTTCTTCACATTTTCCATCACAGTAGTAGATTCTAACAGCACTTCATTAAGTCAGGTGGCACAGCATAGCTGCAGGAAACTACAGTGGCATCCTCAAAACAACAATGGAGGAAATAGAGGGGATAGAGCTGCCACCCCCTGGCTTTTGTTGCACTTACCAAGTAGATTAATTTTGTCTCATAGATGGTTGCAAGCAGCAAAAACTAATTAAGTAGAGAAGTGTTTGGGAAGTCATTCAGTACCCCGGAGCTGACAACTACGGGCTTTTCATTTCTGCATCAAACTCCCTGACTTTCACAGCCATAATCTGACCATGCAGAGGTCTGCAGTGTCTCCATGTCACATTCAGTCTCAGCTCAGCTTACTTTGACCTCCCTGGAAGTGATACAAAAAACAGAACCAGGTAAAAGGCACAACCTCCAATGGAAAACCAAAACAATTGAGTAAAGTCAGGCTGAGTCAAGCTGATACCAGGTAGTGAATGAGCTTCATTAGTGTTGGAAAACTTTTAGTTTTTCATAGTCAAAAATTTCAGACAAGCTCCTATGCACTATTAAATGTGTGCAAAAAATAGGAAAAATTTCTGAATAATGAAAATGAAAAACATTATGCACTGATGTAATATGTAGAAATTATTTTACTGTAAATACAGTTTTATAGGACCTCCATAAACAGATGTTTATCACCAATATTATGCCTCATGTACTGCCACTGAGGATGGAGTAAAAAGGGGATCATCAGCTCATTCCCCTAAGTCTGTCTCTTAAGCTTTCAGAGTGAAGGGGAAGCATCACAGGGGCATAAATATTGTCTTGAAACAGCAGTGTGAATGGGGCTTGTTAAGAAATTCTTTTTTACAAGATAATCTGCTTGCAATTTCTAAATGTGTAATCATACTTTTACTTATTTCTCATTATCTAAGATGCATTACACTCACAAGTAGATAGTTGGCTTCAGGATTAGTTTGACATTCATAGTGTTTTCATGACTCAGTTATAAAGCATTAATGTATGAATTTTGGTCTGTATTACCCACCACTAGAGCTTACTTGGAGCTGTTTATACATTTGTTGAGTATGTTGCAACTAATAGGGTCCAATGTTTAAGAATATCGGGTTCTACTCTGAGGGTGTTATGTTCTGTCATTGTGGCTCACCTTTATTCATTCAAATTCATTCTGCTGTTCATGTGCAGGTTGCAAGATTTTTAACAAACACACATGCAGACAAAAACCCAGGCTTCTTCTAAATTAAGGGCTTACTGTTTTTTGTGTTAGTCTATGTGTGATTGGTGCCAGTTTCTCCTGACAGTCCCTTGTATTTGCATGTTAATGTGTGCCTCGCCCCCCTGTTCCTGTGCCTACATATGATTAAATATACCCCCGGTTCTCTTTCAGTGCTTTCAAGGCTTGTCATCCGAAGATAAAGACTTTCTACTTCGCTGCAGAAAATGTAGACGACATGTCCCGGTGAGTTAATAAAGCTGTGATAGTCACGCAGGAAACTTCTCTCAGGTCCCACATGTGTAGCAACATTTGTTTAAGCCTCAGATGGGCGGAAATTGAATCCCCCCTCCCCACTGCACCGCCCACTCTCCTTACAACAGAGCAGCTTGGTAAAGTGATTGCTGAGATTTTGTAATGGATGTCAAACTGCTGTGCGTCATGATTGTGACTTCCCCCCACAGGTGGCTCAGTCGTCTTAGTATGGCTGTGGCAGGGTACTCGGAGCAGGAGAAAATTTGTCACGACCAAGGTGAGATTAGTCACACACTCTGTCTATGTTCATGTTCCTGAAAGGAGTCTTTGTCTGGGCAACTTTTTTATTAAAGTTTTATAAAATGTTGTTGAGTATTTAATAGTTCTGCCACTATTGCCACAATGATGAGGCCAACTTGACCTGGTCACCTGATTATGATGAAATTCTCAAACAAGTGGTTACATCGTGATGCAATACATTTTATATACTGTTACTGCTTCTACTTCAAACCACCATGTTGTAGTTTCATAAATGATTTTAAATGGCCTTTACTTTCCTATATATGTTATTTATTCATGAACTTATGTTCTTAATCAGCACCAAAGTGTGTTCAATCTCACCATTAACATGTTTTCCTATGTCCCTTAAAAACTATTATAATTTTAATTGTATTGAGCGAAAATCAAGTATTTAAAGTATTGAAGCCTTAATTTAAAGCAGTAAGATGTTACATTTGAGTTTTGTTTTTAGTTTGTATCAGTAAAAACATAGTAGGCCTGTTTTTTGTGGTTTAGTTATTATAGTAAAGACCAAATATGCTGTTCTTAATACAAGACATGATTCAGCTCATTACCTCCGCCAAGGAGGCCTCTGTTTGGTTTTTTGTTTGTTTGTTTCTTAAATGATTAGATTTTGGAAATGATCCGGATCAGCGTCTGGATCCTGGAATTTTTGAAAGGATTATTTAACATTGCTGGATAGCACCATTTTTGGCATTTGTGAATATTACTAGAGCTGGGCGATTTCCCCAAAACATTTTTTTTTTATTTTTACAAAAAAACTTGATTCACGATTTGATTCGATTCGATGCCCCCGCTCCATTTAAAATACATTTAAAGTACCTCCAGGTCAAAAAATCAACACAGAAATCGACACAAAGTGCCTTTGCACTGTAGTTTTATGCACTTGTTTGAATTAACTATGAAGATAACAAAATGCCAGAGGTAACTCTTGTTGTAAAAAAATAAAAATCTTAATAGAAAACTCAACTTTTTTTGTAAAAAACGTAAATGTGTACAAAGTAATGAGAAAAGTGCAAATGTGAAATGAATGGGTTGAATAAAAAAAAAAAATGTTAAACTCGAGTTTCAGGAAAATCAGATCGAGTTGACTTGCCAGCTCGATTTTTAGATCTTATAGATGTTTTTCCCAGGCCGACATATTACTCCAACAAAAATAGTCAGGGCATTTGGAAAAAAATACAGGACAAGTTTCCAACAGGTTCTACAAGATATCAGAGGCTGATCTGGATCCAGGCAAAATTACAATTTCTCTAATCCAGAACAAGAAAAATTTAGATATCCTTGGAATTTTCATCATAGCAAGGGAACAAATAAAGACATAGACTTACAACAAATGCCAAATATAGCCAAGATACTGTGGAATCTGGAGAGTTCAATTTGATTTGTTGTATCTTCAAAAACTTTGGAGCTAGATCCAGAACAAAACCGCCATGACAAAAAATGGGATTTTCGTGAATAACTACTGACCAAGAAGACATCTCTGTATGAATCCAATTGCTAATGGTATGTTTCGTGGTCAAGGAAGCTAAATATTTACATGAATTAAAGGCAGGACTAATATTTATGGTGAAAATCACATTATGGGTGAGGACTGTGGTGCTGGCGGGGGGGTCTGCAATCTCCAAGTGCTTTTTTAGTTTTGTCTTGCTTTTTTCATGATTGAAATAGTTAATAAAGCTAGGGTGATATTGTAATCTTTGACTTGTCATTTGCGCCATCCTTCTGTCAACATAAAAAACACATAGTGCATCCCCAATATAACCTGTTGGATCTGGAGCATAAGTTACATAGTATCAAAAAATTCAGCTACTTTACTTACTAGTTAACAATGTTAAGTTACTGATTACTGTCTTGTTAAAAGGACTGATCTAAAACAGGTTGTGGCGAATCTTCTTTATGGACTTTATATTTTCTTTGTGGTTACTTTCTTAACTATACAGCAAAGTGAGGTTGAGTCGGCAAGGAAAATAACATCTCCTCCGTGATATACCCACTGAGCAGGTTCTTGAGAACTTCTTGTCCAATTCAGGTCTGAACACTGTGTGCTGCTGTGAGATCCAGACTCCTCTGCTTAGCTGGAGAGTACAAATCACTTACAGTACCACTGCCAGGCTTTTTTTTTTTAGTTTTTTTTAGCAATTTTCTCACATCTGTCAGTGTTTCCTGCAGGTAAATTGCCAGTGAGGGTGGTTGTGGTTGTTGTGATGATGGTGGTCTCTTGAAATAAGTCTCCAATGAGCTCTTTTGCCGACTCAGATAAAACAACACTTAAAAGAAATTTGTCATACCTTGGAGATATTTAACCATGTGTCAGCATGTGAATGATCTTATTATTTGCCAGTTTTCGGCTCAAATGCTGTGCAAAAATGTTTGAATACAAAGCAGGGCTGCCATTGGGCAAAGTTTGGCCCTAATTGAACATTTTCTGCGTACCTAATGTACTGCCCACTGCTATTTACAAAAACAGGTGAATTTAAATGTATTGTTCAGCTCCACTTGAGACAGTGAATAAGACATTGTGAAATTAAAATGGATAATTGTTCAGATACCTGTTTGTACTTCATTCTAAATAAAATATTCTCAAGTAAGCTATTAAAGTGTGCAAGTTATAGCAATTTCTTCAATATGAAGAGAACTACAATTCAAGCCTATTTGCTACTTAATTAGTCTTGTACAGTCTTTCTGAAATCTACCTTTACTTCTTCTTTTATCCTGATAGTTGGCAGTAAAAGTTTTAGAAACTGGACACGATAAAATATGAGTTCAAATGGTAAATTAACTATGATGCATCACATTGTGATCTGATGCAGTGACACAGAGAAACATGATTGAAGGTTTTCAGCACATTTGCGAATAATTTTTTACACCTCTCTCTGGTATCTCTCACACATCACATCCGTTTCAAGCATCACCGCTCTAAGCTGAATATAAATGCTAATTTTAGGGGCTGAAGGTGGGCTGGGTGTTGAAAAATTCTGGTTTTCTTAGGCTTCCTTAAAAGGACAGGAAATAGCGTAACTTACCTACGCATAGACTCTGCAGAGGTGGGTGTTGGGAGAAGTCGGGTTTGTCATTGGTTTTGATGAAAAGGAGGGGAGGGGGCTCTATCCTGCTCAGACAAGTTGCTAAATTGGATCCTTAACACCTCCAGAAGATTTAACAGGAAGTTCTCTCTTCTGTGATCCCTCTGTCTTCACACTCAGCCTTGCAGCAGTCAGACGTGGACTTCACACCTACTCCACACCGACGCTGCAGCTCCACCTTACTGAACACTGAGTCATGCACAGAGCTGATCTTTGAGACCTGATGCCGCCGTTAAGAGGCTAAATCTGTCATAAATGTACATGAATGTATGATTAAGCCCTATAATCCATGATGAGCCCCTGTTGCTCTAAATCCTGTTGGGAACCTTGTCACATATAGTGAAACCGTTTCTATGCACATGTTTATATTAAGCTTTTTCCTTTAGATCCAATGTCAAAATAAGATTTATCCTACTATAGGAATATTGAAATGACACAGTTTGCTCATCCATGGCAGATTACTGGAGTGAAAGTGATCACGAGGACATGGAGATGACCTCAATGTCCAAACAGGACAGTCCACCGCCTCCGTATGACACCTTTCCTCGAGCATCATCAGTGAGTCTGAGGGTTTTAAAAGAAAGATTTCACCCCACGAACTTCTTCTTTTAAATAACTAACCATCTGGTTTTGTTTAGGTGAGTCCCTACCTGGAACCAAAACGTGGCCACCTGTCCTCCTCAGACACCTTCCAATCCCGCTCCTCTCATGACGACTTTCACTCTGATCCTCTCGACGGCAGTAACAACAGCGTCTCCCCCGGGCAGAAGTCCAACAGTCACAGAAACTCCTGGCAGGATCAGATGGAGAGCAACGCCCGGATGCACTACCTGCAGACATTTCCCATAGAGGACAGCCTGCTCTCTGAGGACAGAGACCAGTTAGCCATGGAGTACCGCAGACAGTCCACCCTGCCAGCACAGCGCAGCCTCCTTCAGGAGCAGTACAGAGCTCTGCCCCTGCCGCTCAGGGCCAGCGTCGACTCAGATGCAGGAGGGAAACCCCGCAGCTTCACGCTACCTAGAGACAGCGGGCTCCACGCCATCCTGGCTGCCACTACCGCCACGTCTGATCAGAGAGAGCATCGCCAGTACCAGCCAGAGCGACCCAGGGATACAGGTCAGTCTGAACTTTACATCTTTTCATCAGCACAACAAGCAGACATTAAGAGCAGCAGTTCTCAACTGTTCAGGCACTGGAACCTGTGTGGAGTCAAATGTATAAAGTTATCAGCCACTGAAATTAAGTTGATAAAACATATTACAGGTTGGGCTTATGGTGTATCACAACAAAGAGGTAGGTGCAATAAGAATGTGTAAAAAGCATTCAGGACATAAAACAGAGACCTTTGGACTCAAATTTTCTATAATAATGCTAAAATACTAATGTTTTCCTTAACAAAACATAAAGAATGGGGAAGAATTGTGAGACCTAGTCCAATTGAAGAATTCTTGGTAGAACTTCAAACTAAGGAGAAGAACAGAAAAAGCATCAGTAAATTTTATGAAATATTTTTAAGTATGAGTCAGTATAACACATTACACATAAAAGAGAAATGGTAAGCGGAATTGAGTGTTGACTTAGAGTCAGATATGTGGACAGAAATATGTACTGAAGCCCATCTAGTGACCAATGCAAATGTTTGGAAGGAGTTCAAGTGGAAGGTCATAAGCCATTTTTTAAGAAACCAGACCCCCCAACATACCATATGTAGGCTGAAAAAGTATGGGAAATATATGAAATGAAAGTGGAGCCCAGTTATGGCCATAGTTCTGCAATAAGACTATCCACACCCCCGCATGCAAGATTGTAGAGAGTCTATTCCCGAACACACTATACAAATACCTTTGTGGATCTACCTTTTTTCTTCTCTTTCCCTTCCTTCCCATCATATATTTCCTGATTCTTGATTCCCTATTTCCCCTTTTTATTATTATAATTATTATTACTTCCGCCAAGGAGGTTATGTTTTCGGGAGAGTTTGTCCGTCCGTCTGGCCGTCTGGCCGTCTGGCCGTCTGTCTGTCTGTCCGTCTGTCCTTCTGTGAACAAAATAACTCAAAAAGTAATGGATGGATTTGGATGAAATTTTCAGGAAATGTTCAGCATGGGAAAAGAAAGAACTGATTCAATTTTGGTGTTACCCAGATCAGCGTCTGGCTGCCATGGCGAAAAATGTGATTTTTGTGAACAACCAATGAACTTAAATAGATATCATTATGAATCCAAATGCTAATGGTATGTTTTCATGGTCAAGGAATCTAAATATTTAGGTGAAATAAAGGTAGGACTCATATTCATGGTCAAAATCACAATATGGCTGAGGACTGTGGCGCTGGCGGAGGTCTGCGCTCTCCGAGTGCTTTTCTAGTTATTATAATTGTTATTATTATTATTATTATTATTGTTATCTTTATTATTATCTTTTTACTCATTTTTCTTCTAATAATATGAAATAATTGATCCATTTAATTGTTTGTTCTATGTCACTAAATCACTTGGATGCAGCTGGAAAATGTAAAAGAGAGTGTAAAAAAGGTCAAAATGTATGTTTTATGAGTGTTGCCAGTTTTGCAATAAAAATAAAGTAAAAAACAAATACTAATGTTTTCCAAAGATCTTAGTAGAGCCGACAGGATGCACGTTAGTGCCATATGGAATCTTTAATTACCTGTGGGGTAAAAATATATTTATAAATAAATCTAAAAAATAGGATTAGTATGGCAATCCACATCGTGTACAAGCATTTCTAAACTCTGACCACTACAAAAATGACATCAGATATGTGAACTATTGCATTAGATGTGTAAGTCTGCACTTATGTGTTTTAAACAGAAAAGGGTGTACAATCACTTCTGGCAAGGATTGGCATCTATGTGTTGGAGTGTGGGTGTAGGATAGTCTGAAATCCCACCCCAGGTCTGATCTAGGAGTTTTCAGTCAGTGCGGGCTTAAGCTTTGCTTGAAATATCAGCCTGGACATGATGATAATTTTTATATCATACTGAATGTGCCTTCATAGAAATAATATGTATGGTATTTTAACAGATCTTAAGCCACATAGTAAGTCCTAGTAGCATCTGGCTGTGTTACAAGTACATGACAGAGCATTTGACCATGATTTTGTAACTGTACTGATTGAAAAAATAATGAATGGCCCTTCACCCTTGGGGTATTAACAAAGCATATGACGAGATGGGTAAAATAAGCAAAAATACATCAAACTCATTAGAAGAATGTGTGCATCTATAAATGTTAAAACCAAAATGATCTCAAAATAAGATGGACTAGCTGTTTGGTCTTAATTACAGCCATATATCACTGTTTTATCAAGAGAACATTAAAAGGTAGTTTGCTAGTAAGCAGAAAGATAAAATATATTTGTTCAAGGTATTTATGAAATGTTCATTAATTCAAGTATATCCATGTTACATACTCGCACGTAGAATAAAGCATTGGGTTTAAGCACAATGGCTAAAGAGAAAAAGGCAAGAGGAAGTTTTTTTGTGGTACACTTTTATGGTGAAAATGGAGGGGAAATGTTAAAATATCAGGAAAACACTGAGAGAAAGAGTTGACATTTGCAGAAATTGGTCAAAACTTTGAGATATCAAGCTGTAAAGTTCAGAAAATACATATCATTTCAAAGACAAAAGTCAGACTGTCAAGATAGAGAAGACATTTTTGATAAAAATTAAACAAAATGGGAAAAATAAATCGATTGGAGGTAAATGTAAAAAAAAATGGCCTGATGGCCTCGTCTACCGTCTTCAGGTGGGTCAGCTGACCTGGTAAACAAACTTTTGATGACGTCATAGCCGCGCGACACAAAGGTACAGCTACTTTTAGCCGGCATTGCTGTGCAACATGGCAGAATATTTATCTGATGCCGAAGAGTCAGACTACGACGACCGGTTTGAGTCCGAGTACACGGACGAGGAGCTCCATGAAAGAAGAATGTGGAGGGAGAGAGACGAACAGCTGGCTCGAGAGCAACAAACAGGAGCACGTCCACGACTCAATGCTAACTGGTGTTCGCTTGTGGACAGTGTTTGCCTATAGCAACAGAAGAGGAGTGTGTTTGCTGCTCAGAGTGGGACTTGAAACCGGCTGACAAGCGCATGGATCTATCCAGGAATATATGTCTGACTACTCTGGAGGATTTCTCTGCAATGACAAACCGGGCTGTGGTAGAGACGGGCGATTTTGCAGAGATTATGTCCCGCGCTGAAGCTCCCTTGCCGTGGCCCCCGCTAAGTGCGGCTAAATCGGTTGGATCTAAATAACTTCTGAAGGACTCCGAGCTGCACGATGTTTGTCTGAGTGAGTATATGAGCATGCACAAACCTAAAAATAAGGTCCAGGTGTCAAAAAAACGGAGTTTCCCTTTAAAATGTAGTAAAGCGTCCGTTAGTAAAACACAGCAAAAGTTTTGTATCAGTAAGACCTTTAAGATGTCTTCTTAAGTTATGAATAAAATTGTAATTCCCTCTAGAATTCACTTAAATTATAGAAATTTAAACAATTACTTCACTTATTTACTCTGAAAATTATCAGATAAGGTTCAAAATGGCTGTGCCTCACAAAAATGGACATTAATACGTATCTGATGTTTCTCAAAGCAGCCTCACACTGAGCGGTCATGTCACACTTCACCAGATTTTTAGGGTATTGATATGAGATAGACATTAAAAAAATCTGCATTAAAGGAGTTGGGACGAGGCAAGATCCAGTGTTAATGAACAAAACAATTATGGATGAACTCTGCATCAGTGAACCCCTCACATCACAGTGTCACCACTCCTGGCTCAGACTCCACATCCACACATACTGTACCTCTGTGCAGAAGGAGCAGCCACTGCTCCACAGAAGGCCATTGTCAAAATGTGTGCTCATTTTTCTCAGCCTTCTTCTTCTCCTTATTACTTAGTCATAATTTTGTTTGCTCCAATTGCAGAACAACTTCAAATTTTATACAAACATGCTGACGTGTGTAGCATTTTTTCTCTTTCTTACTTTGGTGAACTCAGTGCGATGTGCGTGATGCCACGTCTTCTTCTCTATATGCAGGTCACTTCAGGGCTGTGGACGGTTCACACTGAAGTCTGATGGCAATCACATTTGAATTACAATGTGTTCCTTAAAGCTAGGGTCTACGATCTGTAAACCAGTTTGGCTGTTGAGACAAATTTGAAAGACGCAGCCTGCCCCCCCTTCACTCACCCCTCCCCTCCGTGTTCCAAGATCCCGCCCCGCAGCTCGTGTTGCCTCCTAACAACATATATATATATATATATATATATATATATATATATATATATATATATATATATATATATATATATATATATATATATATATATATATATATATATATATATATATATGCCTTTTCCTCGAAACTTTTACATTTCCTTCCCTTCAATGTGGAGGGTAACAGAAGCGGCCTCCTGGTTTCGGTGCTGGTCTTCTCCGGCTCCATGACGCTTCAGTAGCTGTGCTGCTAGCTGTTCACCGGTACATGAGGGAGGTAGTGGGGAGGAGGCGGGACCATGGGCGGGATGGTGCGGAGCAGGGGAGACAGGGGATTGGATGGACTCGCGGACCAATTGCAGCGGATTTACTGAATGGATTTTTTTCATTCTTTTTGGTCTTTATATTGTGTAGATCGGACCATAGGACCATAACAGCCTTATAAACGGTGTTATTAAGATGTACCAAGCTTCCAAATCGTAGACCATAGCTTTAATGTGTTCAGCTCCTTCAGCATTGCTCTCACCAGTCGAGCTGAGAGAATTGAACGATCTCTTTAAGTTAAACTATATTGATGCAGCAATATTGTCTTGCCGCTCTATCTCATAAAAAGTTTTGATCTATAATTGAAAAGTTGATTTATTGTTCAGCTCAACTTTTAATGAAGAGTTTGTGCAGTGTGGTTAACTTGCTTTTAACTTTCAAACACTGAAGGTAATATTCACTGCCTCGGTTGTACACAAATAGAGCTTCGTTCAAGTCTTTGCATCTTTTCTGAGCGAGCTCAAACCCTGGCTCTGTCATCAGGACACAACATTCATCTGTAAAACTCAACAGCAGCGTTTCTTTCCAGGGACATGTCAGTCAGGATAATCTGCTGACCTCGCTGTCGGCTTTATTTTTGAGTCACTTCACCAGCTACTTGTTAGCTTGGCTCTCTGCCACTTCCTGCTGGGCAGGTAGCGAGCAGTCAGTTTGTGTGAGTGTGTATGCAGAGGGAGGCTGCCTCAAGGTTCATGTGATGGAAGAGTGAGACTTTTTCTGCTAAAATTACCTTGCTGGAGTTTATGTCCATGAAATGGGGTTGTTCAGTTCCAAAAAAGGTGAAACTTTGGCAGTATTTTAACATTTTATTGCTTTTAAGCTTCGGTACTACCTTAACTAAAAGTACAACCTTGCTCTGAGGCCAGTAAGCTTTTCCTGTGTGATACAAATTCACCTAAACTACCTCTCATGACTGAGTGCTGCCCTGTCTGTGCAACAATGGTTTTCTATGATCAGCAGGCACTCAGTTGCTCCATTTAAGAGGATAACAAATAAAGTATAGTGATGTATCAAAACAGAACAAGTTTCTGGTTCAGTATTAAAATATTTTTTAATTATATCAAACTACATGTCTGTTAAGTAGTTTAAGTATGTAGAGCCTTTACTAACAGGACACATTTTTCTTCCAATATATTGCTTTACAGAACAGGCCCTAAAGGGAAGGGGAGGGTCAAGAGTGTATGGAATTGTACATTAAAAGAGTTATGGAGGACATGGGCCCTCTTTGCTTTAAATCTTAAATAGCTTTCTCAGAACTAGAAGTGCCCCTAACTATTATAAAGTAGCTGGTATTTAACCACTATTAAAAAGACCTTGCCTAAATCCAACCATTTTAATAATGTTATACTGACCTCAAAATTGCCTTTTATTTCTAAAAATCTTCAGAAATTGGTTTGAAGTTATTGATAAAAACAAAGTTTACATTTGATATCGACCTAAGCTTCAATTTACACACAATAAATGGATCTATTTTTTTCAAGCTTAGGGCTATTTCCAAGATCAAGTCAATTAATCTTTTACTTATCACAACAAACAAATCATTCATGCTTTTATTTCTTCTCAGCTGGACTATTGTAAAGCCCTTTTCACCTGTCTCAGTGCTCGTGCCTATAGTCAACTTCAAATTGTACAAAACTTTGCCGCCAGACTTCTGACAAGAACAAAAGGCACCTCTCACATTCCCCCTGTTTTAGCTTCACGCCACTGGTTGCCATTTTCATGAAGAATTCATTTAAAAATCTGCTGGTTGCAAAAACAGAGCAATAAGAGCTGCTCAGTAGCGCCCCCTTTCAGATTATGATGATCAGTGAAATTTTGTATGTGTGTAGAACTCATGAATATTTTCAATTTGCATGCTTGGACTGATCTTTCAAACCCACCAGGAAGGCGCTACAAGTTTTTTGTTCTGCCCATTTAGACAATTTTCATATGTCACATGGTGTTTTTTTTTTTTTTTTGGTCAATGGTATCTGGAAAAAATTCAATGCCATTACAATAAAGACTAAATATATACACTGAAGTGTGTCGAAATTTACAAAGCCCACAGACCTTTCTGATTTGATCATATTATTGTCAAAAAACCTAAAACTTAATAGTGGCATTGGACCCTGCATGCTTGGTGGAAAATGTTTTTCCATTCTAGGAACACAATAAACCACTTTTTTTTTCACTGCCTTTACACTGCAGACATCAAAATGATCTGAAAAAATCTCAAACATCTTGAATTTGCCCCAGAATTGTGATGCCTCACCCAAGGGCGTGGCCGTGGTGCTGCAGCAAAGTAGGCTTAGCATTTTGACTCTTAAATTCGCCATACCGGCTCCCACCTCTACCAAACTTAATAACAGACTGGCCCTAAACACTGACACCAAAATTACTTTGTATGTCATGGCGCCATCTAGTGGTAAAGGCGAATGTGTTTTTTAAAAATTTGGTCTTTTTGGTCTTTGGTCAATTCTGCTATATTAATGCGATACTGCGCAAATTACTTCAGGATACCCCTAACACATCGCTGCAGATGCAAAAAAAAAATCTTCACCAGGTTTCTAGTTACTGTCCCCGTGTGGCATCATATAATTTCTCAAAAAATTTGCATTCTGGGATATTTCCTGACAATATCACAGCCTGATGAAATTTGGCACACATATCAGGAGGGGCGTTTTTCTTGAAGATTCCAGCTACAAAATGGAAACACACTCAAAATGACTCCATGCTGCCTCCTAGAACATTCAGACCCACTCTGTGTTTGTCCCACAGCCATGAAGTTCACTGGGCTTATAGAAGACTCCAAAATGGATAAATACCCTATTTGACCCATGAGCCACCCCCAACCAGAAGTCAGCCATTTTGACTTGAAAATCTTTTATTTCTTCCATTTCTCCTAGGGGTTTAATGCTATCAAGTTGAAATTTTATTTTCAATTTCCACAACAGTGAACTGCAAAAGTTGTACAACTTTGTAAAAGCAGGTCTAGTTAGGAAATGGGACCTCCTCAAAAAAAAGTGGCGCGTTTTGCAAGCACTGACAAATGCCAGTGTTAAAGCAAACTGTGAAAAGTTTTGATGTTGTTTTTCCTTCAGCTTGTAGTTGAGACCTTGAGGAAGATAATATTACTATGCAGTTAGAATTTGTAAATGACAGACTAACTTTAATGCTGATTGTGCACTATGAATTTTGTCGAGTTTTGTCCAATCATTTTTGAGAAAAGTGACTGCCCTATTATATATATTTGCAGGTCTGCAGGTTTTTTTCCTTTTTTGACTGTTATGGTTGTATAGATCCATTAGTGAATCACAGGTTGATATACAACTGCAACTTCTTTTTGAAAAATAAATTAAAAGTTATCCACAAAAAAGGGGGGCTCCAACTAAGTTTCAGTGTTATGTTGCTCTGGTGGCATCTTCTCAGATGTGGCATCTCTTCCACACACTACTGTCAAATGACTCGCAGCGGCAGCCAATCAGGCCCATCATGGCCCATGTAGAACCGACACGCACTCCAACATATGACATCAGTGCTACTCCTGCATCTTCTCCTACCAACTACACCCACTACAAAACCCAAGATGCATCTCCTCAAGCTTTATCCCTACAGTTCTGTTAAATGTAAATTCTTTTGCCTTTCTTCTGTACAGGACTTGGACGGGATTGTAGGATGCAGGCGGACTCTCTGGGAGATTTGTACCGTGCTCTGGAGCAGACCAGTCTGTCCACCTCTGCTGACCACAGATCAGCCAGTCGCCTCGAGTACAAACGCTCATTTGTCCGCAGAGTCAACGACCCCCTCCTCAATGACAAGCTCCATCGCCTAAGGGTCCTTCATAGCTCACTCAAGGTATGACAGCATTAGAGACACAGCAATACACTTAGTCCACTGCTCAATATTGTTCTGACAGCCTGTGTTGTTGTTTCTTATTCCATGTTGTTGTTTTTTCCATCGGCGTGAGAGGAAAATTCTTGTTTCATAACAATCTTGGTTTATTTATGGCTATAGAATAAATGAATATTTTTTAAAGTAACATCTATAATAGACAGTTTTCCTCAGCCCTGGCAGCACCGTTAGATCTGTTACTGTCAGGACCACTTTGTCAAGAAAAGAAACTACTGCAGTTGTATGAATTCACTATTTGCATTTATTTGCATAAGCTTTATTTGGCGGTGCTCAGTCAGGGGCTCTCCCTGCCTTTCCACGTGGGAACAGAGTAAGACCCGAGCAGGGCAAGCACACGTTCCTGCCCTTTTTGCAGCCCACAAGAAAAAGCATGAGGCAGGGAGAGAAGCAGCACAGTCCCACCGGAGCAAGCATCCATGTCAGCAAGACATTTCTGTAAGTCAGAGAATAGTATAAATTAGGCACTGGGGAGGAGGAGGATTGCAAAGCAGCTTGCAGTGGGAGCAGAGAAGAGTAGGCAGGCTAGAGCAAGTTGAATAAGACTATCTAAGGCTGCGTTTACACGGACACTCCTGACTTAAAGACGCAAAGATTTTTCCGTTGCGTTTTCAAATTCTTCTGCATTCAGACGACGACGCTGGAGACGAGTGAATCTGCTGTAGTGTGCATGCCGGTTCAGTAGATGGCGGTGTAGGTTTGCAGAGAGGCAGCGCTGCTACAACACACGAACGAAGAAGAATAACTTCTCACAAACAACAATGGCGAATAGAGTTTCTTTTCTGGACAACAAATCAGTTCGGACAACAAATCTGTCTGGATGGTTTTGTCTTTTTCATTTAATAAAGAAATGTGGCTCAGATCTGTTGCTGAAGCTGTCAGCATCTATGCTACTCTCTGTACCAGCAGTCACTTCTTACTGTCGTCTGGCTTGTAGCTCCCACCTCTTCCTGCTCTAAAGGACGCTGATTAGATTGTGCCTTTGTGGCTTGCCCAAATTCGTTCAGATTGGAGTTTGGCAAGATGGATCTGCCTGAAACCAGACACTGAATCAATCAGGTCCATTTGCACACCACGGTAAACATAGCCTGGCTATTCTGAAAAGGAGCACCAGCTTTACATGGGGAGCCCTTTTGTCGTGTGGCATATATTGTCTGAGTGTAACAAGCAGAAAGCTAAGGTTTATGTGAATTATTTGTTTCATCATTCACTTAGTTGCATTGCTGTGATTCGCCAACCACTCTGTCTGGTAAGTCAAAAGCAGAAAAGGTTTAGCATCTTAGTTTCTGATATTTAGCAACTGTTAGAAATTAAGGCACCAAAATCTAAGCTGTGATTTGCTTTGGTAGATATTATACATGTAGGTACCAGTTCAACGTTGGTTTAAGATTTTGATAACATAACACACCTGATGGACCATTTAAATTTGTTTCACTAGTCCATCTGGTTGACAGCTCATAAAAGTGTTTGGGAATGGGCAGAACATTTCAAAAGCAAGCTTGTCAGATGATCAGATGATTATTCAGTCAGTCACATTCATTTCTGGCCAATCGGATAATGAAGTAGGTGAGTGCTACTGCCACAGTGTATAATGAGAAAATGAGCCACTTTGTAGAACTAACTGAAGTGAAAATATCTTTCCATTGAGAAGTGCTCTCCTTGTTGTTTGTTCTTTAGATCTGATTTAAAGAGCTACTGAAGCTGTTAGCATCTCTAATCTCTGCACCACTCCACTCATAGCTCCTACCTCTTCCTGCTCTAAAGGACGCTGATCTGGCTGTGCTGCTTTGGGCCACTCTTGGTTAGAATATTTTATGATGTTGCGAGTGCTGTCCAGGTCTAGTTTGTACATTTTACTCATTTACACAGTACACCAGTGCAGGAGGTGAGGGCCTCCTGTTTGAAGAGAGGGCAGAGTGGAGCTGCCAGAGCAGTGGCTCATTTGCTGCGTTCTAACCAAGCATTTGGCTTGACTCAGGGGCCGTTTACATGGCGCCGAAAACGGTCAAATTTGAAACGTTTTCATTGCGTTTTGGCCTTGCGTCTACATGGAAACTCGTCGAAAACGGAAACTTTTGAAAACAGGCTCCAGGGTGGAAAATTTCCCAAACGCTCTCCTTGCAGCCCCGTGTAAACCTGCATCGGATCGTTTCAGGGTGAAACGTCACCGCATGCGCAGTACTTTTTCAGATGAAGGCTGCGCGCGCATACCAGGAACAACAACAGCTTCGGCCGTCTGCCGAGTAACGTGTGTGTGCCTCTTACCGTGCTCAGTTTGTTATCCAGTCAAAACCATCCAGACAGATTTGTTTGTTGTCTGAACTGATGTGTTGTCCAGAAAAGAAACTCCTGCGTCTCTGTGCGTCCACTCGCCATTGTTGTTTGTGAAAAGTTTTTCTTCTTTGTACCTGTATTGTAGGAGTGCTGCCTCTCTGCAGAGCTACACCGCCATCTACTGAACCGGCATGCACACTACAGCGGATTAACTCGTCTCCGAGTGTGGTCGTCTGAATACAGAAGAATTCTAATACGCTAAGGACAAATCTTTGCGTCTTTAAGTCAGGAGTATCCATATAAACGTAGCCTCAGTCTACAGTTGTTTCCTCTGTCAAATTAGGCGAAACGGTACCCAAAGAACATTTACAATGCACCAGAAGTGCCCACATACTATATTATCTTTCTGGCCCATCACCTACTAGATATGCTTCTCTTCTCCCCAAAAATTTTTATTTCTAGTATTTCTTTTATTGAATGGTTCATCTGGTGTGTCAGGTTACACAAATGTACCTTAAGAAGTTTTTGGTATACTTTTATTGATCACTAATGGATTTCTTTATTTCTTACAGAATGTCCCTCTGCAAGACACTCACCGCTCGATGGGTTACTTAGGGTGAACATCAGCCTGCTGATCCAACCTCACACATTGCCTCTGCTTGTGCCTCACACAGCCAGCTTTCCTCTGCTGGAGAGAAAAGGCACCAAAAGACCGTCTTGTCCTGCTTGGCTCCAAGTCTTCTCTCCTTTGCTACTCCTTCAACCTCACTCACCAAGCCGGAGCACAAAGACTTGATGCTCCGTTGCACCCGATCTCTATCTCTCTCTCTCTCTTGTATATATACATATTTAAGATGAGGGCTGTTACAGAAGGCAAAAAAGAGATCTGGCTTGACATCTTAGAGACTTACAGGGTTAATAACAGGGTTTAAGCACTTTGTGTCCAAAACGTGTTGCAGAGCTTTGTAAATCATCGCTCGCATGCATGGCCACCTCCTTCTGCTCCTGTTAAATCGTTCTTGAACATTATGCTGGAGTTGTGTACAGCCACTGAGAAGCTATTTTGGATGTACACAACATTTTGTTATGCATGTGTGTATGATTTAAGAGTATGTTTGTTCCATGAGTGTACAGGATGTTAAGCATTTATATGAATATTTAATATCACACCACTACAGTGATTACACAATGTTTTGGGGTACATATACATATTGTAAATCAAGTGCTGTGCCTCAGTGATTGTGAATGTACATTGTACTTTTCCAAGACGACGGAAGATGATAGAGAAAGCAAGCTATCCCTTGAAACAGGAGCACAAAAATAGAACGCTTGGCAATAATAATAATAACCAGTATTGTACATTTCAAAGGAATGATCAGAATAGATGTCTATTTTTGTATGCATGCTGTCTACCTAATTGTTTGAAAATCAGTTTTGTATTTCCAAGTGCGTTTGGTCCAGAGAATACTGTTGTTGACCTTCCCTCCTGACACTTTCACTCTGTGTTTTTATGACTCATTTTACAAATTTCCCCTACAAAGTTGAAGATTTTTGCCACAAGAAGAGAGATATCTGTATTTATTAAGTGTTTAATGTACAAGCATGCTTTGTATAAGTACAACACATCATTACCATGCCATTGGGTATTGACAGATATGGCACAAGTGTGCCACATTGTAGCTCCATTACTTTTCTAAGATGAAATAAAGGATGGCATGGGCACACATCAGAGCCACTGCTAATTGTTTTTCCCTCATTATCACATTGAACAAATATATTTTTAGAAAACTACGCCCACCAGTGACCCCAATGGAGGATGACTCAGGATGGTAATGAAATGTAAATAAGTGTATATGATGCCTCAAGCACTGATATGTATAAGATGTGTGAAATGATGAAAGATGAAGTGACGCAGAAGAGGGTAGCACCAGAATTAAATGTATGTAAAAAATATCCCAAAGGGAATCTCAGTCTTTTATAAATCATCAATATAAATCATTCCATCTCCACTGTTTATTTGGTTTAAAAATATATTTAGAAAGGATGACACCCAGTCTTTATGATAAGTTGTAATCTTATTTGTTTTAAAAAATAAAGTTGCCATTGGAAAAATGACCATGTAATGTGACAGACTTTGGTTTGTTTACAAGATTCTTTTACTCGCTGGATAATCACAGAAATGACACTGCAGTCATAAAAAATGAAGCATATGTTGATTCTTTACTTAATAAGCAAAACAGTTTCACAACTTAAACATAGAAAATCCTTTATATATATTTGTGTTTATAAAAACAGCATTGGGTACATGAACTACTTTTCTAATGTTTATTTCAACTGTAAGTAAAAAAAAAAGATTATAAGGTAAATCAGTATTGGGTAAGGCCACATCAACACCAGTTGGTGCCTGTCATAAAAGAAAATATGTAACCTACTTTATTCCCTAGGGGGCTTTTCTTGTTGTTTTTAAGGTCACACAGCACACATAAGGTACCAAGGGAACACATCAGAAAACTGCCCTAAAATTATGATGCATTAATTGCAGGTATTTTCATGACATCCAGTATCTCCTGCAACATCAGCTCTGCTCATATGTAAAAATATATAGGTGTGGGTTATTAAGCCGCAATTTTTAAACTTCAACAATTAAGAACAAAAATACCACAATAGATCTTTCTTTTTATCAAAAGTGAAGCTGTCAGAATTTGTACCTGATTTTAAAATTATTCTTCAATTTATAAATTGGTTTACAATGAACTTAAACTTATGTGACAGGGTTTTCTGTGTTTATCAGAGTGCTCACTTTTTAAATCACTTTTATAAAATTATCCTTCCTTTATTCAGAATTAGGGCTTCTTTTTGTGATCGTTTTTTTTATTATTTCAATTTTATTAATTTTTATGTTTACAAGAAAAACTTCCTCCAACATCCCAAACCCCATCCTCCACCCCAAACAGGTTACAAAATCATCAATGTGGCTTTACAGGTAAACCCTCACTTCACATTACAGGTGCATAATTCTCAAATTGTACAAAGTATTTTCCACTAAATCATCAACCAGACTTATTAATATAGTTCAAAAACAGGCCCCGCTTAAGAAGATAATCATCCATTCTGTCCTGCATCCTATGTGACATTCTCTCATGAAGAAGGAGGTTCTCCAGGTTTATTCCAGTTTCTGAGAATGATCTGCCGTCCAGTCATGATGGCGGTCTGTATCCAGTAGGTTATCGGTTTTTGTAAAGGCAGACAAGGCCTTGCCGTCACCCATGTAACCATGTATGTAACTTAGGACAGAAATCAAAATTACATTTAACAACATTGGCAATATAACAGTGAATCTTTATCCAGTACTGCATAATCATGGGGCAGGACCAAAATGCATGTATCGATGATCCCTCAGCAACGCCACATTTCCAACAAAGTGCAGTCTCCTTTTTCGAGTCTTTAAAAATTATTTATTAAATTTTAAAAAACCTTTGTAAAATTCATACATGGTTTTTACTTATTCAGGATATTAAGATTATGTTTGAGAATCACATTTAGAAAAGTGTCCTCATTCTTGTGTTTCTTGTATTGCTTTCTGTGTAAAACTCTTTCTTTTACATTTATGCTGGAAGACTGACAAAAGTTATCTCTGCATTGATTTATTGAGGTGAGATCTGTACAATGACTCCTTTCTTCCATTTCTGGAAAAGAGATGAACAGCGCCACCAGCGGTCGAATGTGAACTGCACCCGAAAATAAGAAACACTGAAGAAAAGGAGCTCGGTTTCTTTTGTCCTGAGCATGTTTCAAGCCTCAGATTTTCTCTGCCACAGGACCTGTCTCCCCATTACAGCCCATGATTTCACCTAAAGCTGGTTTGATGAATCAAGAACACAAATGTGAATCGAGTAATTACTCCACGGCCTCCTTTCATTGACTTGATGTGGGCCTGCGTGTTAAATCACTGAAGACGAGCTCCACCTTGAAAAGCAGACTTCACGTCCTCCATGTCCAGTCTCTAAAGGTTAGTATGCGGACAGACTGTGCATTATTTCACACAACAAGTGAAACACCCTCCACATTTTTGACTGGGTTTCATTGAAAGCTCGGCTATGTGACGACTTCACTTTTCACCGTGTTTATGCATTCTGGGCAGCAGGGGCGTATTACCATCAGGCAAACACAGGCAATTGCCCGGGGCCCCAAGATGTCCAGGGCCCCTCAAACATCTCACAAAAAAGTATTACTAAAGTTTTCTTTGATTCAGAGAGGTTATTATTATTTTAGTCTTAATTCACACACTGTAGTTTGAAGTAGAGGAGATCAACATCCATATTTTATAATCAATTTGTCAGTAGACCTCATACATTTGATGTCATTGGCTCTATTTTCAATCATGATATCCTGTAAAATACTTTAATTCATAACTTTTCAAACTATAGGACACTTAGTATAAAAAGCTTACGGCCCATGCACTGGATAATTTTGGTCATGCGCCATAAACTTCTTATTAGGGGATCCATAATCAAAAACATTTAGAGTCAAAATCTTTTTTTGGTGATAAATTTTATTCCCTGGATGTGGAGGACATATAAACATGGGTATGTAACTTGTAACTTAAGCTGTCAGATAACTGTAACAGATTTCAACAGCAGGACTAATTAACACACTTGCCTTCTGTCAAAATTGAACTAAATTACAGAATTTAAGGAAAATCATTTAGCTTCATTATGTTACCTGGTACAAGATTAGAATAACAATACACATTTATCAGCATGCTGAAAACCAGTGAAATACTGAGTTATTGAGCCTGTTTGCTTTTCATATTATTATTTCATCTAATTTAATGTTGGTTATTTTTTATTTTATTTACTACCCTCCATTTCTTCTTCTTCTGCCCCTTTTCCCCCTCTTTTTGTTTGATATCTATAATTTCCTTGTTTATTTTTTGTCTGCACCCATTCCATAAGTTGGGAAAATTACTAAAAATAATTTTAAAATGTATCAGCACAGTACAGGGAAGGGCCCCAATGACTGGGTTTGCCTTGGGCCCCCATATGACTAGATCCGCCCCTGCTGGGCAGGGCCGCCCACAGAAGTTGCTGGGCCCCTTAAAGGTTTGGTATGGGCCCTAAATGTTTCCATTGGTGCATACTGTTTCCACTTCTTTCTCACAGTTAGCCTCCATTTGTAGACTCTTAAACAACTGAGCAAATAACTCATGCAATGGCACAAATGTCAGTCTAATACTGTACTAAAATATACACTGAAATTGTTATGTGTTCTGTCCTGTATTGTTAAATGTACTCAAAAAACTATTTTCAGTAAGTGCATTTTTGATTCTCTACTTTTCATTTTACTTGAGGTAATTCATAGACTGCAACTTGTACTTGTATGATATTGTTTTGATGTAACAGTACCTGCTCTTGAATAGTCTTTTGTACTCTTTTCACTCTTGCAATGTCAACTCCATGCCAGGATTTTTTTGTAATGTTTTAACCTAAAAACAAGACGTAATCAAATAGTCGTTGTTTCCTGGTGTTGCTGTGGTGTCAAAACAGATGGTCTTATTGTATTTATACTTTACTTTTTTTCGTGATACAATTTTAAAGAATTTTCTTTACGAACCTTGAATGCAGAAAGCTTTCAAAAAGGGACATCTGGATATGTGCCCTAGTTAATTTGGACAGAAGGCTACTGAGAAGTGATAATAGAACATTCTAATATATAATTTCTTATTTATTTATATAAATTAAACTTTACACTGGCGAGTCAGGAAAGTGTTAGATCATTATACTCTGCTATCTGCAGCTAGGCCTGAAAATGCGAATAATTTTATTTCCTGTTGTAAGGAAGAATTAACCTGTAGTTTATTTTGAAAGCCTTATGCTTGCCATCATTATCCAATTAAACTGTAACAGAATTGCTACAACAACGAATTTAATTGTAGCAGTGTTTCAGCACAATATACTTTTTTATTCTGAGAGATAAAATATTGGTGTCTTGGTGTAGTTATAGATCCAAAACAGTTGAAATATTTAATTCAAATCAATTTATTACTTATACATGCAGTAATTCCAGTTAATGTTGAAGACAAACATAGTTTATGATGTGCTCTCGATCCCATTCCTGGTAGAGAGCCTCCAAGTCTCTAAATTCTCTGTTACATGTATTCATGGTTGGCCCAACTGTGAGTGTGTATCAATAGTAGTCTTATTTGTGTGCACTCTTCTATGTAAAAATCCTGAGATAGCTTTTTTTTTTTTTTTTTTTTTTTTGCCATAAAGCCTTTTTATTTCAAAGTAGAGGACTGTGACCTGCTGCCTTTGTTCCACAATGTCACAACCAGATGATTGTGGCTAGACTGTCTTTGAAAGCTCTCGTACTCTAATCAACATTGGCACAAATTTTCATAACTGTAAATACTAATAATTTTCATTAGAGCCACCATTTTCCAGTACTGATATAATCCTGTTATTGTGCAGCCCTTAATTAAATAGCCACTCCAAATATTCATGTCAAGTGACTTTAATTTGTTTTAAAAAATAGAAAAAAGACATACCACTTTATAAAATCAGTTTATTATAACAAAATAGAAACTTATGTAGATATGTTCAATATGATATGACTTTTTTTCAGACTATTGCAGTTCATACATAGATAGATACACACATACAGATGTTTATGTTTGATGTTGATCGTCTAGGTTGCCAAACAGTTTCCATAGAGTCAGCCCATCTTCAGTACATAAACATGGATTAAAATAAAACATCTGGTTAAGATATCTCATCAACTGCCTTAGTAATATTTTTTTTAAATTGGAAAGAGACTTTATGGACACCCTGTAAATCAAACCAGAAAGTTTTTACATTTAGAATACTTCCAAAACATTTGACAGTAATCTGGACCTTGGTCTCCTGAACAACGCCAACGTTTGACCACTTGTCCTGCACGTTGAGTTTTTAACTTTGGTGTGATAAAGAATCTCATCAACATTTCCATGCAGACTCCGGCCACATGTATAACTTGACTTTTTAAAGGACCTTGCATAGTAATCCCAATGAACTTCAGGATCAAATACACCTCCAAACACTCCAAAGTTACAGCTTCAGATATACGGTGAAGGCTATTGTCTGTGGTGTCATCACAAAGTAGTTTTTTGGTTTTATTGCTCAAAGAGACACATTTACACATGTATTTTTGTTACAAATACAATGACCCTGCTTCATGCACAGTCTGTAAACACTAATGAGAGGTTGTTTTCTGTCTGGTTTCCGGGATTCATTCAGGAATCAAGCCTCTAGAGTAAATTTGGAAACGTCATGTATTTCTTGAATCTAGTGGTCACCATGAGGGCCTTTCCACTCTTCGTCTCATCCGTTACAATTTCAAGGACACACTTTGCAATCTCTGATGCGCTGGAATGAAAAACATGAAATTAAAGGGAATTCAAATAAAAATGCTCTCACCAAGTCATGATTAGAAATAAAAAAGTACTGAATAGAAGTCTTACAAACTAAAAGGATGTAGAATTTTTTAAAAGTTATTGACATAAGAACTCACTTCAACGTCCCAATTGTGTCTGTAAGTTGTTGGGTTGCATCAGCCATTTGGGAATATGGCCCAAGTCTGACCGTAATGTTGGAGAAAAGGTCCGTTTGCACAAATCCCGGGCAGATGGCGTTAAATCGTATACCGTAGCCAAGTGCAGAGGACGCAGCCTGGTAAAAGACATACACATATTCAAACAAACTTGTATGCCAATATCCCAAAACATTTCACTTCATCTCTAACGCTGTTACGTAACGGACATTGCCCTTCAGAATCTCCACTGTAAGGATGACCCGGGGCCAGAGCAAAGGGGAAGCTGTAAAGAATGTGGTGATGTGAGCTACTTCAGGCAGACACCAGCTCATTTTACTCCTCATATGTATCATTCCTTCACTTAACAAACAGGCAGTCAGTTACCAAGCCATTGAAGCAACAAAATCCATCTCTTTCCCAGTGCCAGCTTTGCTAGCTCTGTCTTGCATTGACACTGCAGTCTTTCTTTTAACCCTCCACCCTTTAATCTTTAACCCTCATCTGCATGTAGTTTCCAGCTAGCAGTTTAAGATACTATCCAATCAATCCTCTACTTCTATGTAATCAAAATCTGCAAGGAGTGCCAAATTGTTCCATTTCTGTAATAACTGCTTTAAGAAGTAAAGCTTCAGTTATTTTTCTAGCATGTAACAAACTTATTCTCCTTCTTAACAATTTGGCCTCCAACTTCTAGTATTTTGGTCAGACAATGTATGCTTGCATATGTTCAAACATTTACTGTAGCAGCAGATCACAGTTTGTGTTTTGCATCAAGGCTTCAGCCTTAACACTCCTCACATATTGCTGAATCTAATCAGTGGTGAGCCCTTATTAACCTCCACTGAAGCCTAGAAGTGGTTGCTGGGATGGAGGGGATGTCAAGAGCAAGAACACAGCACTGATGCAGGGCAGGGCTGGCAAAAGGCAGAGCAGAGAGATGAATACAAAAAGACTTTCAGCTTAAAAAGTACGAGAACTGGAATCATGTCAGTTGATTTTAGACACATGTTAAATGTGAAATCAGTACGAGGGTGACATCAGCTAATTTGGGCAACCTTTTGGTAAATTGCTTAGGATGCAAAGAAAAAGCAATGTATGGCATTGAATTGTGTTTTTAGATTTAATTAAAAAAAAATCATATTTTTGTGTTGAATTGATACATAAAATATTGTTAGGTCCTACAGGTTTTGAAGCATCAGATGTCTCACATTTTGAAATGTGAGAACTCAAATTGCAGTTATTTCTGATATAACAACCTTATAACCTTTGATTGTAACACATTTAACACAATATAACACAAGATTATAGCGACTTTAAAATAATTCGAACGATGCCTTTGGGTCACTGGGGTCACTATAGAGAGCCTGATATGCTCTGCAGGGTATGTTGTTCTCTTTCTTCTTTCCTACTATGTTTTTTTTTTTTTTTTTTGCCTTGTCTGCCTTTTCTTTTCTCGGATTTCCCTTTTGTGGAAATGTATTTAAGATGTTCCTGAATTGTACGGAGAAATGATGGCGGCTTTGTCCTCTTCCTCATGGTCCTCTCTTGTTCTGGCAGAGGACATGGATCACTGAATAACTAGTTACAACAAGAAGTGACCACTTTGATATGATTAAGGATTTAATTTACAAGAGAGAAACATTGACCAATACATTTTTTTCACTAACGCTCAAGGTTGAAGGCCGTTTTTCCTGTGGTTTGAATAAGTTAAAGAGGCCCCTGTCTATCTAGAACGAGGTCAATGGTGCCCACAAGCTCTTCATATACCATTTCATCATCCTCGAATTGGAGGAGTGAGGGTGCCTTAGGAATCATGACGGGAGGACGGGTTGGGTTTATGATGTCTGTGGTCTTTTGGGCGAGGGCTGATATTGACTGAGGTCTGTTGGGTTGAGCTGCCGGTGTCTGGAGTCCTCTGGGAGGGGATGAGAGTGGGTAGAAGGGGTCTCTCTGTTATTTTGCCAGGTGCAAAAGCACTCTCGGGAAAAACTTGTTTTTTTCAGAGGGAATATCCCTGTTCCTCTGAATCCTGCCTGTGCATTTGCTACAGTGGCAGCCATCTTCCATGCCTTGCTGAATAAAGAAAAAAATCAGACTTTGCCAGCTTCTGTCCTGCCATCAGCCTGGTCCACTTCCTTACAACTTGGTCCCAGTGGTGCTTTAGGCTCTGGAACAGAGTCATATCTTCCGGTTGAAGGCTGGAGAGGTGTGGGGAGGGTAACACAGGATGTGGACATTGTTTTTCTTCATGAAATTAATGAAGTCCAGGTTGTAAATGTGGCTACTACGCCCATCCAGCAGTTGGATGTGGGGCCTAGCATCATCCTTTGGCAGTGACTGGATAAACAACTCATTCCACTTCATGAAGAGATCAGCATTGATTATCTGGGCACTGCTGGTCCCATTCAACACGCACCTGCTTCCCCTTAAAAAAGCATGGTGTGGCGATAAGTTCCTTAAGCATGAAAGCCTGTTAGGCAGGTGGTGGTTTCGCCCCTCTAACCTGAGCAGACCTCAGTGCATGGCTTGCCAACTTGTTCTATCACTTAAGTTGATGAGAACTGGTCTTGAAGACCAGTCTCATCATAACTCCAGAGGTGAGATAGAATACTCTCAAGACCAAGTGTGGAGAGCAAGTTCTCATACACCTGAAACCACTGGCTGGTCACTTGGTTGTTGAGGACTTGCAGCTGACAGGACTTCAGGCTTTCGCATCTTAAACTCTGGGTTGCGCTTCTTAAAGTTCTGAAACCAGTAGTACCCTGCATGACCAGTCGTTTGTAAAAGGCCCTGATCTGGTTCCATGTTGCGCACTGGAAGGCCAGCTGCTGAACATCCTTCTTGGTGAGAGGGAACGCCCTCTCCCCCATGGTTTTCAACTATGAAGTCAGCTCTTTCTTTGCTGCCTCAGGAAGGAACTGTTTTCTTCCAGAAACATGGTCACTGCCAGCAACTCAGCCATTCACCTGCCTTTACAGTGTGGCCAATGGTAGATGCCACGCCCTCGAGAGGAAGCACACACTTAATGTCACTCCTCTCTCAAGTGCCTCCTTCTCTACCTACTGATTGTATTTTCCACTTCCCTTGTGGACATCCTTTTTCCCCTCTCTGTTCCTTTCTCCTCTCTTCTCCTCTCCAGTTTTCTCCTACTCTTGACTTCTCTCTGTCCCTTTCTCTTCTACACTCGTATATTCTCCTTTCTTCCCCTCTTCTCTCCTCTCTGTTCCTTTTTCTTTGTCATACTGGAGGCCTAATCATAGTTTCATGTTACTTAACATGCTGTCGCTTGTAGCCTACGTTACATCATACCTCTTTCACCTTTTTGTACATTCGTGTTTACATGCGTGTGTGCATGTGTCTGTGTGATTGTTTCTGCACGCATATGGGTATATAAAGTTCCTTTGTGTGTGTGCATGCATGTAAGTGAAGAGGTATGTATTACTATGCTACAACATGTTCATACATACATACTGTATATCAATGCTTTTAATAAGAGAAACCATGAAAATATCTACTTAAACTAATTTCTGAGGGTGGCTCATTTTACTTGAACATGCATGGCTCAATTTACCTCAGTGTATTAAGGTAAATTGAGCCACCAACAAAAAAATGCTTTTTCATGAAAAACAAGTTAAAGGTGCTATGAGGAGAATCTATTACCTCCGACATTTAGACTCTGCTACCCATGAGTCCGCGCGGCGACTGTCGTAATGCTGCGTTCCAGTAACCTCGGAACTGGGAGTGACATCATCTCAGACTTATCGGCGTTCCAGTTGAAGTCGGAAAAAAACATGCCGATCTACCAGGCTATTGTTAGCTGTTGTTAGCACGCCCTGTGTTGTTATTCACAAATATCACATGAAGAATGTGATTATCACTATGGCAGCATTTTTGTAAATATAAATCTAGCAATACTATGTATACAGCTGATCTAGAGCGACACACCCCAGTCAGAAGTGCAAATAAATTTATTATTACAGGAGCTAAGTAACTGTTCACACTGGGGGCATCCATCTTCAATTGTCAACTCGGGGGTGGCGAGGTTTCACCGAGTTCCGAGTAGGAAATTCAGACTTCGGGGGACGTTCCAGTTGCAGTTTCCTACTCGGAACTCGGAAATTTGTACTTCTGACTACAACTGGAATGCACCAAAAGACGTGACCCAAGGTACGTAGCGGTAGTTTTTGATGTGTGACCACAAGCAATTTTTGGAACACTTAGTATCATAGTTTTGTAGCCGGCTATATCGCTACTTACAGCCCGGTGCTCTAAGACGTGTCCGAATAATATAAATTTGCTCCAGTTTTAATTGTCTTGTGCCCGAAGTTGAGTATCCAGGCCAGTCCAGCCCTGTCTGACCCAACCGCGACGGCTAAGGAATAGCATTTATAGATAACGTATTTTGATGCTATAAAACTCATCTTAAAGTGTGTATTTCGATCAGGCATATATTTAAAAGTGAGATTTTTTTGTAATTACTTAGAAAACTCCTCATAGCCTCTTTAACCCAGCAAAAGAATGGTATTGTATCTGATGAAGGCCATAACAACATGTATTAAACACATGCTTTATAGATTTTCTTCTATTTCCTTATATGGCTCAGTTTACCTGATGGCTCAATTTAGCTGATGTCAGCCTACTTGAGGTTTTCTCATGTATGATCAAGAACAGAAAAAGTCTGGAAAGCTTCAAATTTCATTACTACAAATTACTACTACAGAACCACTGTCTTTTAATGTGCTTTAAAATCAATAAGATGAATGCTGCTTTTTGATACTTAGCCTCAAATATTATTTTTTGAAAAACCTACCGCCATGGCTCGAGTGAAACCCACCACACCATGCTTTGTGGCAGTATAGACTGGACAGCTTGGAAGAGGGCCGAGACCTGCCAAAAAGTATGAAGATATCCATTACTGCAGGATTTTCAATTGTACAGTCTCTAGTTAAAAAATGCTATTAATGCAAACTGGCTGAAGTACATACAAATGCACAGTAAAGATCCTGTGGACATGTACAAATGGAGAGATGTTAAGAGTGAGGGACAGCACATGAGCGTGTGTGAACAGATGGAGGTTCAATGTATTGTACGGTGTATTATGGGAAATTCTCTTAATTCTTGGTTTCCTGGTCTGTCTTCATTTCAAGGGCTGTTTAGCCTTTGGTCTTAGCCCTTCCCCTTAGTCCTACGGAATACTGGGACACCACCTCACTAGACATGAACGTGCAAATCCAAGGGCTAAGGGGTAAGAAAAGGGCTAAGGGGTAGTATTGGGATTTACCCTAAGCCTACTCATATGTTATTATAATGTTTTTTTATATTAGAGATCATAATTCCACCCTTAAGTTTGTTCCACATTCCACAAAACCAACTTATATATGCAAACTGTTTCCCAAGTTTTGTCAGAAAATGGTTTGTACATGTTTAACAGGACTGGATTTACCTGCCATGGATGACATGTTCACAATGACGCCTCCCCGGCCTCCCTTTGTCTTGTTCATGAACTCCAGAGCCAGATATGTCACTCTTATGACCCCCATCTACAACACAGAACAAGCAAGCTTGATTTAATTGTTGACAGCAGGGAAGTTAATCATGCAAAGGAAAAAACTGGTCACAGGCAGCAGGCAGTCTTTCTTTACCTGCTAAATACAAACTATTTCCTAACACTTGTTCTACTGAAACGAAAGAAACATGGAGTTATCTCGTCTGTTGTGTGCAGTCAGGCATTCATGGAGGTCTACAAACTGTTAATTGTTGTGAAATTTCCTTCATTTCCTTCAAATTTCCTGAAGTGCAACAACAAATACTGACATAATTTTTATCAGATGTGGTTCTTAGTGTTTCTCACAAGGTTAATGGAGACGGTTTTCTCCCAAGTGGTCTCGTTCAAGATGCCAGCATTGTTGCACAGGATGTCGATTCCTCCAAACGTTTCTACAACTTTCTGTAAGGCAGCTGAAAGAAAAAATACAAATGTGGTCAACATATCTACATGATATTTCACATAATTTTTATGCACACTTTTTAGTTTTCTTGCTTCAGTCATTAAAAGAGCTGCAAAGCAAAGTCATTTTGATGTATTCCTCCCAGAATAATGAAATGCGTTGACCAATTTCTCAGTTAAATAGACTAAGCATAGCATTCACTGGCACTGAGCTGGGTACCACTGCCAATAACTACATATACCATGTAGATAATTTCACATTCCTGATGTTTATTTAGGGCATCACGGTGGGAAAGCAGGTAGTGTGCATGCCTCACAGCAAGAATGTTGCTGGTTTGACCCTGTTGGTCAGGGTCTCTCTGTGTGGAGTTTGTTTGTTACAGAGGTGTTTTCCTCCTGGTCACTTTTGGCACTGTGCGTGCTTTGCCTCCATGGCGAGTCTGGCAGTGCCTGGCACGTCTACATATACATACAGGTGTGGGTAATTGCTTGGCCTCTCCTTTCACTCCCGTCCACTCCTCCAGGTGGAGGATGTCTCGCTGGGTGTGTGGTTCGACACATGAATCCGTGTTGCATGGTCGCTGTCGGCGCACCGAATTATCTTCGATCCAGGTATCGCGCCCCCCCTTTCCCTCAATCAATCATTTATGCGCTTTGTGCGTATTGGTGACTGTGCCCACCTGATGTAGTGCTACTGGCTGTTGCTGCTGTGGTGGACAGGTTGCCCACGGGAGAATCTCTGGTGTGTGACGTCTCTTTTACTGCATGCCCAGTTCTCTTTCACATGAAGGCTGCACGCGTACACAAGGAACAACAACAGCTTCTGCCGTCTGCCAAGTAATGTGTGAGCCTCTTGCTCGGTTTTTTATCCAGACAAAACTATCCAGTCAGATTTGTTGTCCAGAAAAGAAGCTCCTGCGTCTTTGTGCGTCCCCTTGCCATTGTTGTTTGTGAAAAGTTTTTCTTCTTCGAACGTGTCTTGTAGCAGCGCTGCCTCTTTACAAACCTACATCACCATCTACTGAACCGGCATGCACACTACAGCAGTTTCATCATCTCCAGTGTCTTTGTCTGAACACGGATTGACTTTGAATACACAAAGGAAAAATCTTTGCGTTTTAAGTCAGAGAGTGTCCGTGTAAACGTAGCCTCAGTCTTTGTGTTTTCAGGTGTAGAGCTCAGCTCTCCATCACCACAATAGTGTATCACACTATAGTTTAGTTCATTCGTGTTGATTTCCATCTCAGTTTCTTTGAAATGTGTTATGAGTATCAGATTTTACATGAGTATTTGCATAAATTAATGGAGTTTATCATTTGAATTATTTATACATATTTTTATATTGTCTTTGTAGTGCATTCAATTGAATGGAAAAGGATTCAGAGAATTTTATTCTGTTCTTAATTAAAAATTTGCTCAAGGTTCAAACTTTTTTTAAATTGAGGTTTGTAAAATTAGAACTGTGCACACAGTGAAAAATAAAAATAAACAATTATTTGTAGGAAATGGCAATCCAGAGTGACCAGGGTCAGAGACCTAAGTCACAGGAACTCTCATATCTAACTGCACAGAGTTTGACAAATTTAGTCAACTTTTATTTAACAATTAAAGGTCAGAAAACTTGCAGTGTTAGCCTCGTCTGTCCTCATACCATGCTTTACTCCATATGTTACTATGTTAAACATTAATCTGCTATCGTGCTGTGTGGTTTGTCAATTCATTTCCTCGTTTTATTGTTTAATTTGACCTCTTATGTCAGATACTGTTGTACTAACTTGGTTTATTATTAACAAAACAAAACCAAAGTCTTAGCTGTATTTTCAGGTCAGAGACTTTTGAGTGTTGACATCTCAGAATGATTACATAAAGATTGGACATACTGGCACATACAGTATGAACCAACTATTAAGATAAAATTTGATGTTGCTGTTCCACACAAAAGGAATCTGTTGTGCACAGTTTGCCTGAGTGTGACAGCATTCCTATTGTGTGTGTACTCACATGTGTGTGTGTGTGTGTGTGTGTGTGTGTGTTTACCTTTAGTTTGCTCTTCAGATTCAACATCACATTTAATGGACAAAGTCTTCTCCTGCCCGAACTCTTTCTGAAGAGCCTCCACTAAACTTGCTGCTGCTGATTCGTTGACATCCAGGAGGGCCACCTGATTAAGACATGGACAATGACTTTACAGCTGTTTCAAGTCAAAAATTACACAGCTTCAACTTAAGGACATTACATGTCCTGCATTAAAAACTACTTTAACAAGACGGAATACAAATTTATTTTAATTTTGAGTATAGTACATACTTTATGATGACAGTTCTGCATTTTTATATTGAGTTTGTTTTTGTATAGCTCATTGTTTATTATCATTGCCTGTGTTCATATCTGACCCACTTCTCATGAGATATCAGTTCCTTTTTAATATGACGTTTTGCCGAGTGATAGCTGTTGCAAAACATAAATGATCAGGTGAGACATTACAAAGACATGGTTTACATTTTTTCTTTCTCTTCAGTTGCTGCAGACATTTAACAAGACAAATGAGCGCTGCATACATCTCGACAACAGAGTGGTGCAGGGATGTTTATTTGTCCCACTTAATGCATCAAGTCCCAATTTTCAGCTTTGAGAGCATCTTAATAATTTCTGATAACCTTTATGTGTTTCACAGAAACAGAAGACATTATTCATTCTATTTATTTCCTTATTTAAAACATGTTGGTTTATGGAAAAAAAACTGTAAAAACAACCATTTTGGTCACCAAAGATAAAATAATTGCAAATAAAAAGGCGACTTTTTCTTGTAAATTCCCTGAAACTATTGCAGGAGGAAAAATACTGCATTATCATCACTCCCTTTTATCAGTCAGTTATAGCTAGACTGTATTATTTATATCCTTTTGTGGACCTTGACATCTTATTATATGTTATATCCCATTGTATAATGCAAAGTGTCTTGTAGGGAAGGGATGAAATATCCTTTGGCAATATATCACGATACAGTAAGTGACGAAACGCATCGAGTTTGAAAAAAATGTATCGCGAAATAAAGATGTCACGTCCGGTAATAGCACATGTGACCAGAAGTGACGACAACAAACATTAGCGCCAACTACCTTGTCTCCAAAAAGCTGAATGATGGAGTCGAATGAGGTCGAAATTGAGGATGCTCCGCCTGGATACAAGTCATCTGTCTGGCAGTATTTTGGCTTTCTCATTAAAAAAGACGAAGACGGCAAAAAAGAGCCTACTGCTCGTTAGCATACACTCTCTCTAACCTCGCTGGGGTAGAGAGAGTATTATTGTTTGTGTTTGGCCTGTTAGGCCTTGTGTTTTCCTGTGTGTAACTCATACAAAAATAAATAAGTTAAAATTACACAGTAATATTTTTTCTTTTTGACTTTTTTGATATTGTATCGTGACCCGGGCATATCGAGTTGCAGCATATCGTGAGTTTAAGTGTATCGTCCCATCCCTAGTGTCTTGGCATATCAAATTTTATTACTGTATATGCTATTGGTACACAGTAAATTGTGTTTCATGATCATGTACCATATTGTCCTGTGTTGTGCTGTATTGCGTAAGGGGTTTGCAAAAGGAAAAATGGGACCTAGTTTAAATTACACATGTACAAAGGGAAACAAAAAAAGTAAACTGAGAAGTCCCATGCGATAAGATGACACATTTCATTTCCTGTCAAGAACAAAGAAATGTTTTCCTGCTCTGAGTCTGAACCTTTTTCTCTGAATGTTCTGACTAACTATGGCATAAACAAAAACACATATCACAAGACAGAACATGTAGGTAGCAGAGAAGCACCTTGTAACTTGTTATTACATAAGGGCACTGGTACTCTTGTACTCTAAACTTTGGCACTCACAAAAACAGATGAACAGACAAAAAACTGATGCCATGTCAGTGAACTAAGGTACAGATTTCTTGGCTTTTTAACCTGACTCCTGATAAATTCACTAAACTTGGATGTGAAAAATTATGAGGGCCTCTAAGCCTCTAGTGCTTTATTCAATCTCCCCAAGAGAGTATGGTTGACAAACATTAACAGATAGCTCATGATTTAACATGCATGAAACGACCTGAGAAAAGGTATTAAAAGTTCAGGGTCATCTTTAGTTAACTGTATTTGTATCCAAAGGTTAATTTGGTTTGCAACCAGCAGAATAGCAGCAACCAAAAATACTACTTATAATAGCGATGATGAAACTGAAAAGAGTGTTTTAAACTGACACTGTCACACTCTTTTATTGAAAAAGGATGACCTATGTTAAAGAAATCAATCATGAAACTTTTTTAATCCTGAGAAACAAGTGAAGTGAACAATACAAAAGGCATGATAAACAGATGATTAATTTAGCTCTGGGGAAAAAATGGAAATGTAGCAGAAAAGTAAGAGGGGTGCAGGTATGAAACTGAGGATGTTAAAAAAGTTACAGTGACCTAAGCTGTTAATAATTCTCATTCAACTTGAATAAGCTCATGCACATATAAACCAAGGATATACAGTTGAGCCACAGTGCTATTAATGGTTAAACAAGTCAGATAAAGGAACCAGGAGGCATTAAAGGAGGGACTTTACCTTTGCGCCGTTCTGCAGCAGTATCTCCGTCACTTCTTTCCCAATGCCCATGGCAGCTCCAGTCACCACAGCCACTTTACCGTCCAGAGCCATGACAGGTGTTCAGCTGTACTGAAGGAAAGGAAGGGAAATAAACACCATCAGCAGCAGCCACTGCGCTTTTGTACAGACAGACGGACACCGCCCACCCGAAGACAGACTACTCCTGTTACAACATGCTGGAGCAGGAGGGTTAAAAGATTCCAACTTTCCATAGAACTCCTCCTTATATGCCCCATCATGTCCTAAAGAATATATGATTATCACTGTTTTCACCTCTGATGTGTTAATATTTGTATATAAGCGAACATAATATCCAGTGCAGTACCCAGCAAATGTGCTCTACTGTCACACATTGCTGTCTAATTTATATTCATATTGTAAATATTGTTACTGTTAATAGTGTTCATTCTTTGGGCTTTTTCATAGTCTCAGGAAGTTGAAGCATAGTTTAAATATTCTGCATGTTGCAACCTGCTTTTAATCTTTACTTGATTTTAATTGTATGATCTTATCCATTTTAATCTCCATTTTAATTATCTATTGTATCTATTTTAATGTCTTTGATAGTTCTTTACTGCACTATTTGCAAGAGCAACAAACAACAGAATTTCCATTTGGGGATTAATAAAGTATTTCGGATTCTGATCCTGAAATGTTTGGGGCAAGAGATTTGACTTGAACGATGCAAAACAAACCAACACAGCAGATGTAAGTTAAAAATTGTTGAAAGGCCATACTTTTTCCTTAAAGGAACACTACACCAAAACAACAATTTGGCCTCATTTTCTACTCACCCTCATGCTGAGCAACACTCTGGAGCACTTTTTTGATGTCTCAAATGCAGCGACGGGGAGCTGTCAACAACGTCCATCTAACAGGGGCAGCAGCGCCCGTAGAAAAAGGTCCATAAAAGTTCACGCGTGCCTATTTTCCTTCATAGTACTCGCTGTAATCCAAGTGTCCTAAAAATGTATTAAAGCGAGGTCATTTAGTACATTTTTGCCTAAACAGTGCTATAGCGTGCTTCCCAGGACACTTGCACTACAGCGGAGACCAGCAGGCGAATTACATAGTGCACGCTTTTTGTGGACTTTTGTTATTGCGGACCTTTTTCTTCGCTGCCCCCGGTGCTGCCCCTGTTGAAAAAAGTTTTTGAAAAATTTCTTTAATGTTTGTTTTTTCTCATTTTATGACATACATTCTCATTAATGTGGTAAGCACTGTGTCTTTTTCAATGGCTGTATTTGTTTCTTTGGCCACTAGATGGCGTCATAGTACAATAACTTGAAGAGTACCAATTTGTCAGACATGTTTTGATGATGTTCACCGTGGTTCCTAAACTTCACTGCCTTGCAAAAGCCTGCGCCATGTTTCTCACTACATGAATTTCAGGGCTTGTTTCAGAGCTTAAAGGGACAGTTCAGTATTTTTGAAGTGGGGTTGTATGAGCTCCATATGGTCAATAAGGACAGTAGATACAGTAGAAATTTCTCTCCTCTCCACCAGAAAGCCACAGTCTGTGACCATCGGTGACGAAGAAAAAGACGCTAACAGAAAAGTACCGTACCGGAGTTAAAGGCTATTTTCTGCGCCTACAAGAACTCAAATCAAAAAGTAATACCACAGTTTAAGAGTACGGTACATAGACAACTTTTGAAGTGCATTAATCTTTCGGAAATATAAAGTTTATCCGGACCTAAGCCGACTCACGCCGTGTGTCCCTCCACTAAATCACTCCGCCGTAGTTAGCTAGCTGCTTTTAATGGCTGTTTTAGACTAATTAAAAGCACATATTGCTGAGATGGGTTTTTGTGATGCTTCCCTTGATTCAGAAACAGATGTGCATCATGGAGAACTCAGCTTTCACCGTATTCCTCTGCGTAACGAGGGCATTCGTTTACATAGTATAGTGAATGCATCTCTGTTACCTGTTACCTGAAAGGGGCGGAGTGTCCCTCCGCTAAATCAGTCCGCCGCCCCCCCCTCTCAGCTGATCAAAACATTAGCACGCTAGCGGCTTCAGATGCTTCGTATAACTTTTATCAAGTATCATAGCTCTTCTGTTTTGACTGTCAGCGGCGTGAGGAAGAGACAATGCAGGAAATTAAAAAAGGGATGACTATGACAGCGCCGATGAATTCTCATTCAGTTTGGAGTCAAGAGGACACCTGTATAACCGGACTTTACAGAGGACGAGTCGCTAAAGAGGAATATAGAGGAAACATCCATGGAGCCTGGACATCAAGATAGAGACGTAAATAAACAGTGGGGCGAATGTTTGACCTGGGAATATGTGATATGGACGGCAGTATTACTTGCAAACGGACTTTCCTTTCCTGGAGTTTTGAGGACATACTTCAATTTCCCAACGATAAACTGGAAAAACGTCCCAAACCTGAAGGACCTAATGACAGGTTCTGCTCAAAGTAAGTAATAATGATCTGTCAGAGACAAATAAGCAGAGTAGAGGAGGCTGTTTGTTGATCATAACAATCTGTCAGGTAACAGGTAACAGAGATGCATTCACTATACTATGTAACCGAATGCCCTCGTTACGCAGAGGAATACGGTGAAAGCTGAGTTCTCCATGATGCACATCTGTTTCTGAATCAAGGGAAGCATCACAAAAACCCATCTCAGCAATATTTGTCTTATAATGTGCTTTTAATTAGTCTAAAACAGCCATTAAAAAAAAAAAAAAAAAAAAAGGGGCGGCAGTAGCTCAGTCTGTAAGGGCTTGGGCTGGGGGCCGAAGGGTGGCTGGTTCAAGTCCCACCGGACCATGTTTGGAAGTTGGTTTGGTAGCTGGAGAGGTGCCAGCTGACTTCCTGGGCACTGCCGAAGTGCCCTTGAGCAAGGCACTGAACCCCCCTCCACTGCTCGGTAGCGCTTCTTCAGGAGCAGCAAGCCATCACTCTGACATCTCTCCATTGATGCATGATCTTAGGTTGTGTTTGCATGTGCATGTGTACTTCAGCCTGTGTTTGTGCAGCATGTTCAGCAGAGTGTAAAGAATTGAATTTCCCCATGAGGGACGTATAAAGGATGTTAAAAAAAAAAAATAATAAAAATAAAAATAAAAATAAAAGCAGCTAGTTAACTACAGCGGAGTGATTTAGCGGAGGGACACACGGCGTGAGTCGGCTTAGGTCCGGATGAACTTTATATTTCCGAAAGATTAATGCACTTCAAAAATTGTCAATGTACCGTACTCTTAAACTGTGGTATTAGTTTTTGATTTGAGTTCTTGTAGGCGGAGAAAATAGCCTTTAACTCCGGTACGGTACTTTTCTATTAGCGTCTTTTTCTTCATCACCGATGGTCACAGGCTGTGGCTTTCTGGTAGAGAGGAGAGAACTTTCTACTGTATCTACTGTCCTTTTTGACCATATGGAGCTCATACAACCCCACTTCAAAAATACTGAACTGTCCCTTTAAGCAGATTTTGAGGTCTCATGACTGATAGACTTACACACCAGATACACTGTTTTTTCCACATATTTTACTAGTCCATCTGAGGGCCCCAAAAAAGTGTTTTCTGGAGGGCAGAACCTATTACAAGCCTACCCAAATATTCCTAATGAACATGAGCCAAATCATGAAACAAGCTATTTTAAAAACCTTTCAGAAGTGGAGTGAAAATGTCGTTCCTATGGAGAAGTTTGTAGTGCTGACATTTGTTTTTCATTTGATAAAAAATGTGGTTCAGATCTGATAAAACTGCTGCTGAAGCTGTTAGCATCTATGCTAATTTCTGTACAAACAGCCACTTCCTGCTGTTGTCTTGCTCGTAGTTTCCACCTCTTCCCTGCTCCAAAGGACACTGATTGGGCTGTCCTGCTTTGGACCGCTCACAGTTGTAGATTGGAGCTTGGCAAGAGGGATCCTCCTGATAACATAATAGATAGGGCTGATCCACCTGATGCGCAAGGTGACATGACTGATAGGGCCCCACTAGAAACATTTAAAACCATTGCCTTTGCTTTTACCTCAGTTATTTCTGTGGTAACATCAAACTTTACAATATTTAACATCGAGTTTATGTACTGAGAAAAAACAATATTGATCTATTAACTCATCAAAGATCAAAAAGAGTAGTAACCATGATACCAACATAGTTTTCGACACTGATGGTAAGTTAGTGATTGACAACACAGGTGTGACCTAGTAGACCAACAACAGGATGTTGCAATAAAGTGTATCCTATATTTAATTTGACAGTTTATTTACAACAGCAAGTGCAAAGACATTTTACATTGAAGCTTCAGCCTTTTAATATTTACCGGGGAAAACTCTTTTTCCAGTAGCTTACTGTTTCCACTTCATTCTCACTGCTAGCCTCAATATGTAAATTCTTAACACAAGACCTTACACCCCCTTCATTTTCAAAAAATGAGATATTGTATTTTTTCTGACATCCTAGAACGAGATTTGATGCCTCTGAAAATAGGTCATTGCGAGATGTCCGCGAGATTTCAAACGTCGTGACGACACGAGGTACCTTTTTATTGGAGTAATCTGATAAAACACTTCCTCCGCTGTGATGTCCATTAGCCACAAAACCGTCACCGAGGAACACATCCACCAGCAGCCGTATAAAGCTCCCTAGCTCACACTCACTCATTACCAGCTCTGGCCTGTAGGAGGACTCAATATGCAGTCACTGCTTTGAGCCTGCCGGAAAATACAGTAGAAGAAGAAGGACAGGCTGGCTCAGCCCCCGATAGACCTGACCAATCAGAGCACAAAGGGCTGTGACGTTGCGATGTAACTTTAGGTCAGCCTTGAGACCGAGCGTTTCAACGTGGGCTTCATAATGGCCTAAAATGAGGATTTTGAGAACGCTATTGTGGGGCAATGAAGGAACTAAATGACTTGTACTGAGGGCAGAAATGCTTTACAGGCATCCTAGTTTGGCATAGTGAAAAGGAGAAACAAGCATGATATGTCCTCTTTAAACTATTTTATACAACTCACACATTTTAGTTTGCCTGCAGCATTAGTGTCC